>JAPMOQ010056242.1:825305-891692 GCA_026543055.1 Argiope trifasciata
TGTGTGTGTGTGTGTGTGTGTGTGTGTGTGTGTGTGTGTGTGATTTAGCTTTCCCGCTATCGTACTGTCATCGTAAGGAAGATAGATTAACAGTAATCTGTATTAATTAGTGAATGGTGATCCCAGAGCATGGCGACCATTTGGTGACTTTGGCGAAAAAATGTATAACACCCTAAACACTAAGAATTTTCCCGATCCGTCCATTAGAAGCCGAGTTATATCCAGAATGCTCCTTCCTAGTCTAGAAGGCTTTTAGTACCGCCTTCTGTCACTACATAAGGCAGGTAGTCTGCGGAGTGAGTTAAATAGAGAAGAAGTGCGTCACAGTTTAATCGAGGAAACCTGAACTGAGAGGTCTTGGAAGCTGAACGAAGTGTGGTGGTAGTTAATTGAGTAGACCGAAATAAAGAGGTCTTGAACTGAGGATTAATGGATCGCTGTATGGCGTATTTTGACGAAGTCTTTGCCGTAGCCTGTTGCGTCGTTGTCAGGAACAGAACTGCCCTGAACTGAGAAGTAGTCCCGTTATATGAAGTAGTGAGTAGACAGCGAAGGCAAGAAGAGACAGAGAAGTCGTTTCAGCATGTTCGGGAGAGACCTACGTGAGCGTAGACATCCCTTAAAGATTCCATCCCCTGTTGAATCCTGCTGGCCGCTTTGCGAGCTGTGGACGTTGTCACTATGAAATTTCTGCTTGTGGACTACTGTTGCTATTGTGCGCTACTATCTGCAGTAGAGTAATGCTATGTGCTGTCTTGTGCGTTCGTCTCAGCTGTGTATAGTTGTATCCTGTACATAGTTATTTTGCTGTAAATATTTGTCTTCTGTGTACTGCCCTGTCTTCGTCCTGTAAATAAACGTCGTCTGTGTTGTGGTGTCTACTGATGGAATGGTCATTTTGCGTGCTCATCATCTTTTCACTTCGTATACATATATATTTGTGTGTGTGTGCGTGCGTGCGTGCGTTATTCATGTTATAGTTGCTTCTAAAAATAATATTTAGATGGAGTATTAGTATTTAGTTTTTGATTTAAATTTTATTTATTTATATATATTTCTTTCTTGCATTGTTTTCTTTGTAACCAGTGTGATGAAAATGATTTATGTATTGAAAGTTTCAAAATATGCTTCTCAAGTAATTTTTGTTTTCGATTTCAAAAGTTTTTTTTTCTTTTCATTAATTTATGAAATCACAATGTATTGGCATGCCACGAATAAATATTGTAATATACATCTTTAATAAAAGTCATACAAAATCTAACTCAAATTGTTAATGGCTACAAAGCAGTTAGATGCCAAAAACTTCTAAAGCATATTAATAATTATTTAATTTCTTTGTATATTCTAAAGTAGATTTGAAAAATATTTTTTTTTAGAAAAGCATTTTGTATTTGTTTATATTAGGTATTGATAGTTATCGACAATATATATTTTTTACTTAAATACTCAATCATACATGTTTAGAGTGTTAAAGCTTTTAAAAGAAATTTCTTTTGTGTTAAGCCTCAGATTACTAATTATGTGGAAATTGGCCTCTTTCGCAAATGTAGAAGCAGGAATTCAGCATCGTTTGATTCGACTCATTCCCTAGAATGGCTATCTATGTAACGACGTTACAAATCATTCTAGGATAGAATGTTTCTTCATAGGAAAACACTTATTATTTACTTATTTAAATTATATATTTAGGTTTTCTAAATCTAAATTTTCATTAACTGATCTTTTTTTCTAAAATTAGTCAATCCTGCATATAAACAACAACTGCATATAAACTTTCCACAAGTTGAAATCATCATTTTAATTTGAAAATGTGACATACAATTTATCCACAGAAGTAGTTGTTTAATGTAAAATATGTCAATTACATGTGAGTATATTGGATTAGAAGACTAGAGATATTCAATTTTTAAAAGTAGAGGAATGAAAACTTTATTTTTTCGCAAAATGTACTCAAATTTATTTGCAATTCAGAATTACTATCGATCATTTTCTGTATTATTAGAAAACACGACTGACTTTTTTATTAACAATTTTAAAACTTTTTAATCGAAGAAAATATATTTTGTGATATTTTTACAAATATTATTGTTTTTAATTAGACTAGCCATTCTTCATTACAGCTAGTAAATATCAAAAAAGAGGTAGTATAATTGGATAAATGGACCAAATTACAGGCACAAGTCATTGGAGCAAACATATTTTATTATTAATATTTAAAAAGTATTTGCTACCATACCATGGAATAAATGCCTATAAAGACCTGCCATAATGATTGTGAACCAAAAAGTAGCTATGTTATGTCCCGGTAACGTTTGTAGCTAGCTGCAAATGATTCGAAATTCCTACCACCCTTCAACAAAAAGTCGCATATTTGAAACTGTATGAACGCTGTTAAATAGAGGATGATCTAAAAATCCAAAAATGAACCATTGTTATTATTATAAGTTAAGACTCAATCAATGAGGGGAAAAAGAAAAAAGAAGACGCAGAAAATACATAAAAGTCACATAAGTACTGCGTAAAGTATACAAAAGCTCTACAAGGTAGAAAAGCAGAAAATGTAAGATATGAAAATACAGAAAAATGCACTTAAGTACTATATAAGGCACATAAAGCTACTTCAAAACACAGAAAACTCAAAACTCCCACATTGTTGCCATGCTTGCATAAAAGGGCTAAAAATAATTGTTTCAATCTTATAAATGTTGTTCACATTTTAAAACTAAAATAATTTTACCCAATCAATGAGATAACATAACAGTTGATTCTCTATTTTTAATTCTATCATCTGTATAATACTTGAAAACATTTATCATGTGCCATGAGATAAAAGAGCATTCATCAAATTGTTACAATTTTTCAATATCTTTAAAATGTATAATCAACTTCAATATCTTTAAAGTATTTTCAATATCTTTACATGTGATGTGCCGAGCCATACATAAGATTCCCAAATTAAATTTGAATTCTTTCAAATTCTTTTATCTATTGGTCATTTTTTTAGGAAAATCAATTTAGCCCTCTTTTTAATTAAGGTTTAAAGATAGATAATTCCAGATTAAATTATCATGAATAAAAAATGGCATAAATAATTAATATAAATATTTGTATGTATCATAGTAGCTTTAACTCATTCTGCTATAAAATTTGTCTATTAAAACCCAAATCCCAATTATTTATTATCCAAGCTCAATATTACAAAATTTGTTGATTTACCTATTTACAGCCCCTTATTTCATGCAGGGCAGCTGACTTCTCATCTTATTAGAAAGGCCGGCTCGTAATTTTCATCTAATTGTCTTTATCCTGAACGCTGTATTAACCACTGAGCTCCCTTTATGACCAAATAGATTTAGTAAATAATTTAATTACCTCACCGCATGATCGACCACGCCACTGGAAAACGGAAATCTCTTTATCGCAATTTAGGACTATGAAACTAAGGATTATCTCATAGTGATTGGGGATTACCTTGTAATGAGATCTCTATGACAATTATCGTTACGAGCATATTAGTAATAATCCGTAAGGTCATTGTCTTTACCTCTCATGCATCTCATCCTATTGCATCTTTTCGAGAACTGAGTACAATAAAAAGTCTGTTAATAAAGGAACAAAACTGTTTTGAAGCTCATTTTCTGTTATGAAATATAAAATGAGCCAAATTAGCGTTAAATGTACCGTGTTAATACCTAGAAAGAGAAACTAATTAAAGCATATTAAGATTATTATTATAGCATCTTGAAAAAGGGAAAAAATTTAAAAAGTGTGATTTTTTTTCTATACATCTTATGGGTACTTAGTTTATCCAAATATGGTTTGTTACTTACTTCAAGTTAAGTTTTTTAATTTCATCTCAGTTCCACAATTAACTTAAGCAATTTAATATTGTTTTTATGATGTTGTGAGAAAGAAGAAAAAAAGAAGAAACAATATTCTATACCGGTTATCTGATTAATTTAAATAAAATGTTTAATATTCGGCGTTTTTATCTTCTTGAAGAGGTTTATTTTATTTCATTCCGACTGACTATTAACTAGTCCCTTCATTTTGTTTTGCAATAACTTACAGATAATCAAATACATAGTTTTTTAATCAAAAAAAAAAGTTTTAAAGTCATTTCAGTAAAGCTCCTTCCACTGTTAGCATAAAATTTCTATTCTGTTAAGATGATATCGATTAATAATCATAAAATATTGAAATAACTTGAAGTAAAAATAATAATTATTACTTTAATTATTACTTTATTTATTATATACTAGTCACTTTGTTGACCATCTGCAAAAACTGGAAACATTTCTCACCCTAATCTGTTATGCATAAAGCTACCTCTTATTCACAAGCATGCAATTCTGGACTTTCTTTTTCCTACATTTGAAAGCTTTTCCCGGTTTTAGATTTTATTACCCATAATTCTGCTCTTAAATGCTAATATTTTTTTTTTCTATATTTAGTTTTAGACGTTTATTGTGTTAAACTTGTTTTTCCCAAAAAGGTGCCCTCTGGTGGACATTTTAGAACTAAAATTATTTTTAGAGATTCGGTGCATTCTAAATATCCAATTTCGCTGTAATCTATTCACCAGTTTGGGTTGTAGGATTCTGTTTATAGGGGAAGTGTAATTATAATCACCCCGTATTTCAAAAGTATTTACTATTCTTGAAAAATTATACTACTTCCCCAGTTCTATTGTTATATTTAGGTAAATATTCTTGTTTAACTTACATTTTAAATCAATATATTCACTCTTAAGCTAATAAACTATACCAACAAATGGATCTTTGAATATCGCACTTTTAGGCTATTTTAATGGTTTCGGCAAAGAAGATCCACCTATAAACCCATGGAGATCCTTCGATGTGTTAATTTATTGCATAGAAAAAATGAAATTTCAGAACTTCATATTATTGTCAGTTTTGGTGAGACAGTAGACACATTTTCTTCATTTTTTTTATTCTTAGAGGATTAAAATGACTTATTTGAATATCTTTTCCATTTGGAAATGCATATTTATTTCTAGCGGTTTTAAAATTAATTTCTAGGCCCACAATACCGTATAACAGACATCAAAGAAATATTTTAAAACAATTTTTTACTACATAAATCGAATTTCAAAATTGTCAAACCGCCGGAAATATAAAATATAAATGTTCAGCAATCGAAATTCACAACAACAAAAATACTACAACTTAATTCCACTATTCATAAGATAAATTTCCAGATTCTTTATAAATGTTTCGAAAACCAAGCACTTTACACTCAAGCAAATGTCTTTAAAATTTCACAAACAGGATCTAATTATATTGAATTTAAAATATCTATTATTTTGAACAGTAATCAAAGAAATGATTATGCTTGATCATTTTATTAAGCAAATACGGTCTAATAGATTACACTATTCGAATAGAACCCAGAATATCCAATTGATGTAACCGTAACTCAGATGTATCAACCCACAAATCCACCTACTATTGGTATTATAAATATGCAGGTTAATTTACTTGGGAGTAGAAATGGTTACTCCGTTTGGATCTCCGGCTTTGTAGCCGTGCAAATGTTTTGGTCTTGCAAATGCAAAAGAAAATGGTCATGATAGAATGTTTGCCCTTGTGACGATTTTATATTAGTTAGATACCGAAAAATTGGCTATTTATGAATCTAGAATTTCATCAACTTCTTTCGGATGGAAATGATTAGGGATTTCTTCTGGAAGTTGAATCAATTATTTGTAAGAGTTTGGTCAACCAACGCAAAAAATTTAATTTAACCAGTCTGATAAGAAATAGTATGCAGGCAAATAAATTTTAGTGCGAATTTAAATTTTGGATAAGTAGAATGCTTTTTCAACGGTTTTTTTTTTTCCTTAAAAGTCTCCATTTCCAACCGAAAATATTTTTGAGATCCTGTATTTGTATCAAATATTTTAAAGCTTCTCTGATAGAATAATAAGTAATAAAATAAATCATGGATTATAATAAAATAAAATAAAAATATTTTAGAATTCTAATTTGTTAAAGTTTTTTTAAATACTTAGAGTAGTTTTCATTTGTTTCAATCCCGAACTACTCCAAGTATTCCTATTAGTTTTAAGTAATTAATTAATTAATTACAATTAATAGGATTGTAATTGAATTTTGATAACCAATGGCTGGCTACGCCTAGTATTTGATTTTTGGAAACCAGACTTCACTGTAAAGATGCAGCTCAACTCATTAGATAATGATACATGTTACTGTGAGATACGTTATAGAGAAATTTAAAAAGATTTCGATAAATAATAAAACAATACGATCGAAAAAAAATATTGGAATTTCTCTATCGGCTACTATTATGTACAATTTTGGATATTTGATTATTATTATTATTTTTGTATTTGTAAACACAGGTTTCACCAATTGTTCTGTGCAAGTCCGTAAGTACATCCTGAAGATGAAAGATGCAATGATGCTGAAAGCGACAGTCTTACTCTAACTGAAAAATTATTGCTCTTTCTTTTTCATCTTTTCTTTCTTTATTTTATACTTTAAATAACCAACATCATTGTTAACTCCATCGCTCACCAAAAAGTATAAATAAATTATTGCATTCTCGTTTAATAGCCAAATGGCGTTATTAAATATGAGTGCAGATGACACTTATATTGGTGCATCCTATGATGTCATTATGGAAAAGTTAAACTTTAGTTTAGATATTGAAATAATTTATATGTTACATTTTATGTACTTTTATCTGCATTTCTGTCAAACTATTTACTAGTAAAATTATTTCTGTTTAATTATTTTTGGAATGATGAAATAGGATGTACAGATAATAAATAAATCTTAAAAAAGTAATTAGTTTTATGTGAATTTAACTTCCAAATCATTTCACATTTTACATAAGTTTGAACTATGATTCAAAAATTTGAAAACTAAAACTTTTTGGTTTTTCTGAAATGATATTTGATTTAACTATTTTTATGTGTGTAACGTTTTCCAATTTCTTTTACAAGGGAAAAAAAGTGTCATTTTTTGAAGTAGGAAAAATGTTGAAACTGAAAATAAACTTATTTATTGAAACAAAATATCCGTCTTTCGGAAAATAATCTTATATTCTTAAATGTGAAACAGTCTATATTTGTAGCAATCCTTTTTTGTGCAAACATGTGAAACGTCTCTTTATTTAATTTCTTGAAACATACATTTAATATATTGGTAGCAACCCATAAAAAATTTACAAAATAAGAATCCGAGCAAATGTCAAAATGCTCTTGGTTAAATTTACTTGTTCAAAAATATTCCAAATGAAAATGCATAAAGAATAAAATAGTTTTTAAAAAATTGAATATTCCTTTCATGTTCCCCTCGGAACTGAAATAAATGTTTAAACTCATTGGGTATAAAATCAATAAAATGCTTGAATTAATCTGTTTGCTGCTGATGCTTTTAACTCTTCAGCTCGAAATTATGTTTAAAAAAGATTATTATATTTTCAAAACATTTTTTTTTATCTTCAGTTAAGTTTCTAAGTATTCTTGTAACCATTTTATTTTACTTAAGCTGAATTTGGGTCTGATTAAATATTTTAGTTCAATACATTAATAGCAAAGGTTCTAATTTATTATTTTTTGTTTCAATAAAATTAATGTTCCTGTTACATTTAGATGGTTTTAATATTTTTAAATTTGCTAAAGATTTCCATTTCTAAAGTTTAATCGAAAAAATACCATTTTTTTTTTAATTTTTAGGAGAGCGAAAGATTTATTCAAAACCAGTCGACATTCTTTGATACACTTCTCAATTGTTTCAAAAGTACTGATAGCCAAGACTGATCAACGCATTTACCAAAAATAAGGGAATACCTTTCAAAAATATTTGTTTAATCCATCATTAGCTTTTGCTTGAATTATTTTAAGTTTATTCGATAAAAAATAACAAAGTAATAAATTACAAAGTTCACATAAAAGCCTTTAAATATTTTCTTGAAAGTTACGTTGTTACGTCACACTTATAACCATTTTTTTGACAATTAAATCTCACAGATTACACTAGACCATCAATGATTGATGATTACTTTCTCTAAAAATACAAGACTTTAGATTTTTTTAATTATCTTAGATCATATTCTAAAACGGAATTTGCTAGTATTCCTCTACATTATTGAGAATATTTTATATATAAAGCGATCGTAAAACTTTTCAATTAAAAGATTAAATATTTCGTTAGTCAAGGTTAATTTTTATATTACAAATAGTATATAAAACTTGTGAATTTATGTACATTTTAATTTAAAAAAACTGCAGAATAACAAATATAGTTATTTTAAATTAAGATTCCAAATTTTTATCAAATTTATGCATTTTTAATGGTTATACAACAAAATTTAATTATTTATAATGTTGCTTTCAAAATCAAATAAAAATTCCAACACTCAATGTATTTAAAAGAATTATCTATAAAGTAACAATTTGACAATAAGGATTTCAATGACTTAAAGAAAAATACACAACATAAATATTTTAGCTAATTAATTTTAATATAATTTTTAGCTGATAATTAATATCCTATTTTGGTCGAAATAATGATTAATCTCAACATATCTTTGAACATATTCCAAATATTATAAAAGTATATTCGAAATATATATTTAAAAATGCATTGCTGAGTATTTGAAATATGTTTGACAAGCGAAATGAATTACACTTCTACCAGAATAAACAAATCAAAAATAGTAATGATGCAGAGTAATAACGCTAATCGAAACAATAAATAAATGCATTTCATTTACACTTCTTCATTCGGTAGTAGCTGGTACACGGCGCATTGCAGCTGCAGAAGAAATAATTTCGGAAATATCGTTTGGAATTTAAAATAACTGTCTTGTTTGATTAAGAACAATATCGTAAATGAATGCATTCATTGAAGTTTAATGATATTTAAAAAACAAATGTAACTAATTTTCATTCCATTATTTATTATTTCATTATTCAAGAGTTTTAGGGTACGCAATATATATATATTTTTTGTTTGTTTTTTCCGTCTTCCGAAGAAACAAATCCTTTTCTTGACTGTCCGACTTAGCATTCAGCATACAACTGGTTATGTGAAAAAACTATTGTGTCTCCTTGGCGAGCTAATTTGGCAATAATCCTCGGTTAATAGATCCAAAAACATTCTTTTATATTATACAACTTTACTATGAATATAACCATAATCAAGTGCAAGTAATGAGTATTCAATGTTTTATCCCAAACCGATGAACGGCAGTGCATAAGAGACCTACAGATAAACATTCATTTTTATTTATATAGATTATCCAATTTCAACATTCATAAACATTTTCATCCCATTAACTTACAAATAAAAATTTAAAGATACGTGCTTTTGCTTCCTATTATTTTGCCCTACTCAGTAATTCAAATAGTAATCTATACTTATAATAAAGCTCAATGTGTGTGTGTGTGTGCGTGTGTGTGTGTGTGTTGGCGCTCTACAGGCCAGACCGTTGGACCTACAGCTACCAAATTTGGTACATGTATACCTTGGAGGTCGGGAATGTGCACCTAGGAGCCCTTTTTTCGAATTTTTAATTAGAATTTGAATTAATTAAAATTTAAGCGAAATTTCGACGTTTTTCCGCTATAACTTCCGAAAATATTATCGGATAAACATGATTTTAACATCAATTTAAAGATTAAAAAATTAGCTTTCTAATAGTATCAGTATTTTAACATTTAACTTAAGCTTCTGTTTGTAATGAATTTTTAAAGAAGCATTTCAACTATATTTTTCAACAATATATTTCGGACAAAACAATAAAATTTAATCTGCAGGAGCACGTTACGAGTGGAAGGGGAAAAATTATCTTTTATCAATAGGTTGCCATCAGATAGATAAAAACTCAAATTAAAAAAATAAATAATTGTTGCAAATTAAACATTTAAAAATGCAATTTTCAGCACGTGTCTGCATGAAATGAAATAAATATGAAATATGTTTTTTCTTTTTAAAAAAAAAGAAAACGCAAAGAATTTTTTGTGACTTTTACAATATTATTAATTAAATAAATGAGCTTTGTTTAATAATAGAAATACATCTATAAAAAAGTCTAAATGAAGTAAATAGCTGCATAGTATGTAGCACGAGTCTATAAATTCTTTAAAAAATGAAGAATATTTAGCTTTTAATTAAAAAGAGATGAACTTTTGATATCAGTGTTTTAATGTATAACTCAAGCTTCTATTTTTAACGAATTTTTAAAGAAATATTTAACCATGTTTTTTTGAGCACGTGACTGGATAAAATAAAATAAAACAATGCCGGATGTTCAAATAAAAAAAACTATCATCGCAAATCAAATCTAAAGAAATACAACTTTCAGTATGTCACTGGATAAAATAACATAAATATAAAATGAGATATATTCTAAAAAAATAAATGCAAGGCAATGGATTCTATGATCGTTTGCAATAGATATATAATTAATTCCATAAATTATCTTTATTTACAGTAAACCTGGTTGAATTTAGACAGCATATTTCTATAATCGTTTGTAATATCTGTATCATTAATTCAATAATTTTTCCCCTTTTTCGCTTTCTTTAAAAAACATATTTAACATTTTGGCAACATCACCGAAAAAAACATTTTTAATATTTTGGAAGCATAATCGATAAATTGTTAGAGCATTAAACTCAAAAAGTTTTTTCGAATAAAGTTACCGACTCTTTAACTACTAATAACTGAATCTTTTAACTTTAACTATTTCTTAAATTTTGGCTAATGAATATGTGATTTAATTGAAAATTTTAGAACGTATTACTCATGGCGAACCAGCTGGTCGCCAAAGGCGGCTAGTGTTCAATAAAAACACACAATTTATAAATCTCAATACATTATTCTAACTTTGACTGGAACCGGGTAAAAATGCTGATACTTTTATATTTATATCTTGTAAATCAAAATATTTTTCAGATTATCAATGATAACATATAGAAGCCTTAATAAAAACAATTCTAAGCAAATACATCTTGAAGAGTACATGCAAAAATAAATATGCTGCAAACAGATAGAAATAAATAAACTTTCAAGGCTCAGGTGCCATGAACTCAGTCGTAGTGAATATATGTCTATACATATAAATAGCAATGGTAAATAAATCTCTTTTGCCCAAACTTTCATATTTGATCATCCTCATTTTTATCATCCATGATCTTATTCACTTTATGCCATTAAATGATGGACAAAAATTCATAGTCCAATTCTCTTCTTATTCTTTATCCTGACATGTATAGGAATTCGAATCGAATCGTAACTTGAAAGAAAAACTAAAAACTCACGTATCACGATACATCATTCCAGCTCCGGAAATAGCTTAAAGAGCAAGGAAAACGATAATAAATAGTCATTTCCTGTAAATCAGAAAACATCAAAAAATATTCCAAAGTCTCCTGCTGGAGTGAAATATCGGTGTTCAGAATACGCAGTAATCGATATCAAACAGGAGACCTGGCACCCACAAAGTAAATACGGAGACTATTGAAAAGCCAATTCTCCTTTACTTGGGAGGCATAAAGCTTTCAAATGGTATGTTTACATCCATCGACAAACTTGAAATATGCGAGTAGTGTAATGCGATATGGTTAGAGGGGACAAATCCATATTTGAAGAGACTGGCGAGTTCCTAGGTTAAGAGGCCCGTAAATTATGCATAGGCTTTCGGAAGGCTGATAATGCCTTCCGAGAAGAGCTCGATGGGAATATTGCAAAGGATATAAGATAAATCTCAGCCTTCTCCGAAACTCTAAGATTCACTAAAGATGTCTGGAAATGTGTACTTTTGTTGGATACATAATTTTGACAATATATTCAAAGGAAAAATTTGATGCTTGTTTTTATAAAAAATAGAAACCAGATTATCTATTGTATGCGAAAGCTTACACTAAGAAGAAAATGCTTCACAATCTTGATCTGGCTGTTTTTCATGAAAGTAAGAGCATTAAAATAACTATGGAATCCTTCAAGATTACATATTTTTATGGTTCACATTATTTTGTATAGTAAATATATATATTATTTTGTATAATGAATAGTATAACAGTTGCTTGTTGATACATTTTAATTTTAAAATGTAATAATCATCAGTTAGAATAACAAATTATATAAAAAAAGATAATTTTCAAATGCATTTTAAATTTTCTCAATTTTACAAAAAGCTCTAGAGGAAAAAAAAAATCTTTCATTACATGGAGAGCAAACCTATTCTTTCGGAGCAATTTGAAATTTACCGTCTTTCAATCGTGCGTAGAGCTAAAAATAGAAATTTAGAAGTTTACTGAGGAAATCTTTATCAAAATAGCTGACCTAAAAGCAACCATTTCAGTTTACAACATAACTCACTCGGAGGTATATTTTTTCATCGTGAAACAGTTTTAGTGTTTTCAAAAATTCGAATTTTAGAAAGACTGTGACAGAATTCTTCGGCTTGTTTTATTCCACATCAAATAAAAACTTTCGAAAATGCCTTCGTCTTTACAATTTTATTCTTTCCAAATAAAATTCTACTTTCTCCGAATTTTCTTTTACTTTTAAGTTACAGTGTGACAGTGAACTACATTTTTTTCTTATTCTTGGCTTCCTTTTATTTTCTTCAACCAAACTGAAAGGATTTCCCTTCTGTCTGAGAATTAGAGTGCAATATACTAAATTGGATTTGTTGGAAAACGATTTAGATTCACGGTCTCTGAATCCAGCGAATACAAAGGCCAACCACTGTCAAAGCACTAAAACAAACAGATATTTTCAATTTAATCACAAACACTTTATAAGACAGCTATAAAAATATTTATGAGATTCGCGATCATATAGATGTTTGGTGAAAATCATATTTAAAATAAAAGAAACTATTGCCTGAAGCAAATTCATAAGAGAAGCATTCCCTAAAGAAGAAGCAATTTTTCCGACCTTTTAATCTTCTTTCTTCTTCTTTATAACAAAAGGTCTCAATTTTCTTTTTAATAATATAGCTACTCCATACTTAACATTTGCATGCCAAGTTTAAAATCTACTTCTTACATTGCTATTCTTCCAGGAAGAAAACAGCTCATAAAATATATTTTTATACAAAAAAAAAGATTATCTAATATAAAAGCAAATGCAGCATCTTTAATTAGAGGAAACTTATTGCTTTTTCGTAATGAAACTCAATAATTTGCTTTTTTTTATTAATAAATGTAATAAAGAAGAAACATCAAGCATCCATAAAGCAAAATAATCTCACTAAATTATGCCCTTGTGGTAAACAAAAGAAAAAGGTTTTATAACTAGAATGAGTATGATATTGAGTAAAATTTAAAAAAAGCAAAATTAAAAATTATTATATTAAAATAATTCTTAGACTTCTGTTGTTTCTTTTCAATGTGGCTATAAAATATTTTGAGGCTTTTTGATTGCAAATCATTATTTTATATTTTAAAATTATTAGGATGTATTTGATATTCTTCTGTTAAATAAACCTTGTTTTATATTCAAGTATTTGATTGAGTATTTAACATGCTTCGTAAGAAAAAAATGCACTTTCTAAAATTACTTTCTAGTCATTTTTCTGTTGGTTTCAAACATTTTAAAAATAATTAGAATTAGTAAATATGAAATGAAGTAAGAATAATTCGCATTTGATTATAATTGAAAAAAGAAGCATGATATTACCGTTTTCAGCAAGTAAGAATATGCAGTTTCTTCCTAAATAAATGGAAAAGAAAAAGTTGAGTTAATAGTTAATAATAATTTTAGAGAAAAGTTTGTTTCAATATCTCTTCATTTCAGGTCACGATAAATAGAAATTATGCAAATAAAATATAAATTTAACATATTTTCTTGAAAGATATTCTCTATTCTATAAATTTTTTCTAAGAAATACGATATTAATAACTATCATATTTCAAAGGAAAGAGTGATTGTAAAATACAGAAAATTTATTTTTTGCTCATGTTTACTAGTGTGAAAATCTAATATTCATCACACTGAGAAGCTGTGTGAATTGTATCAAATGAATTATTTTCCGTTAAACTTCGAAAGTAGCTTATTTTTTTCCTGCGAGTACATTGATTTTAACAACTTGCTTTAGTTAAAATTTTCTGAATAGTTATTTTTTTTAATCTTGTAAGAGCGATGTTTTTTTAACTTGTTGCCCGTTTTACATTCTACAATTTGTTTATCACGCTCATTAAGATTGCATTTTCTTTTTTTTTTTTTAATTTTAAGCATTTTGAAAGACATTTTTATTGGCAAAAAATAAAGTGACATAATAATAATACTTTATTCTTAAGGAAAGGAATCCTTATTCATGATTCAAAGTACTGTACTTCCTTAACTAGTATTTTTTTCTCTTCTTTATGGGGATTTTTTAATTCAATCGTGGAAAAACATTGCATCTTTTGAAATGATCCACTACTAAATTCATTTTTGAACTTTTTTATAAGAGCGGATATTCTGATATATATCTGCAGAAACATATCAAAAAACGGAAGGAGAAAAGCTGCGCGATTAATAATCTTTATTTCATTATAATTTAGAAAATGTAGTGATACGAGTTACTTGATTTACTTTAAATTAAATTTTGAAATCTCATAAGAACTATTCACATGACAATCTTCAGATACATTTATGGAAATGAGTGTTGGTCCTAGTGTAATTTTAGAATAAAAGGTTATTAATTAGCCTAAGGAATGCTATACAATGTCTATTGCTATACAATGCTATACAATGCTAAATCGCTTCAAATACTTCTAATTGATATGAATTAAAATTTCTATACTCCAAAACAATAAAAGAAATGGTAATCTATAAAATGGCTAAAAATAGAAATTTTTAAAACTTTTTTGTTTATTTAGAGAGAAAAACCACACTATTACCACACCTATACATTTTACCTAAAAGTATAAAAATATATCATGTTTACTTTAATATTCCAAATGATCATTTATCCTTGCTTGATACGTTTATTTTAAAACATGCGTAGACAGAAATGCAATGTCTGCATCATAATAATTGTGAAACAAAATAATGTAATTCCAATGAGTATCTCATAATGCTCTGATACGGTATTCATCTAAGGGTAAAAGAAAACAAAAAGTTCGAATTAAAAGAATAGACATTACATGTATGAATCAAAGAATATTTTAAATTGTCAAAAAGGTTGATAGCATCTATCTTCTTACTAGATACATGATGAGAATTAAAAATAATACAATTTAAATAAAATATATGAGAATTTAACACCAAAAACGAAATTTTAATAAAATTCTTACAATATTTTATAGTATATTAATTTCATTCATTCATTTAACAAATTCGAGACAAAAATACATTTCAAAATAATTATTTCAACCAATATAAGCTAACATTCAAGTTTTCTTTCTATTTTAGTTTACTTTTTTATTATAAAATATAATTAATTTCATATTTGAAGAATTATTCTTGGAATATGTTTTAAAATTAACGTTAAAAAATAATTTGACATAAATACCTTAGCGGGGTACAATTATTTTTTAAACAACTTAGATAATAGGATTATTTAATGATATTTTTTTAACTTTTGCCAGTTTATCTAAATTTCATTTTATTCTTTTTCGAAATATTATTTATGGCACTTTCTTAAACAATAAAGATAACGCATGGATAAAAAATCTTGACACAACCGAGAACTGATTAAATTCATTTTTCCTTCTTTGTATGTCATCTTTCGACAATAACAGAAACTTCTAGAATTTTAAACAGCTCTGAGCCTCTGTTTCATATGAAAGCTTTTATTTCTTTACATCAAAGATCTCATTGGAGAAGTGGGTGTTGTCTATTTTCTTTCTTAAGCTAAAATAAATATAGATGAGGAAAGACAATGTGTGTGTGCTTTTTCCTTGAAGTGAGTGACATTATCCATTTATAAAGTGTTGACATTAGATGTGAAAATTGTTTTTGACTTTTTTAAGAATCTTTTCAAAAAATTTCATTTCTGTTTCTTACGAAGTATGATCTGAATAAAAATTTTAATCTATATAAGGGGCTCCAATAATTTAATTTCTCTTCTTATTGTTTGGTAAGTTTTGTTAAAGTAAGGTATTTGGTAAGTTTTATATTAAATGGGACGTTTGAATCTTAAAAACTTGAGAAAATTTCAAGCTAGTTATTTCCTTTTATTTAATCATGGCTGTTGGTTTTCCGTATTCAAAATTTTTTTTCCTGTAGTTAAGTTTTAAGAAAATCGACATTTTTCATTATCACTGCTATAATCAAAAAGCAATCGGAATATAAAGGAGTATGTTTAAGTTCACTATAAATTCACTAACACATATTGCTGGCATTTCTTGTCTATATTCAGGAAAAGGCATTAATAAGAATTTTCCAATTCCAAAAGTAAATAAAAACTTCAGGAAATAAACAATTTTTTTATTCTGAAAAAAAGGAACATAAAATTTTTGTCTATTGTTGAACCAGCTTTTACATATATATTTAGAAAAGAATTCCTGCGCTAGATGTTGAATTGGTAACGAATTTTAAAGAAAAAAAATTGTCACTTTTTATTCACAATTTTATCAACGTAATATTAATTCTTTTTGCAAAAGAACTCATTTTTAGAATGTATAGCGAAATTATAAAAAAATATTTATAGATATTTCTGCCTTAGATAAAGATACTATTCATATTTATTCTATTTGTGTTATTTTATCATATTTAAGAGTTGTTATCTCGAATATAAGATTGTTTTTTAAAAAAAAACGGATGAAAAGTTACCATTTATTGGGAATTGCTTGCTATTTCTCTCCTTTCAGTTCCTTTGTAAATTCCAAGACAGTTTTTCGTAAATTCTACACAAATAAATTTTGCATACTTTAAGCATTGATTGAGAGTATGAAGCTGAATTCTCCTTTTGTCTGTAAAACAGTTTGGTGTAATTTTACATAATGTATTTTTTATTATGTTAATGTATTACATAAATAATTCAATTTTGTTTCACATAGATGAACGGAATAACAGCGGATAATTTCGTAAAATTACGGAATTTTTGTTTGAATAGTATCTATACTTAGACTTGGATATTTGAAAGAAATAATATAGCTCATTTTATTTCATACTTTAATAGATCGCATTATTCAATCTAATAAAAAAGTAACTAGTGCTGCAATCTATTTCAAAACCGCATTTATGGAACATTCATAATGATTGTTATTAACACCCTTCACAATGAATAATATTTATGAAACATTTTGCAATATATTTAATTGTAATGCAATACATTACGTCATATTATAATTGCAACAAATATTATATTTATTTAATGTACTGTACTGAAACAACATTATATCGGTGATACATATTTCATTCCATGCTGTAGTAAAAATCACATTATTAAGTCTAATTAACAAATAGTTTTACTTGAATATTCTTATTTCTCTCTATTTCAAAAGGACATTTCTGGAATATTGAATTTTGGCTTTTATAATTTGTCACCAGCAATAATTTGGCTTGCTTATTTTATTTATTTATTTTTCAATTTGGTTTTAATTTGTCACCAATAGCTTTAATAATTAATAACTTTCCACTAATTCCTATTGTGCAATATAGCATCATTAAAATTTTTCATCCCCCCTAAAAATAAATATATTTATCAAAAAATAATTTATATTTAAAAAATGAAAACCGCAAAGAAAAATTCTTAACTTTGCACAGTGTTAAGTTAGAAATTATTTTTTAAAGAGTAAAAAATAGCAACATTTTTTTTTTTTTGTTTAATTTTATGGGAGCTGGCCTAAAATATGGGAAACGTATAATAAAATAAGCAGAGAGATGTAAGACTTCTAAAATAATATGAATGATCTATCTACCAAAATTTGAAGCGTAAATATATCTTGTTAGAAAAGCTATTAAGACCAAGTTACACACAATAGTTAACTGAAACTATAGCAACCATTAATTCCCGCTAATTGCGGCTAGTATATAAATAATTCTCTATATACTAATTAATGTATATCAAGATTAATATATAATGATTAATTTATATCAAAGTTCATTTATAAATGCTAAAATGCCAAATATCATAAACTTCTTGATATTAAGGCAGAAAATGGAGACAGTTTGCATTAGTATGCTCAGTTTGAAAAATGAGTATATTTAATTATTGATCTATTTGTAATAGTTTTTATGCTCAGTATATTTTATCTAAGATGCCAATTACTAGAAATTAATTAACATATCCAGCGACATTAATATACAGAGAGTATTTCTGCATTTTAGAAAGATTTTGGACCCATAAAATTAACGTTTAAAATTTAAAGATATTCAATCTGATAACTTTTTAAGGACCTATTATTAATCGATATTGTGGTTTTCATGATAGAAAAGCTTTTATTAAAACTCTAAATATGCTGAATTCCATTCATCTATATTTATACTTATAATAAAGCTCAATATGTGTTTGTGCGTGTGTGTGTGTGCGTGTGTGTGTGTGTTGGCGATCTACAGGACAGACCGTTGGACCTACAGCTACCAAATTTGGTACATGTATACCTTGGAGGTCCGGAATGTGCACCTCGGAGCCCTTTTTTCGAATTTTTAATTAGAATTAGAATTAATTAAAATTTAAGCAAAATTTTGACGTTTTTCCGCTATAACTTCCGAAAATATTATCGCACAAACATGATTTTTACATCAATTTAAAGATTAAAAAAAAACTTTCTAACGGTATCAGTGTTTTTAATTTATAACGTAAGCTTCTATTTTTAACGAATTTTTAAAGAAATATTTTAACCATGTTTTTATCATGTGACTGGATAAAATAAAAGAATGCCGGAAATTCGAATAAAAAAAACTATCATCGCAAAATAAATCTAAAGAAATGCAACTTTCAGCACGTGACAGGATAAAATAAAATAAATATAAAATGTGATGTTTTCTTTAAAAAATAAATGCAAAGCAAAGGTTTCTACAATCGTTTGCAATATCTATATCATTAACTCAATAAATCTTCTTTATTTACGGTAAACCTGATTGAATTTAGACAGGATATGCATTGAAATCCCGACTTAATGGCATATATATGTAATCATTTGCAATATCTGTATCATTAATTTAATACTTTTTTTTCATTTTCTCGCTTTCTTTAAAAAACACAATTAATATTTTGGCAACATCATCGAAATTTTTTTTAATATTTTGGAAGCATAACCGATGGTCCAAACTGACTGATTTATAAAATTAAAGAATATTATTAGGAAAAGGTGTACTTTTAGAAATTTCCGTCCATCATCTTAAAGAAAATATTTGCTCCAGGCCAATACATGCCCGGAATTACTTCAAGGCTAATGAATATGTGATTTATTTGAAAATTTTAGAGCGAATTACTCATGGCAAACCAGCTGGTCGCCAAAGGCGGCTGGTCTTCTATAAATTCAAAAGTCCATCAGCCTTAATGGGTTTGCTTTCATTATTTTAGTCCATTTTTTAGCATACCGAAGATGCAATAGTCGAAAGGTGATTGTCAGATGATTTAGCAAGAAAAATTTTGAAAAGTAACTTATGCAATCCTTGTATAAATTTTCATTTTTCAATAACGCAGTGACAGAAGTCACAATTTCAAAGTAAGACTTAAAACTGCATCTTGATGAAATAAATTCTTCTTTTTGAAAGTCATTCAGATGAAGAAATGCAGATCAATCTGCAAGTAATGGGTGCAAAATTTGTCTTGGTAGCACACTGAATTTGATTATTTTATATATTTTTCATACTCTTCTTATTTTTAATTAAAGGTTTTAGCAGAGTTCTCAAACGATCATAAACCCCTTATCTGCATTAATGATAGCTGATTTTTGTTTTTTCTGTGAGGCTTCGGACAATGTCCAAAAGTATTGGTCCCTCGTGACCCGAAAATCACATCAAAAATTAAGGCAAAAGAGGCATACCAATTTAAATAGAAAAAAAATCACAAAAACAAAGCAACATTGAAAACAATTTAGAAATAAAAATATCTAAATCCTTCCCAATAAAAATTAAGACTCTTTTGCTGTTTAATTTTTCTCTTAGTCTAAATTTAGTTCCCATTCCCATTAGATCTCTTAAAGAGCCAGGATCTATAATTTTTAAATCCCCTGTTATTACATGCCCTTTTTCAGCATCTACATAATCTTTATAAATTTTTTTGTAACAATAGCAGTCTATTTTGCTTATTTTATTTAAATTTTTACTATACTAATTATAGTTGCAAAATAACTGAATGAAACTATTGTATTATCCTTTAAAGGAGAGAAAGCTTTGTTAATCTGCGTAATTTCATGTAACCTTAGTTTTTCATTGTCGATGTCCAAAAATTTATTACACAGAATTCTTTATTTAAAGTAATTACATTATTAATTAATAAATCTTTTTTTCAATATCAAGCTTAAAAGTAATAAGATCTAGAATTAGATATTTAGTATAAAAATTCTTAAACCTTAAATTATCGAGTTTATTATTTATTTACCATTTAATTTTATTTTATCTAAGACCAAAAATATATTTTCTAATTTTGTGAATATTTTGTGAGAGATTAATAAATGTCTGCACTCTTATATATGACGAATATTTAAATAAAGGTATCATTAATAAAAATAACTAACTGGTTTTATGCAATTTTAATATTACCGAAAATCATGCTTTCAATGGTATTAATTTTTATAAACAAGTTAAGTGTACTCCAATGGGTACATGCGCTGTTTGTATTTATGAAATCTGCTTAGCCAATAATGATTTGTGTTAAAAACATTCAATAATAATTCGAGTTTAAAAAACAAAATTGGAAAAAGAGCAGCTGCAACTTAAATAACGACTTTTATCAATAACTTTGATATTTTTTTGAATTATAATGGTTTTTGCATTATCGTTTGAGATATCTTCAATATTATAACGAAATTCGTGCCTTTCTTGTTGGAAAATAAACTATAAATATTTTTTAATTTAATTACAAATAATAATTATACGACAAAAAATTATTATTGAAAATATTTTTTTTTTAATTTTAGAATAATAAAGAAGTGATCTTCGTATGATAATTTTTCATAAATTATAGTAGAGAAATGACAACTTTTTGCTTAATTTTTAATTAAATTGGATTATAATAGCTCCAAAGTGCGCATTTCCACCTTATAAGGCATGATTGAGCTAAGGTCGGGAATTCTAAGTCAAACAATCTAGTCTGTAAAGTGTCAACACTCACATATTCATATAAGTGTACTCAAATGCACGGAAGCACACATATAATTATTTATCTTTATTGTAAGGGGGGATGAAAATTTTAATGATGCTGTAGGGCACAATAGGAATTGGTGGAAAGTTATTGATTATAAAAGCTGCTGGGGACAAATCCAAGCCAAATTATAACTGGTGACAAATTAAAAAAGCCAAAATTCAATATTCCAGAAATGTCCTTTTGAAATAGAGATAAATAAGAATATTCAAGTAAAACTATTTGTTGATTAGATTTAATAATGGGATTTTTACTATAGCATGGAATGAAATATGTGTCACTAATATAATGTTATTACAGTACATTTAATAAATATAAAATGTGTTGCAATTATAATGATATCACATAATGTATTGCATTATTATTAAATATATTACAAAATGTTTCATAAATACTATTCATTGTGAAAGCTGTTAATAACAATCATAATTAATGTTAAAAAATGCGGTTTTGAATTAGAGTGCTATATCAGTTACTTTTTTTATTAGATTATATACATACACTGAAGTGACAAAAGTCATGGGATAGCAATATGCAAATATACAGATGGCAGTAGTAACGCAGCAAAAAAGTATAAATGCGCATTACGTTTTCCAGAGCTTTCATTTGTGTTCAAGTTATTCATGTAAACAGGTTTTTCGTGATTTATGGCGGCGCGACGAGAATTAACAGACTTTGAACGTGGAATGTTAGTTGGAGCCAGACACATGGGTCATTCCATTGCGGATATCGTTAGTGAATTCAATATTCCGAGATCCACAGTATCAAGAGTGTGCCGAGAGTATGAAATTTCAGGCATCACATCCCATCATGGACAGCGCAGTGGGCGACCACCTGCACTTAACGACCGAGACCGCCGACGTCTGTGTAGAATGGTCAATATTAGTAGACACGCAACACTTCGTTAAATAACTGCAGGAATCAATGTGGGACGTACGAGGGACGTGTCCGATATGACTGTGCGGTGAAATTTGTCTTCCTTGAGCTATGACAGCAGAAGACCGACTCGAGTGCCTTTACTGACAGCACGACATCGTCTGCAGCGACTCTCCTGGGCTCGTCAGCATATCGACTGGTCCCTAGACCAGTGGAAAACCATGGCTTGGTCAGATGAGTCACGATTTCAGTTGTTACGAGCTGATGGTAGAGTTCGAGTGTGGCGCAGACCCCACTAAGCCATGGACCCAAACTGTCAGCAAGGCACTGTTCAAGCTAGTGGTGGCTGCATAATGGTGTGGGCTGTTTTTACATGGCATGGACTCAGTTCTCTGGTGCAACTGAACAGATCATTGACTGGAAATGGCTATGTTCAGCTGCTTGCAGATCTCTTGCAGCCATTCATGGACTTCACGTACTTACACAACGATGGGATTTTTATGGATGACAATGCGAAATGTCACCGGGCCCAGAACTGTTCGCGATTGGTTTGAAGAACATTCCGGACAATTCCAGCACATGATCTGGCCACCTAGATAGCCCGATATGAATCCCATCAAGTATTTATGGGACATCATTGAAAGGTCCGTTCGTGCCCAAACTCCTGCACTATCCACACTTTCACAATTATGGACGTCTATACAGACAGCATGGCTCAATATTCCTGCAGAGGAATATATATTTGAGCACGCATTTATGTAAATGTTCAGGCTTTATATGAGATCCATTTATACCTTGTTAATTTATTTTTATACACGATTCTACAGACCGTTCGGTATTCAGCTGAATACATTTGGAAAATCCAGCGAAATTATGTTTATTAGCTTTCTTAAGCTGTATATCTAAATTTATTACTATATTTATTGTTTCAGTATTTAAAAACTGCAATTTATTTTTGGACAGGTGAATTCCTTTTTATTATCAGCAATTTCATTTTAGAAATATTTGAAGCGTTTTCGTATATGCGTACTAATATACTCTTTACATGTAGAAGTAACGATTATAGAACCTTCACCTTGGATGCTGGCAAATTTTATTTATTTTGCATTTAGAAGTTTTAATACTCTTCATTGTAAACGGTTTTTAACAATTTAATGAAAGTATTACGTTCTGAAAAGTACAAGAATATGTCGTTCCATCCGTAGCTTGTATACACTTGACTTTTCAGATAAATATAAAATTAAAAGTAGTAGAAAAAAAAATCATTTCAAATCATGGGCTATTTTCAGAAATATATTTCTTATAAACATTTCTAAAAATATTTCTAAAATTGTTCGTAAAGGATTTTTGTCAAATTAAAAAAAAATCGAATCATGTAAATCGTTTAAGGTTATGTCCAAATTTTTCCCTTAGAGAATCTAATATGAAAAATTGGTTTTTTTTAACTCAAAAATAAAGAGTGTAGGTGGGCAGTAAACAGAAACGGGCAGGACAATTGAAGATGGACTTAAGATTTATGAGCTTTCAATAGCTTGAAAAAAAAATACAAATTGGTTCAGGGATTGCACCTGGGGAGCTTTGTTGTGCGTTCTCCCCATTGAGAATGTCGAATGAAGTATTGTATCTAAGATTCTCACAAAATTGAAATTCAATAGAAGGTAACGGATATTGGTAGCACATCTAAAATTCACGAGCTTTCGTACAGAATAAAACATTATGAACTAGGTTCGATAGTTCTGCTGGGGGAATTCGAAGAAGACTCCTAGAATACAGAATGTATAGTTGTTGTGGGCTAAAAACCTTAATGACATAACCAAAAGGCATGAACTTTCATATGAAATGAAGCAGGGGAAAATGTATCAGTGGTTGGGGTTGGAAATCTAGTTTATTTAATTTTCCCTTGCAATTTTAAATAGATACTTTTATGAATAATGTTCATCGGCAGAAGCACGGAAGTATGCGACACTCGTTGTCATGCTTTCTGATATTATCCACTAAATTTGTCCTGCAGTTATCAATGAAGCTGATCGACTGATTGATTTGCTCTCAAACATCAATATTATTTGATTTATCTGATACTCTGATAAATGTTCTTATATAATTTTTAACAACGCTCTTATATGCTTATATAATTTTCAACGTGAAATCTCTTATTTTTATGAACATCATGACTATATTTTGTGATTCATTTTCATATCCATACTTCGATAATGATATCACAACGTATAGTCATATTGACACAATTAAATATAGTCAAAAATATGGTCGTATAGACACAATTATATGCAGTCAAAAATATAGTCATATCGGCACAATTAAACACAAAACATTTTGAAATCTAGGCGTAACCTTCAATACATAATATCATATTAAAAGAAAAAAAATATTTTCCAAAACACCACTCTAGCTAAGGCATTCAATTAAAAATAGATTTATGAACTCACGCGTCATAGATTAAATGAAATTGAAAAAAAAAAATTATGAAGTACAAAACTTAAGGCCGCATACAATGGGCAAAGCCACAGATAAAAGTACTCAGTATCAGTTTCAAGCAGGAAATGAAATCGAAATTTATTCTTTTCTTACGTCCCTTTAAACCAACAAAGGAGGGTTTTTCCCTTTTTTTTTATTACAAAAGATAACAAACATATCTATAGTAACAGACGCCAGGGCTCGGAAAAATGACGTTTTTAAACGCTTGTTTTTTTTAAGAGATAACTCAATTATCATAAGGTTAGAAACGGATCGAACTGCTTCTTTCAAAATTTATAAAAATGTAATATTTTCTATGAAAATAAAATTGAAATGCTAGCAGTTTTGTTCTACACACAAATTGAAATTAAAGAAAAAGTATTCTTCACAATTTTTTAATAAATACTGTGGAGATTAAGAGAAAGAATTGGAACATTCTGTAAGAAGATAATAATTTTTTATTTTTATTTTTAACGGCCATGTTTTCTTTCCCCATGAGCAATATTAGGCCAAGAAATGAAGATATTTGCTTAATAATCTGAATTTCAAACAACCAAAGCTCAAAGAAGAGTGATATTTAAATAATGTTATGTATTCCATCGCCGGAATCGCTTACAGTGTGTGCATGGCGTGAGAACATTATTAGCGGGCTACAGTAAGAAGCAACGACACCGTTTGTTTACACGAAGACATGACAGTAAGAAGACGACAAATATGTACAGCCGAGACGAACATACAGCAGCACAAACAACAACAGTAGCCCGCCAGTAGAAATCCGATAGTAACAATGTCCATAGCAGATGAAGCGGCCATACAGAATTATTCAGGATGAGAGGGGGGCCCAGAGCTTTGCTCTACGGTCTCTCAACAGGGCTGAAATTTCTCACTGTGCCTCGCTTTAGTTGTATCACTACCACAAGCCTGACAATTCTACACACAGGACTGGCTATTCTACACAGAAGACTCGGCACTGCTTC
The DNA here is from genome assembly GCA_026543055.1 of Argiope trifasciata. Classification (NCBI taxonomy): domain Eukaryota; kingdom Metazoa; phylum Arthropoda; class Arachnida; order Araneae; family Araneidae; genus Argiope; species Argiope trifasciata. The sequence goes on from JAPMOQ010056242.1 coordinate 850,880, forward strand.
CACAATAGACAACAGGACTTGGCACCCAGCAATTCAGCACTCCCTCCACAAAACGCTGATACTCCACCATTTCTTCGCCATCCTCTCAAGACTCGTTACTTGTCTAAGACTTCTGATACGCTTCAATTCCTCAACCCACAGCTTATAATTGCTGATTTTTATAGCTCCCGGGAAACGGGTCGAGAACATTCTAGACCAATTAGGCGTATCCCAGTTCCTAATGAACAGATGGATTAAATTCTCGAAGTTCCCGGCATTATCCATTTTTCAGGAACAATCTGCAATTTTTTTGAGAAAATATTTAACCACTGTAGAAATACGAAATTCCTTATTTTCAGGTTAAGTCTTTAGAATTGCAGCTATAGAATGCCTATTTAACCTTCCAGCAGGCTCTGCCGTCATACCAATACGAAAGGTCGCTCGTATTTCCCACATAAGCTAAAGTAAATTGCAAATTTTCAAAAGCGTAATTATTAAAATTATATTGCAAATAGATGAGATTAATAACTACAATCACTTTAAACATTTTTTACTTAAAAAGAAACAGAAACAATATAAACATGGATTGCAATAACAAAATAAAATGACCACAAGTTAACTGAATAGATTTAAAAATAATATAAATGAAATTGTCAATATTTTGACTCAACAATTTGCGTATAAAATATAGAAATGCAAAAATAAAGAATTTATGTATAAAAAGTAAAAAGTAACTGAAAGTTAGATATGAAAAGGAAAAAAATAGTCTCACTATTATTTCGTTGCAGCGTTGCAATTTGAGCAAATGTGTTTAGTGTGCTCCAAACATATAAATTTTTGTGAAATCTCACAACTGAACCTCGTGATTCTTGTCCACTTTTCTTTTTGGCAGTTCTTCCCTGATATCGCATCTTCCACTTCTTCAATACCCAGCTTGGCTTTCCTCTCGGATTTATTTGTAAAATCATACAAAATCAGATGTGACAAAAACTTACATGAACGATCGCGCGCATCTCTGAAATGCAAATATTTGATCGGCAGAGACCTATTAACACCACAACTGAAAGTATATCAAAGGGAGGGGGACAAATAGCCAAAGACAGGCGTTCCCAGTGCCACCAGATCTAAAGGTATAAAACGAAATTCATCTCTAGTGTATCTCTCACATACGCGCGTCCGCTGAAAGATTAAGGATATGTTACTATATTGCAATATTCTGACTTGTAAGGTATATATAGTCTGTAGTCATTGGAAATAGGTTTTTTTATATTTTTGTGAAACAAAAAATAACTGTAAAATTGTAATCTACATGTCAAAACTTGTTGCTACTTCAAGCATAATAAAATGCTACCGTGGGTTGCTACATCAGAAGAAATAATTTCCTAAATATCGTTTGAAGTTTTAAGTAGCTGTTTTGTTTAATTAGGAAACATAATAAGAATAACATTTATATTCGTATCGGAAATAAATTTCATTCATTGAAATTGAATACTCTATAAAAGAAAATTTTTAAAAATATTAATTCTTTTTTTAATTATTCAAGGGTAGGTAATATTTTTTCCCGTCTTTAGTAGAAACGAATAAATTTCTTGACTGTTCGAACTAGTTATGTGAAAAATACGGATTTTTTAGGTTGGATCCAGATACTTGAAGGCATTGACCTTTCGCCTGCAAGTCGAATTGAATCAAAGATCTTGCATTGATTCTCAATGATCTTGCATTCTGATAGTCGAATGGGGAACTGCAGTCATTTGGAATCAAAAGGAATGTTAGAGGGAATAATTTGAATGCTTGGAGTGAGCGCATTTTCTCCAATCCACGTTCCTTTAAGGATAGTTGTCATCCTTCTTGCCCCATATTGATCTTTAGTTCTGATACTCGTGATCAGGTAGCATGTAAACGTTGTCTTTCGGTTTTTGCCTCTTGTTATTCTTGGGACTCTGAGACACGTGAATTTGCTATTTGTAAACAATCTGCTTAATTGCTCCCTAGTCATTCCTCGTTTGTTTATGAAGCTCGATTTGGTATGTTTCTTGATGTTGCGTTGTTAGATCTATTTAGTAACGAACATTTGAGAGCATATTATTTGTCGAAGCAATCAACATAACATTCATTTGTATAATCGAAATATCGTTTGTAGATCCACTTAATGAATAGCAAAATTGCTATTTACACCCGAAAATTTCCTTTAAATAAAACTTATCTTGAGTGGAATTGATGATAATTTTATTTTGTATGTGTGAGATTAGTTCTGAATAATATATTCGGTATGTTGCAAACAAAATAGTGAACACGCTGAATAACAACATCCTGTAAAGAAGACTATTCATTAATGAGCAGAAAAAAATTAAGCGCTTTCTCACAGTATTTTTGATTTCGCTTCCCTCACATTGACTGATATCAATCATAATATTTTTATTTTGTTTGATATCTGTGCAATTAATTCCTATGGCATGTGTTGTTTGACTTTGTCAATTATCAATTTTAAAATATAACCTTTGTGGAAATGCAAGCAATAGCTTTTACCAAGTTTCATCGCATTCGGTTGAACAGCACAGCAGCGCATATGATACGAAGAAACGAAAACTCACTTTTATATAACAGATGTGATGACTGTACAATATCTATACCCTTCGAGCAATCGCCAGCAATAATTGGATCAATTGCAAGTAAATCGGTTGTATAGTACAGCAGAGTATAATGGTCTTATCACACGGCAAAAAGCCGTCAGCAAATGAACACAAATTGGCAGCACACATTTGGGCATTTGCTGCCTGGTAAATCTAAAACAGCAGGTGTACTTTATTGTGTATTTATCGCTCTTTATTCACTGATTCCATTAAGTGAATATCTGCAGTTTTCTCATTTCATAACTAGTGGGATTCTGTTTAAGATATGACTTGGATTTCCTGGAGCAAAATGGATTTTGCAGAGAGAGCGTTTTTATTCAAAAACTTTTTTACTTTTTAAAACTGTAAACTTTATTAACTTTTTAAAACTTTAAAATAATAAATATTTTTTATTACTGTCTTTCCTTGCTGTTCTCATGTTCAGTAAATTTTGTTTTCGTTATGAAATCTGGGATAAATTGTTTTTAGTGATCCGATTAGCTTTCACTGTACGTAAAAGCTCCTGATAATTTGAATTTTTAAAAAATTGCAGCTATTATTGCTATTTTGGAATTTGTAGATAAATTATGAAACAAGTGCAATGAAATTTCATTGCGCCAATAAATCCCTACTTCTATTAATTCATTTTTTTTTCAGCTAAAAAGTTATTAGCTGGAATTTAATCACTTTTGCTTCAAATGTAATTTTTAGAGTACATAATATAAATAATATTAAAAGGATTGTAAAATGAGACAAGTTGTACATTTATCGAATTTGAATTGCTTTTCTTTCCATTTTTCCTTTGAATGTCTTTTTCATTCCTGATTGTGTTGATCGTATTATATCGGTCAACTGGTTGTAATGGTTATCAAATTTTTTACAATGAATTCTGTAAAATAATAAAGCTATTTTTTCTTTTTGGCATTCTTAGTAACATGGCTGTTAATTTTTTCAGTAATAATGACACACTAACGAGCAAAAATATTTTACACTGCATATGTGTTAGTGTTTTATAAATTCCAATAAATTAATCATATCCTATCAATATTAAATGTAAAACAAAAATATACTGAAAAAATTTATTTTGTGTGTGGGGGGAGGGGTACAGTTGAGCTTAACAGGGTGCATAACGTTATGAAAAGTGCTTAAATTTGAAAATTATTTTTAAGTACCTTAAAAGTGTATAATTTTTTTCAAAATGTCGAAAGAAAACAAAAATAAATAAATATTAATTTTTTGCCATTTTTTAAAATTTTTTAACACACGTACACACACACACACACACACAAGGTTTACCACAAACCTCCTTATTAACCCTACTAATGATAATCCCCTCCTTCTGTGTGCTTTTTATAAAGTAATTGACATCAATCGCGTCATTCTTAGCACACTATGTCACAATGGAAGTTTCGTATGATTGGTTAAATTTCATTTACAAACTATATTTTGCCGTGTGATATGGCCTTATGGTACGAACAAACAAATTTTTTGTTTATATATCATAGATATAATTGTACTCTTTCTATAACCTTCATACTTGGGCAAGCAATAAGTTGCCCAAGTTACATAAATATCCGTTGAATAGTTCGGTAGCGTGTAAAGAACGAATAAACAACAATACATTTTTGTATAATAGAGTAATGCATTTTAGAATTGAAATACTTGGTGTTCTTTGGGCACTGTAAAGAAAAAACCATTTTTAGTATCGTTCGTGATTAGTTTAATATTTGTTCAGAATTCTCCAGTTTAATGTTAGAAAATGCGATAGAAATATTTTCTTTTAAAATTGATTAAACACAGAAAGCATATTTATGCCATAAATTTATAGATATAGTTGAATCAATAATTATTTTAAGTTAAAAGGATGCAAATATTTGTGTATTCTAATATTTCCGAAAAATATTGCATAAAAGCTGAAATTTTATTAAATTTTGATTTTGAAAAATGAAAGTGACGAAAGGACTGATTTTGAAAAATGAAAGTGACGAAAAATATATGAAGAAGATTTTCTATGTGCTGAGGAATACCGTGACAGTTATATAGAACTAGGTTCGAAAGTTGACCGACTGACTGTGAAAAATACCAGTACTAATGTTTTCTCCGAATCATGAAAATTTAGGCTCCCGAAAATTGAATTGAAAAAATTTGACGGAGATGCGAAAAATTATCTGACTTTTTGGAGTCAGTTTCAGAAAATTCACGAAGGTCCGGGTATTCCAAATGAAGACAAGTTTATGTATCTACTTCAAGCAGTAGTTCCTGGTTCGAAGGCGGCCCGTGTGGTGGAAAGTTTTCCTGCTACTTCAGAAAATTATTCGAAAGCAATCTCTCAAATCAAAGAGAGATTTGGAAGAGAAGATTTGTTGGTCCAAATATATGTGAGAGACTTGCTGTCTTTGGTGATGAGAAATGCATCCACCGAACGTTCGAAGACTGATTTACCCAAGTTATATGATGAACTGGAAGCCAAGATACAAGCATTAGAAAGCCTAGGTAAAACGCAAGAAAAATATGGTGACTTTCTTAGTCCTCTTGTGGAATCCTGTCTTCCTGAGGAAGTGTTGTTAGCATGGGAAAGAAATAGGAATCACAATTCGTCTGACTATGCCGGTGTATCACGAAATTTAAAGGAATTGATGAACTTTCTTCGGCAAGAAGTTAAAGGTGAAGAAATGATGAGCCTAGCTAGGACTGGATTTGTTACTCAACATACTTTACGAAAAAAAGAACTGTTTAGTGAACCATGCAAACAGCAATCGACAACAGCTTCAGCCTTGGTAAGTCTGCAAACAACAGGTAAGAGAAATCAAAATTGTATTTTTTGTGATAAATTTCATGCCAGTGAAAACTGTTTTAGTGCAAGAAAAATGTCTTTAGCTGCTAAACATAAACTGTTGTTAAAGAAAGGTGCATGTTTTTCATGTTTAAAGAAAGCTCGTCACTTAAGTAAATTTTGTAATGTAAAAGATCAATTAAAATGTCCCCGATGTTCTAATAAACATTTTGAAATAATGTGGGATAAAAATGATAATTTAAGTGATAAAATTTGTGATTCTAAATGTATTTCTAACACTGAAAATTCCCTTTCAAATTGTAGTAAAAATGAAACAACATTTCTGCAAACGTTATGTGTTTTTGTACGGATTCAAGGTAAACAGAAACTGATTAGAATTATTTTGGATTCAGGCAGCCAGAGCTGTTATATCAGTGAAAAAATAATTTCCCTATTAAAAGCTTCATCGAGTAGAAATGAAACAGTGATTCATGCTTTGTTCGGGGGGAAAGAAACTGAGCTAATAAATCATGAGGTATTTCCGGTCGAAGTTACTTCTTTGGATGGTTCTTTTTCTTTTAGTTTCGAGGCACTTTCAGAAAAGAAAATATGCGGATATATTCCTAGAGTAAAAAACAAACAAATTCTGGCAGAATTAAAGAGAAATAAAATAAAATTTAGGGATTCTTTTGAAAATGAAACGGAAATTAATCTTTTGTTAGGAGCGGATGTTATAGGAAAAATATTAACTGGAAATATTTGTGAATTGGATTCAGGGTTAACAGCAGTTGAAACAAAATTAGGTTGGGTTGTTTTTGGACGGGGATCATTTGAAAGAAATTGTAGTTCAACATTAACGATGTGTTGTACAAACATGCCTTTGAATAAATTTTGGGAACTTGAAGTTTTGGGTATACCTAATCCAAGTGAATGTAGGAAGGGAGATATTGATTTGAAAGAATTTGCTGATAAAGTGAACATTCTTCCAGACGGAAGATATGAAATACAACTTCCTTGGAAATATAAATTTGGGAATTTACCCAGTAATAAAGATTTGGTCTTGAAAAGACACGAAAGGTTAGTGAACAAATATGAAAACACGGAAATTTTGTTTGAATATCAGAGGGTTTTTCAAGATTGAGAAAACTTAGGTATTATTGAACGTGTCCCTGATTCTGAATTAAATAGAAGATGCCATTATTTGTCGCATAGACCAGTAATTAAATTGGAGAGTCAGACAACAAAATATCGTCCCGTTTTTGATGCGTCCGCAGCTGAGAGAGGAAAACTTTCTTTGAATGAATGTTTGATAAAGGGAATTAATTTGATAGAGTTAATACCAGATATTCTGGATCGTTTTAGAAAGTATCCTATTGGATTAAGTGCCGATATAGAAAAGGCATTTTTAATGTTATATGTGGCTCCTAAGGACAGAGACTTTTTAAGGTTTTTTTATCCATGTAAAGATGAATTGATATATAGACATTGTAGAGTAGTATTTGGTGTTTCATCTAGTCCTTTTTTATTGAATGCTACTATCATGCATCTACTTGAAAATTGTGATGAATGTCTGGATGTTGTACAAAAACTTAAATGTTCTTTTTATGTGGATAATTGTTTAACAGGAGTATATAGTGTTCTTGAAGCTGATTATTTTATGGAAAAGGCAACAAATATTATGTCAAAGGGTTGCTTTAATTTGAGATGCTGGGAGAGCAATGTGGAATGTCCACATACCACTAAACATTCTGGAAATACGTCTGTATTGGGGTTGATTTGGGATTTAGATACAGACACATTGAAGTGTAAAATTGATTTGGAAATTTTATCTTGTGAAACTAAAATAACTAAAAGATTTATTTTATCTACTGTACAAAAATTCTATGATCCTCTTGGTATGTTGACTCCTTCTACTTTGCTCCCAAAGCTTATGTTACAAGATTCGTGGAAATCTCGATTTTCTTGGGAAGAGGAACTTCCTGCTAATATTATTGAAAGGTTTTCTAAATGGTTAAATGAAATGTTTTTATTGAAAAATGTAGCTGTACCACGTTTTATGAACTTTAATGAAACTTCTGAATTACATGTGTTTGTAGATGCATGCAAGGGGACTTATGCTGTGTGTGTCTTCATTAGATCTGAGATGGAAGGAGAAATTAAGATTAGACTCGTTCGCGCAAAGAACAGAGTGGCTCCTTTAAAGTCTTTGAGCATTCCACGTTTAGAATTGATGGCTTGCTGCATTGGAGAGAGACTTGTTAGTTCCATTATTAAGGCGCTCGATGCAAAGAATATGCAGGTCACACTCTGGCCAGATTCCACTGTTGCATTATGGTGGATTAAAGAATATGGAGACTGGTCAGTTTTTGTTGCCAATCGCGTTAAAGAGATACGAGAGCTAACTGGATCTTACACTTGGCGACATGTTCCGGGCAGTATGAACATTGCCGACCTGTTGTCTCGTGGATGTTCACCCCGGCAAATGTTAAATTCTAAATGGTGGGAGGGTCCATCCCGGTTAGTAGAAAATCCTGAATTTTGGCCTATTAGTGAATTAACTTGCCAGCCAGATGAAGTCAATATTGAAAAGAGAAAGTGCAAGTTAGTTAATTTAAATCTAACCGAGGACACACCCCCTTGGTATGCACAAAGATCATCTGATTATGAAAAAATGATTCGAGTAATTGCTTGGGTTTTAAGATTTATTAATAACTGTAAATTGCTGAATGTAAAATGTAAGAACTCTGAATTGTTAAAATCTGATATTGAAAGTTCTGAGAAAAAGTTAATTCTTTTAGTTCAGAATAGTTATTTGTCAAATGTAGGTAATTTAAATTTTGAGACTTTCTTGGATAGCGATGGTATTCTAAGAGTAAAAACTAAAATAGTTAATCGTAGTGATGAAAAATCTTTTTTGTATCCCATACTTTTACCAGAAAAATGTCAGTTTACTAGACTTTTGATTAAATCAGTACATGAGAAAAATCATCATGCTGGAATTCAGTTTATGCAATGTCTTCTTAGAGAAAAGTTTTGGATTGTAAGGGCTAGGAAAGCAATTAAAAATGTTTTACATGGTTGTATTGTTTGCAAACGATTTAAAGTTAAGGCTATGTCAAGCGAACCTACACCTTTGCCACCAGATAGAGTATCTGATAGCGTACCTTTTGAAATTGTGGGAATAGATTTAGCGGGTCCTTTGTTTTTGAAAAATAAAGAGAAAGTATGGATAGTTCTTTTTACGTGCGCGGTATACCGTGCGATCCATCTCGAACTTATAAATTCTTTGTCATCTGACACGTTTATTTTGTCTCTTCGACGGTTCATTGCTAGACGTGGGCGACCACGAACGATTTATTGCGATAATGGCACGAATTTTCGAGGTGTCTGCAATGATCTATCAAAATTAAATTGGGAAAAAATTGTAAAAGAAACCGGAACACAAAGAATATTTTGGAAATTTATTCCTCCAACCACAGCTTGGTGGGGAGGCTGGTGGGAAAGGTTGGTTCGTACTTTAAAAGACTTATTGAAACGTACTTTAGGTAAATCTGTTTTGAATTCTGATGAACTGTACACTATACTTTGTGATTGTGAATGTATTATTAATTGTAGACCATTAACATATGTTTCGGAGAATCCTGAAGAATTGGTTCCCCTTACCCCCAACATGTTCTTGATTGAGAATAGGAGCTCTAGTTCTCGAGATATTGAAGAACTAAGCGCTAATTGCCTTAACAAAAGACTTAAATATCGTTATAAGCTTTTAGGAGATTTTCGCCAACGCTTTAGGAAGGAATATATCGGACAACTTGTCCAGAAGCAAAAGGGAAAACATTCTCGTGATCCGCAAGTTGGAGAGATAGATTTGATTGGGGATGACAATAAGAAGAGACTGTTTTTGGTTTTGGGAAAGATAATTGATTTGATGCCTGGACGGGATGGGAAATGTCGAGTTGTAAAACTTAGGACACAGCATGGGACAATTTTACGCCCCATCCAGCGAATTTATCCTTTAGAAGTTTATTCTAATGAATCCCTTCAGAAGGAACCTGTTGGCGGGGAATCTAATTCTCAGGAGTCAAAAAATGAAAATAAAATTATAAACAATGATGATGTAATAATTAGAAAATTCACCTCCTCCGGTAGATTAATGAAATTGCCTAAAAGGCTTGATCTTTTAAATAATGTGTGTTACGTGCTTGAGACTCAGTCAGAGTCTCAAGGGGTGGAGGATGTTGTGAACTGCATGATAAAATCTGGCAACAGCTGAGGCAGCCAGTGACGCCAGCCTGCGAGCTGTCGGAAATATACTTAGAACTGAAGATGTACTTGAATTGTTAAGATGTGTTTTGTGTCTGATGTTTGTGTTGTGTCGTCTTGAAGAAATAAATGTCTTGTATTAGAAAAGATTTGAACTTTCTTGATGACTAGAAAAGTACCCACGCATCTGGTAGATGCACGAACTAGCTGAATATTTTTTCTATGAAAGATATAATTAGATATCGTAACACATATTGTTTTTATAGTAATATGTGTAAAAATATTTTTAACATCTCAATTCAGAAGAAAAAAATAGAACTCTCAATTTACATTTAAAAAACTGCTGTGTGATACTAAAACTACCCGAAGACATCATACAAATATCTAATTCCTGAACTAGATTCAGTAGAAGAAAGGTTTATTTGTTCTTATAATTGATTTTAATAAGATTTATGTAAAATTTATTAAATTCAATCAACTATACTCAGATTCTGGGTTTGGCATCCAAATTTTTATTTAAAACGAGGATAAATCGCAAAGCTTTGTATGTTGTTGAATATTAGTCGAACTAGAATTGTTTATCATTTATTGATTGCAAAATGTAATTAACTGAGGGAAAATGAATTCAACACCGATATTATAACTTATTTACTTTACGGTTTTTAGAAAAAATTCAAGGGTTTCTTACAAATTCAAACATGAATTGAATGAGAATTATCAACTACAATCAGATTCTGGGTCTGTCATAAATTGAAGAGAGAGAGTTGTTGATTGTAGTTTATTGATAAACTGAAAAGGAAGGAAAGTCGGAATTTGCGCTGAATGCCATACAAATTTCAAATTAAATTCAAGCGGAGATGCCATATTTTTTCATTGTCTTTCTTTTCATAATTAGATGGACTTCTTATAAACAATGTTATATGATATATTTAGGTACTTTTCCTTTATACTGACGCAATCGAAAAGTCGCCAATAATGATGCAACCAACGCCAAACGGAATATCGCTGCCGGTAACCTTTTACTGTGACGTTTTAAAAGAAAGTGGCAGCCCTTTTATTGCTTGCGCCTAAATTGCGACAGTGTGCTGTCGCCAAAAAGTCTCCTTGGCGAGATTTGCGCCTGTATAATGGAAAAGTACAGATATTCATTATCTGAGTAAGCAATATTTCTCTAAACAAGATTTTTATTTCGATAATGTAAATTGTGTTTAGGTTTTTATTTCAAAGTTTAGTTTGTAATGCCTTCACTGTAAAAATGTTAAGAAAGTTACAAATCGCATGCAAGTAGTTTATTGATGTGCTAATCTGATATATAATGAAAAGTAGTTTCTGATTTTCTAATACTTTGTATGGTACTTTTTTTCCGTCCAATATCTCCTGATTTTGTTATAGATGTTTGACTGGGAATAAAAGAAAAAGAAACCTTCATAAGGGAAAGACGATCATTTCAATTACTTAATGATTTACTTATATATTTTGATCTATTGAGAAATTTCTTGGAACATTATATTACTTTTGTCAATATTACAGTTTTGCACTAATTTCGTATGACAATATGCAAAAGAAGTATATTTTAAGAAATGGAATATTTTTATGCCATTTCATGCATATCATTAACTGTAACAAAAATATGAGCATATTTCTGAATTAATTTTAAGTAATTTGTCAAAAGATTTTATTGATATATAACAAAGTTGATAGTATTCTCTACATATGGTCATACATAGGTCACATTTGCTATCAGAATGCATATTTAATGAATACAAAATTGTGAAGTATTTTAGAAAGATACTATAAAGAAAATAGCAAACTAATTTTGAAGCTGTCATTTTTTTTCCTATCTTGTTGAATATGTTTCCAATTATTTATGCTCGGATTCGGCCTATTGATTATTTTGGAGGTGATATTGGCCTAGAAGGAAATGTTTCCTATGAAGGAATGTCAGTGACTTAGAGAGTCAAGAAAGTATTTTGAATTTAAAATAACATGGTGAATTAAGGAAAAATAAAATATTCTACTCTGCCTTTTACTTTTCTGACATTAAGCTGCAGTCTCAGTAATCATTTTGTTACTGTTCCTCCTCTTCATTATAACAATTGAATTGAATGATAGCAGTGATACCTGTTTAATAATTGAAAAAGATTGTTTGTGACATCTTCCAGAAAGAAATAAGGTCGAAGGGAACTTCTAGATTCTAGAATGCATAAGAAAAAGCTATTGCAGCCAAAAAAGGCTTTCTCTTTAAAATAAGGAACAATTAATTTGCTTTATGGTCATTTTGTGTATTACTGTCACGTTGATTCTCTACATCTATTAATATTATCTTTGTTTCAGCTTTTGTTTTGTTCCGAGTGGCAACGGTGTAAAAATTAACAAAAAATTGTAGTTCTTAGAATTCAAAAAAAGAGGTGGTGTTTTTTTTTTTGAAAATGGCTTTGAGTTTTGAATTTACGCCATAAATATATGCCTTTTTATCTAAGAAACTAAAACAGAGTATTTAATGAGAATATCTGAGTAAGAAATATTATCTGATTCGATGTCAAACGTGACATCTGGCGTCTGTGACAGGACTCGATTGCTTTTTAAGAGTAAGTACGAAACATTTCAGCATTTGTTTTGATTATGGAAACTGTTTTGAAAGATAGGAAGCAGCTGAGAAGACTGTTTACTATAGCATGCAATTCCTTTGACAAGGCAGAAAATCAACTGAGTTGTGCTGATAAAATCAATAAATTAAAGCTAATTGAGGAGAAAGCTTTATTAATGATAGCGTGTGAAGAAAAATTTAAACAGTTGTTGTTTTCCGAGAACACTTCCGATTCTGAAATAGAGAGAGAAGTAGATGAGTCAGAAACTTACATTGATCGCTGGAGATCTTTAAAACAAAAGTTAGAATCATTTGTGATTGAACAGTTATCTCCTAAAAATGAAAGTGTTAATATTGTTACGAATACCTTATTAAATTATCCAAAAATAAAATTACCTACTTTTGACGGTAATGTACGGAATTGGCTATATTTTTGGGGACAATTCCAAAAAATTGATGAGGACATTAATATCGATTCTCACGCTAAATTTTCATATTTATCTCAAGCAATGGAACGAGGTAGTCCTGCTGAAGAATTGGTTAAGAGTTTTCCTCCAGGTGGTAATAGCTATGAAAAGGCTTTAAAACAATTAAAATTGCGTTTTGGTAGAGAGGAATTATTAATTCAAGTATACGTTAGAGATTTACTAGCATTAGTTCTTCAAAAACAGAACTCTACAAAAAATTCGTTAAGAAAGTTGTTTGATCAACTCGAGAGTAAACTACGTTCACTTGAGCTATTAGGTGTTACTAGGGAGAAATATGCTGCGATGTTATTTCCTCTAGTTGAGTCATCGCTACCCGAAGAAACTTTGGTTGCTTGGGAGCGTTATAGATCAGCTCATCGTAGAGTTCGTGAAACGAACACGAATGATTCTGATCAGAATTCAACTAAAATGGAGAAAAGTGATTTAGAATTTATTTTAGAATTTTTACAAGATGAGGTTGAATCAGAAGAACGCATTCTTCTTGCTTCTAGAAGTTTCAACGCTTCTAAACCGAAAACGGAAGTGAAATATAATAAATTTCCTGGTGATAAAAAAATGAGTGAAAATAAGACTAGGAATGTAAAGTTTTATGAGGTGCCTAGTGCAACTGATCTTTTGACATCGTCGCAAGTGTCAAAACAGTGCATATTTTGTTCTAATGCACACTATTCTGGAGATTGCTTTAAAGTAAGAAAAATGCCTTTGAAGCAAAGAGAGGCAATTGTTCAACAATCTCATAATTGTTTTTTATGCTTAAAAACTGGACATTCTGTCAGAGATTGTAATACCAGAGCTAGTTGTTTGTGTTGTGGCAAAAAACACCACATTCTTCTGTGTAGAAAAATGAACCCGATATCTGAGTCTAAAGACAAAAAATCCCCTGAAGTTAATAAGAGAACTGATAGTAGCTCGGAAATGGATCAAGCTCTTTCCAACTTGTCTACCACTCCAAACGTAATCCTGCAAACATTTAAAGTTGTAATTAGAGGCAACGGAGCTATTGTCGATACTGGTTCACAGCGGTCATATTTACTACGAGCTACATCTGAAGAAATGAACTATGAGCCTAATGGCTGTGAATATTTGCAGCACTCCCTATTTGGTGGCAAGCATACTGGGGTATGTAAACATGATGTATATACTTTGTATTTATCGAGTGTGCATGAGAATTATAATTGTAATTTTAAAGTTCTTAGTCAACAAATTATTTGCAAAACTGTGCCACCTACTGTGAATGAGGTTTGTGTGAAAGAGTTAGCTGCTTATAATATAAATATTGTGGATAATTGTGAAAATCCTATTGAAATCCTTATTGGAGCTGATGTAGCTGGGAAGCTCATGACAGGCGGTCATCGTGCAATGTCTTGTGGACTTGTAGCAATTGAAACAAAACTTGGGTGGTCTGTTATGGGATGAATAACTGATACGGCGAGAAGTGAATGTTCATCTTTATTAGTTAAGTCCATGTTATCTACAGCAGAGAAAATAACAGATTTATGGTCCTTGGATACTCTTGGCATTACTGACCCATCTGTGAAGAAAAGCCAGATCGAGTTACAAGAAGCTGCTCGAATGAATTTTCTAGATACAGTTCATTTGGTAGATGATCGTTTTGAAGTAGATTTGCCTTGGTTGGAAGATCATCCACCACTTCCAAATTATTTTGATTTAGCAAAGGGAAGACTGAACAAGACTGTTAAACGTCTTAAAACCGAGTCTAATTAAGAAGCTTACGAAAATGTTTTTAGGGAATGGCTTGAGGAGGGAGTAATTGAGGAAGTTGCCAAAAATGATCAGGCTCTAGTACATTATCTGCCTCATCGAGAAGTTATCAAGGAGAATAGTACTACAAAAATCCGGCCTGTCTTTGACGCTTCGGCCAGAGCAAAAGGATTTCCTAGTCTCAATGATTGTTTAGAGAAGGGTCCGAATCTAATAGAGCAAATTCCGAGTATTTTAACCCGATTTCGAAAAGAGAAGATCGGTGTTATTGCTGACATCCGAAAAGCCTTTCTACAAATAGGTGTTTCACCCACGGATAGAGATTATTTGAGGTTTTTGTGGATTGGTAATGATGGTCAGCTGAAAGAGTACAGACATTGTCGTGTCGTTTTTGATGTATTGAGTAGCCCCTTTCTTCTAAATTCTACAATTCAGCTTCATTTACAAACTGTTTCGGAAAAAATAGGAACTGGAGAATCTTCATATCCGAAAAGTGTCATTCAAAAACTTGCGCATAGTTTTTATGTTGACAATTGTATTAGTTGCGTTAAAAATGAAAAAGAACTGCAGCAATTTATTAACATTTCGACTGAGGTAATGGCCGAGAAAAACTTCGAGCTTAGAGGGTGGGAGTTCAGTGATGTCCATGCTGATACTTCTGCCGATACAAATGTGCTCGGCCTGGTATGGAATAAAAAATCTGACACTCTACGAATTAATACTGCAAGTGTAAAAGAATTATGCTTTGAAAAGATAACTAAGCGATCAATCTTATCTGCAGCTCATAGATTGTTTGATCCTCTAGGTATATGTTGTCCTGTCATCCTAATTCCTAAATTATTGCTTCAAGAAACGTGGAAGCAGAAAATAACATGGGATGAAGAAGTTGATAAAGTTACAAAAAATACATTTTTAAAATGGCTTAAAGATATTGACTGTTTAGAGAAAATCCGTTTTCCAAGATATTTTGGTTCAGAGATTGCAAATGGAGATATTTCAGTACATATTTTCTGTGATGCTAGTAAGCATGCGTATGCTGTTGCTGCTTTCATCCGAATACAGACTGGTGATTCAGTTAAAGTACAACTTATATAAGCCAGGAGTAGAGTTGCACCAACAGGAAAGGAAGAGATTACTATCTCTAGACTTGAGTTACTTGCAGCTACTATCTCATCAAGGCTTTCAACTTCTATTTTGTCAGAGATTCAGAGTGAAGAAGTTTACTTCTGGACTGATTCTTCGACTGTCTTGACATGGATCATGAGAGAAGAGGCCTGGAGTGTCTTTGTCCAGAATAGAGTGAAGGAAATAAGAGCGTTAACAAATAAAAGTTCTTGGAAACATATCCCTGGTTCCATGAATCCTGCTGATCTCCCGAGTAGAGGTTGTTCAGTTCAAACTTTATTGAAATCTAACTGGTGGTTAGGACCAAGTTGGCTTTACTTGCCTAAAGAGGATTGGCCAAGAGGAAATCCAGTCTTAAATGAAAATGAGATTGTTCGAGAAAAGAAACAGACCATAGTTTCATCTGTGACAAGAAGTTTGATTCCTACAAGTTTTTTTCCTAAAGATGACTGGTATTACAAATATTTTTCAAAATACCAGAAAATAGTTCATCTTATTGCCTGGATTCTACGGTTTATCTTTAATTGTCGAGCTGAAAAAATTAAGAAAAGACATGGAGACCTTGATTTTCATGAAAATTTTGAAGCCGAGAAATTATTAATCAAAATGGTTCAAGAGGATTGCTTTGTGGACGAGGGAGATGATAAATTAAAAACTTTAGGAGTATTTAAGGATCAGAGTGGAATCCTCAGACTGAAAACGAAACTTACCTTTCGACAAGATTCAGAAGAGTTTAAAACTCCAGCTGTTCTTCCGCCTGATCATGAGGTGGTCAAGAGATTAATACGATATTATCACGAGAAAAATGCACACGCTGGTACCCATATTTTAATAAATATTCTTCGAGAGAGATTTTGGCTTCTTAACGCTCGAAAAACGGTGAGATCTTTGATTAATAAGTGCACCGTATGTAGAAGATTTTCTGCAAAAAGCATGCAAGTTTGCACAGCAACCCTTCCAAACGACAGACTCCGAGAAGCGGCTGTGTTTGAAATTTGTGGCATTGATTTTGCTGGTTCCAATGATCTTAAGAGGTAACACCAAATCCTGGATTTGCTTATTCACCTGCGCCGTATACAGGGCAGTACATCTAGAATTGGTTGAGTCCATGTCTACTGAGAGTTTTTTACTAGCCCTTAGAAGATTTATATCCCGCAGAGGAAGATGTAAAATAATTTACTGTGACAACGGAACTAACCTTGTGGGAGCTTCCAATGCACTACGAGATCTAAATTGGAAGCAAATCACTGATGATACATCTATATCACCAATTCAATGGAAGTTCAATCCACCAACTGCCTCATGGTGGGGAGGTTGGTGGAAGAGGTTAGTAAGTATTCTCAAGAGTTTACTAAGACGAGTACTGGGAAGAGCTTCTTTAACTTCCGAAGAAATGATCACAATTCTCTGCGATTGTGAGGCAGTGATCAACTCCCGTCCATTGACCTATGTCACTGAAAATGATGCTACTTTGATGCCTTTGAGTCCATTTCTATTTCTTCAAGACATTCAAACAAGTAGTGTTCCTGATCTTGATGATATTGGACACAGAAGTCTGAATAAACGAGTGAAATACAGAGAGAACTTACAAAAGGATCTGTGGAAAAGATTTAGATCCGAATATCTAGGAGCACTTATCCAAAATTCGGATAAGACAAAATCAGTGGAGGTGAATGTCGGTGATATTATGTTGATAGGAAGTGATAACACCAAGCGACTGAATTGGCCATTGGGGAAAATAATAGAGATTATTCCAGGTCGAGACGGAGTAACAAGACTCGTGAGACTTAAAACGGCAAATGGAGAATTACTAAGGCCGATACAGAGATTGTATCCACTAGAAGTCTCTAATGATGATCTAATTGTTGAGAACTTTTCAACTAAGAAGTTGGAAACATGTAAAGAGTCTGGCTCTAACGATGTGTATGATGTAAGCTTTGAGCCACAGTTTCAAAAGACTAGAACAGGTCGCACTGTCAAAATACCTAAAAGACTGGACTTGTGAACAATTTAATTTTCTTAATTTTATATATCTTTCTTGCAACTATGTGTAAGTTAAAGTTTTAATGTAAAATGTTAACTTAGGTGGGAGGATGTCGCGTTGATTCTCTACAACTATTAATATTATCTTTGTTTCAGCTTTTGTTTTGTTCCGAGTGGCAACGGTGTAAAAATTAACAAAAAATTGTAGTTTTTAGAATTCAATAAAAGAGGTGGTGTGTTTTTTTGAAAATGGCTTTGAGTTTTGAATTTACGCCATAAATATATGCCTTTTTATCTAAGAAACTAAAACAGAGTATTTAATGAGAATATCTGAGTAAGAAATATTATCTGATTCGATGTCAAACTGACAATTACCATAAGTGGTTTAGTGTGGGGATTAGAAATTATGGAAGTAACAGTACTGAATGCTAATTATAGAGTCAATTTTGTCTTTCAAGTTTGCTTTGATCTTTATTGTGGCAATATTTCTGGATCTTTGAGTTTTTTTTTTAATTTCAAGAATTATTTACTTATAGATTAATTAAAATATTTATAAGTTGTAGTTTATATAGTGTAGTATTGTATATAATAGGCTTCCTTTTGGGTTAACAATAAAAATATCTGACATATTGATGTTCCTGATCAAGGGATGATTGATATAACCCTTTGATCTGTACATGAAAGAACACCTGAAAAACTTTCATTAGTAAGTAATTAACCTTTTATTAACAGTCTAGAAACCTTACAGTCCAAATATTCTTCATAAACTATTTGTTGGTAGAAAAAACACTGCGATATTCTTTCTATTCCTATGAAACTAGGTCAAAAAGCAAACTGTTAAAATTTTGCCTACTGAAGGAAACTTTTTGAGTTTTTATTAATGTAACTATCTATCTATACTATCTTTATCTGCCCTATCTTTTAGAAAGAAAAAAAAAAAAAAAAAATCACAGTTTGTTTGATGTCCATAGATTTAACAGTGATTAATAACTCATTAAGACTATATCAGATTGGGACCTTGAAAATGATCATTCAAAGCCTTTATCAAGGATTTAAATTCAAAAAAGGTTTATTAGAGATGAGTTGGTAAGAAAAGAAAACCTGTATTTATATCTATAATAAAATGTTACCATTATTTTTAATTTTTCTACTAGATGGTACAGTTATAGTCTTTTCCTTGATTCTAATTGTTGCATTAGCTACATTATTGTTATTATTGTATTCAAAAACAGAAAATCTGATTTTTGCACCTCTGAAAGCAGTAGATTCTTAATTTTTTAAATGATTCTTTTGTCATATTATTTTTAGAATAAAAATTATTATGAAATTATAATAAATTCAAAGCTATAATGTTTGTTAACTAACCATAAACTTTACGTGATTAAACATTTTAAATTATATTCTGCTGTTAGAAAAATGAACCATGTACCTTTACATTTTACAATTCTATATGCAAGCCTTTTTTTAAATAACTAAATGAGCTAACAATTCAAGTTACTAATTTTTTCTTAACTTGATAGTATGCTCAAAGGACCTTTCTGATGCCAATACCTTTTTCTTTATTTTGCACTTCAGAATTCTAGAAAATTAGCTGTTTTCTTTTCCTTCAGGAGACAGTTAGATTGAGAAAAGCACAGCAGGAAACAGTGAAACAGAGTATCATGCATTTTGATGAAATTGGCTTGTTCGAATACTCATATTTCAGACATTCAGCATACATCCCAGTAGCACAGACTTTTCCACATAAGTTTTCTGACAAATAACAAAAATTAGATAGCTGTTAAGATTTACCTGATACTGTTGCAAGTTGAAAAATGATCAAAATGTAAATTGGAACAAAACACAGATTCCGAGATAAGAATTCTGAATATCCATAAACCTGCTTGGAAATCTTTCCCTGTTTGTGAAGAATATTGCAAATCATTACATAAAATGCATACTCTTATAATATGAATAAATGTCTTGAAATGTATGTTAAAAATTCATTTTATTCTGACAATTTTTTTAGGATGTATACAAATAAGAACTAAAATTTATGAATGTTGAAGCTTATTTCCCTTAAAAATTTCAAATATAAACTGCATAAAAAATCAATTTTCAGTTGAATCTCATTTTAGAGTTTCTCTAACTTTGTCGCCAGTGTGGTTCTTCTAGAAAACATAATGCTAATTGGTTTGCCATTTTTTTTTTCACCTCTTGAGAAGTTAAACATTTGCAACAGTTTTGTGAGAAATGAAAAGTAAAAAATAATTTATGATGAAACATCCATTAAAGAAAATTATCTAATCATATATTGATTATTTAAGATTGAAAGTTTTGTTAATACTAATAGTTTTCATTAAAAAGTTATTTGAATATGAACTGGGAGGGATGCAGCAGCTAAGGCTGTTAATCCATAGGAGCCAAAATGTTACAGTTAGTGAGATGTAAGAGTATCAAGATGCTTGAGGGCTTGAATGAAGATGCTTAGATGTTGTTCGCTTACAAGAGCTTGGATGTAAGCGAACTACAGAGACAAAAGGATGGCGAAAGAAATATGCATCTGTTCGACGTTGAGTTTTTTTCCAGAGGGCTTTTCTGTAGATTGTATATATATAAAATGTAGTAAATATTGTCTTCATTACATGTGATGTACACGGGGTTGTCTAAGAGATTAAATTTGTGAAGAAGACTACATAGATCATTACATAAGCTCTTCATTTTATGCATGAATATAAATTCAGCAATATTTATAAATAAAGAGTCAGAATGATGTCTTCTTAAATAAAATTATCTTAAGTTCTTAATTTTAATAGAAAAGTGGAATACTGTATCTGTTTTGCAGTATTATTTAAATGATTAGTCATCTTACTCGGTGGCAGTTTTAATATTTTTTACTAGCCATTAAAAAAGAGAATAAATATGTAACAATTTTGTGTCAAAATGATTCTGCATGTGCTAATGTTGCAAAACAACATGTGTGCTGAAGAGTTATGATGTTAATTAATTTTTGGAGTGTTATAATGCATTATCAAGTTGATGATTTTTAATTTATGAAAATGTGTCAGCATATTTAATTATATTAGTTTTAATTCTAATTTAATTAGTTTTATTTTCTTAAATAATTTAGAATATGGGGTAAGAATACAATAAAAGTAGGATATCCATTTACCAAAATTGAAAAGCATTAAAAAAACATGCCACTCTGAAAAAATTTAGCCAGGGTTGCTATAATTACATTTTGCTAACTAAGTCTTCTCATGAAGTGTTGTTCATTTACTAGTGTATCTTGCATTTAAGGAATTAATTAAATTTTGTTCTTGATTTACATTCATCTAAATTTCAATGTCAAAATACTTAAGAGTTATATCATCTTCAAAGAAAAGGAAAATAATCATGAATGGTTTAAGATACTTTGAAGATGAATATTCCCTGATACATTTAAGTGCCCCTCTTTCTCAACCCATCAAAAGGCAGTAATTGGTGTTTCAACTGAAACTCTTAAAATTGTCATATTGCCTCAGAAAGCCAGTTACAGTGATTTTGATTTGTGCATTATAAGATAAATCGTCCGCAAATTTTATGTGGAAAATAAAACATCTTTTCTAAACACTCTTCTGCCATCTTTTCAGGAAGATACGAACTTCAAGACATATTTTCTGAAAATCGAATTTAGACAAAAATAACCTGTAAATACGAAGAAGACCATCGTGCAAAGGTCTCACATCGTAGAGTGAAGTTACAGTATTTAAGAGATATAGGAAGGCACAAAGATAACAAATGTGTTAATAATTGGACAAGATTAGAGCTATCTGTAAACAAATTGCCAGGAAGTGATTGATTGTCAACCTGGATATAAAGAAATTTTTCTCGATATTTCTGGCACATCTTATGAAATTTACACTGCAGTGTTCTAAGACATTGACGTAGTTTGCCATTCTACTTTAATTAAGCAGAAGCAGTCTGTTTTAGAATAATTCATCTTAATATGCAAGCCATTTCCAGAGCATAGCATAGCATAGCATTTCTATCGGAGGACTTTTGAATCCAATTGTTTCATTTAAAAAATTTACCCTTCAATCTTCATCTTTGAAGACATCTCTTTTAAACAGGAATTCAGCCTTCAAACTTGGCCAACATTTCAATTGATGGATAGGAAATTGAGAAACAATTCAAATCTGCACTTAATTTTTTTTAAAGAAAAGTAACTGTAAGGAATAAATTGTGTTCTAATGTGGATATGATTCATGTTTTTGGAAAGAACATTATAGCAATGTTATTTGAAGAATGTTGCATTTTGGCTTTACTTTTAATGGGGAGTCCCCATAAAAAGTTAATGTAATAATAATAAAAAAACAGGTCATATTTGAATGATAACTCACAATTTAGTTTAAAATAGTTAGATCTAAATGAGAATAATATGTTTTTTTATCCTTATCAAAATTATGTTGTCTTTGTTTATTTCAAATGAAGGAAGATAAAATTCTAAACTTAAAAAAGTAGTTGTTTCGTGAGATTCTGTTTGAGTGTTGGTAAAAATGTTTTAAGAATTTGTGCTGTTTTAAGGGTGTGTTAAATTTATATATATATATATATATATAGTGTATTATATTTTTCTTGCATCAGATCTCACAGCATATCTAAAAAGATTTGCTTTTGTACAATCAGCAAAAAGCTATTTCAGATTAAAGCCTAAAAATTAAATCATGTGCCTTTATTTGTCCAATTTTAATATTAGATCAATTAATTGAAAAATATCTGAGAACAGGCCATACAAAATTTTATGAAAAGTATTGCCTATTCTATGCTGTTTTTCTTTTATGGATAATGAATACTTAAAAAAGTAAAGCAAATATATATAAAAAAAAGTATATACAAAATGCTATTAGAAGCACATCAAATCAAGTGCTTTGTGCACATCACTTATAAGTGCTTAGTTTTACAAAAAATAATTTATAAGGACACATATTCAACTGTAATATAAGAGTCAATAATTACTGATATAGTGTTCAATATATTTCTGTTTCTGAATAAAAATTCAAAAATAATTGATCAGCTGCATTTCCTGTACTAAGCATGTACATGTGGAACACATGCAACATGCTGCAAATATCTTGTTAATGGAAACATAAAATTAGAATTTGTAGTAATATTAGCTAGTTTTAAATCTTTTTGAAATAAGTTTTCATTAGATTATTTTGTTTTATTTTTTGAGTCAAAAAAACATTGGAATAAATCTAGAAACATTAAAAAAAAAATCATTTCTTGAAATGTTTTCATGTTTAAAATTATACATTACATGTGAGCAATAATGTACAGTAATAAAGGAAAAGAAATAATCTATGACATCCATAAGTAACTGATGTCATCATGTTTTTACTTCAGATTTGTCAATTTTTAAATGTAAAAGTAAAAAAAAAAAAAAATCAAGTTTTTAGCATTTATATTATTGAAAATTTTGTCTATTAAAAATTGTTCTTTTGATTCTTTTATTTTCCAAAATGTCATTATTTTTTTTTGTATTTATTTAATTTATTAAATTAGTTTGGGTTTCCTTTATTGAGATAATGTATAAAATTCAGGAAAATCTTTCAAAATTTTTCTTGGTTAATAAAGTTAAAGTTGGTAATTATCTAAATATCAAAAAATGGTTTAGTTATTCATTGGATTAGACATAATTCAACATTAAATTTTTTATTCAGAAATAAAGAAGTTATTTAAACTTAAACGTATAATTAGTTAAAGAGACCTGTACATTTACAAATTTGCTTCTTATTGCCAACAACTGTTCACTAATGCATTTATTAGCTGTTTAAATATTGGCAGCCGAATAAATAATTCTTATTTATATTTCTGCATTCACAAAAAATATAAAGATTGTTTGAGGTTGAAGGAACCAATTTATTTGAAAGTATTAAAGTAAATGTGTAGATTTAAATGTTTTAATTGTAACTTAATTCATCTTAGAGTAGTTAAGTAATTTGAAAAAGTTTTGACTGAGTATTTTGGTTAAGTTATTAATAAAATTTGTGAAAAATGATGTATATGTAAAAAATAAGAATGAAACTTAACTTATTAAGTAATTATATTCCTGAATTATGGATGTAATGCTTTTTTTTATTGATTGACCAATTTTCTTTTAGATAAGAAGATATATGTGTTAGTAGAGTTAATTAAAATTTCTTTTGGTATTTCACTTTAACTTACATTTGATAAGCATAATTTGGAATGAGATTCATTCATTCACATAATTTAATGTGTTTTTAAATGAAAATTCTGCCATTTTAATTAATTTTGCATATTTGTACTTTTGAAAATCACATCACTCAGTTTTCTAACTATAATGTATATATATTTCTAACTATAATATAAACTATAACCATATATATATATATAATGATTTTTTTTACTGTTCTTTAGAATAATATTTGTAATATAGTTAAATATTACTTGTATAATGTATTAATTTTAGAGAAAATATAATACTGTGTTCACTAAATAAAAAATGGATTATTCACTGCAGTTTTTATATTTTTTATTTTCATTTTATGAAAGTTGTATGTTTTCATTTACTTAAAATACTTTTACCCTTTTGGAGTAATTATGAAATATTTTTTAATATGTTTCCCCATCTTCTATTTTTCTAAGGATTGATATAATTTTCATTATTGTTTGAATATTGGTAGAAATATTAAATTATTAGCAGGAAGTCCTCAGTGAAAATAATTATTATAGAACTATGTGCATGCAACTCAAGAATATTTTTAAAGCTACTAATTTTAGAAATCAAGTTGAGAATTAACTTTCCTGACTGAAAGATAAATCTTAATTTTTCAAAATTAACCATTGTCAATTTGTGATATATATATTTTTTAAAATGTACTGATTTTATTCTTTATATTTATAATTTTTTTAAAATGTATAAACATATTCAAGTGACTGTAGTGACTAATCCAATATTGATATTTTTTTCTCGGATTGTATAATATTTTTTTCTTTTTTAATTTGTTTAATTTTTTAACAATAGTCTAGCTGGGAAAATTCAATAATAATTTTTACTAAGAATAAATTTTTTTAAAAAATTGTAAGTAGCAATATTTTTTCCTCATACAATATTTTTTCAAACATCTTAGTATACCATTGTAAATAGATTCTGCTGTAATGAAACTATTTCATATTTAAAGATAAGCAAAATATTTACTGTTTTATTTGGTAGGGATTTCTCCTGCCTTTTAATATTTAGCTATTAGTAATTTAGTAATTTTTTTTTTTTTATTATTCTGGCAATGGTTTTTGCTTGATCAGTTACTATATAATTATATTCTAAACTTTAACGAGCTTCTTATTAATTGTTAACAAATTTTCCTAATTAAAATATTGTTATGAATTTTTGTTTTAATATCGAAATACTAAATCTCTTTTTTTCACATTTTGTTCATTGAATTCTTGTTAAAATTAATTAAAATAGTGTTATTTTA
Organism: Argiope trifasciata; assembly: GCA_026543055.1. Lineage (NCBI taxonomy): Eukaryota > Metazoa > Arthropoda > Arachnida > Araneae > Araneidae > Argiope > Argiope trifasciata. Next base: position 875,866 of record JAPMOQ010056242.1, read on the forward strand.
ATTTCCTTATGAGAATTGTTCAGAAACTTTGTGTTGAAAGTGTCTAAAAAAAATCCCAATTTAATATTGCAGAATTTTCTTTTTAATAAATAAATTCATCCAGTAAATATTTTTTATGATCTAATTTCTATCTGAATGAAAATGACTTGTTTCATTATCCAAGTGATAAACAAATAAATATTAACTAGCAGTCATTTAATTTTATGAAAGTTCACATCAAATATTGCACCAAGAGCTATTTATATCAGTTTCACATGACAGTTTCACTGAACAATGCTTATTTTTTTACTTATAATCTTTTTTAATGTTAAAAAATAAATATAGGTATTTTTAATTTTTATGTGTGAAATTTTGAACCACATTGCATAAATTATTAACAAGTTTTTACAAAAATCTTTCAAAACATTAAGTTTTTTTTAGAGAAAAAAAATTTTTTTAACCATACAATTTATTTAAAAAATACAATTTTCTTGATTTGATTAGAAAATCTGAATTAATCAAGTAAATAATAATCACAGATGAAATATTTATAATCTAAAATGTGTGTTTATTAATAATTTTATGTAGGTTATTCTGAAAAAAATAACAGAATCACTAACTAATACATATTTATAGTATATGTATAAACTAGCTCAGTATACAAATTACAAACATCTTTTTTTTTTCTAGCTTATGAGGAATATATATATATAATCAAATCTGGAACAGGATGATTTTTCTACATGCAGTCAAGTTATTTCACTTCTCAAAGGTTTGAAAATCCAGAAACTGCTTGGCGTTTAAATACATCAGCATATTCAGCTAAGGTTTTTTCAAAAGGTGCTTAAACACCATATTTGCTAATTCAGAGAAATTTTTCATCAATAACATCCATTCTTCTTTTTCTTGAATTTCTGGTGCATTTTTAGCAATGAATTCAATTGTGGTGTATGTAAGGTCGTTATCAGAATGTTTGTGTCCCAGAAGTATGTCAATTGCATTACTTATATCCAGGTTACACACCATGATTTTAGTGCATATTTTTTTCAGTTCGTACAACTCATATTTATCTGCAGCATAATAAAGTTCCTGCGCCATCTGAACATCAGTATATCCAATTGCACCTGAATAAATATATTGCAACATTTCTTTGACAACGTCTGCTTTAATATCCAGTATATTTATGTCTTTGGAATTTGCTTCCAGTTGAGATTTCATCATTGTTTTGAAAACCGCAGATCTTGCACTTAAAATAGCTTTGTGAGCAGGAAAATTTTCCCCATCTACTTTTAAAGTAACATCAGAAAAATATCCTTCCAAAAGTAGCTGGTTCATATCTTGAAACATTTTTAATTGCGATTTATTCAAATATGGGTCATTATCTTCTACTTCAGCATTGATAATTGCTTTATTTTCAAAGATTTCCAACACACAATTCAAATTTAAATTTCCATCAAGAAGAATTTTGTTTTTGTCATCTAAAAGAAATTCTCTTCTACAAAATGTCATCCAACCAAGATGAGATTCAATGCTTATTTTCTGTTTAATACATTTTGTGTTCAGTTCTTTGCTGTTACTGTCAAGTATGGCGCATGTAAACTGGACGAGCATCTCATCGGTTGAATTCTTCTTTAAATAAACAGACAAATAATCCTTCACTCTCTCATTGTAACCATGAGAATATAGAATCAAATTGAATGAATTAGTTTTATCCTCTGCTTTTAAACTAAAAGCTGAACTAACTGTACTGGAACAACTCCGCTTTTTGATACAAGAGTTTTAAAGTCCTGAAGAGTCCATTTATATTCGAATTTGTATGCTTTGTACAAATCAAATATTTGATTACTTTGATTTGTATATCAAGTAACTTCCTTTCTCACCAATGTAAGTTTAAAAAATCGGACTTACTTTACTGCAGTAGCTCTTGTCAAAGAATTTCAAGGCAGGAAGCTTATGAATGAAACAAAACAGTTCAATGAGGATGCACGATAGGATTTTGAAGGCTTTAATGTATTCTAAAATAGTCTTTCCCTTATCTATGTATTTGATAACTTCTTTTATCTTTGTCCCGGGGCTTCCCCGAATTTCTGTCTGTTTATCGTCTGTTACAAAAGGGAACTGGAGTGCGTAGTTTTTCGTGATATGTTTTATTCATTAATTAATATTATGTACCTTTTTTTTTTTTTCAATATCTATTTCCATTATTTTCGGAAATGAAAATAAATGTAGTGGATTTTATCTATTTAGATAGCTTGAATTGACGTCTTTATTTCGTTTTTAACTGATAAAAGTGGTTGGAGAGAAAGTACTGTTTCGTTCTTGTTTAGTTATCAGTAAAAAAGATAATCAAATTAGTGAATACCAGCGGGTGACCGAGCTCCGCTCGGAGAAAACAGGCATCGAAGCTAACTCGAAGATTTAAATATTCAATTGTGATTTATCAAAACAATACATGCCATAAGAAAATTTGTGAAACCATTGGTGAAAAGATAACCGGTTAAGCCTCGGCTTTTCATCGTCCACCAGCAATGTCATGTCTTGATGTTCCATTGGAAATCCCCATCTGCACTGGTCTCTTCCATGTTTGTTGACCATGCACGGAGCGCTTGGGTTCATATCACCACACGGGTTATGGATCATCCATTTCGAGATCAGTTCCTTGAGTTCCGGATCATCTTCTGGAAACTTTATTAGTTCGCCATATTGGCTATAGATGGCAGCACGTTACCGCTTGAAACCTATTAGCCATTATGGCGAACTAATAAAGTTTGAAAATATCCTATCTGTAACTCCGAACTGCTCGACCGTAGCGCTTCAAAACCTGTGCCAATCGATTCCTCGTGGCCAAAAACCCCAGACCCCCAAGTTTACCGGAGTTTATTAATTCTGGGGCGATTTTCGACTTGACAACCATTCCTCGTATTATATTAGTGAATATTTATGATTGCGCAGATTGGTTTTTCTTTAAATTTCGTTAAATATAAGAATAGTATAATTTATCTTCTTTAAAAATAATTTTTTGAACTTTTTTCCAAACTTTAATCTTTTATTTATTTTTTTATATCTTTCTACTCTATGCATTAAGAGAAACTAATATAAACGTCAAAAAATTCAAACGTAAGGTTATGACGAATTCCCCATGTCCCATGATGACGTAGTGAGTCGAAAGCAATGTATCGGTTCGTTCACGAACGAAAGAGTCTAGATCATTCGTTCGCGAACGAAAGAGCCTAACTTATTTGTTCGCGAACGAAAGAACCTACTCATTCGTTCGCGAACGAAAGAGCCTACTCATTCGTTCACGAACGAAAGAGCCTAACTCTTTCGTTCAAAAAGTCCTAATCGGTCGTTCGCGAACGACCTTGAACGAACGGGTCAAGTTGGTGAACGAACGACTTTGAACCGAATCTTTCAAATGAACGACATTTCCCATCACTACTTTCTCGGCATTTAAAATTATTCGAGAGTATATTCAAAATAATCTTTCCGATGCAACCAGTAAACGTCAGTGTATCACGTGATCAGAGCAGCCAATCATGTTTAAGATGGAAAACTTTGATTCGAATGTGGATATAGCCGCTTGTTCTCCAGACCCTTCTCGTGATGTACAGTGTCGGTTTTCGGAAGAACTCTTCAAAGGTTAAGGGAAGTTTTATTGGGGACATTTCGGGGGGTCGGTCGACCTTCTGAATGTCATACTCCCACGTAACAATATCCCCTGTGGATTAGAAATTATTTTCTTGTTCAGTGTTATTCGGCTTGTCAGTCAAACCTTCCTTTGTTAGTTTGGTCACCGCCTTGCCGACGATATTATTACACACTATCAAGCAAGCTTTTGAATGCAAAAGCTATATAAAAACTCGGACCGGTGCTATTCTCGCTATGTTGGGCTTGTATGCAGATGACACAGCCATTCTGGCCAAAAATAAAAACACTAACTATATATAAATCGCGCTTAATAGACATCTACACAAATTGGAGGATTGGTTTCTACAATGGAAAATAGAAATCAATGCTTCCAAGACAGAGGCGGTAATGTTTTACTGGTCCCAGAATCAACCAAACTTGTCTAAAAAGCAAACTTCATTCCGTGGTCTCAGGAAGTGAAATATTTAGGAGTAATTCTAGATCTTAAACTCATTTTGAAAAAGCACTTTAACTTTGTCAGGGATAAGTTCCGAGCCCAGTTGCGTAAATTTTCCCCCCTGTTTGGCCTGAACTCCAAAATGCACAGGGACACAAAAATTCTTATTTTTAATACCTATTTGCTTCCAGTATTGACCTATGCATACCCAGTTTGGGGTTATGCAGTGAAATCAAATGTTAAAATCATCCAAAAATTGCATAACCAGATCTTAAGAAGCATCTGCCGAGCCAGACGGTTCAGGAAAAATACTGATATATGCGAAGCCACCCGACAAGAAACCATCTGCAAATTCTCCACAAAACTTTTCAATAGTCTAAATAGTAACGATAACATATCTTTATCACAAATTAAACCCTACATCCCCAATAATAAAATTAAAAGTCCCCGGAATATTCTCCTGAAAAACCCTACTCCATAGTTCTATTACCTAAATCTCATAAAATAACTCCACACTTTCCGAGTTTCTTAAAGCTGATTCGTCACAACCAAACAACAGTCTAGTCTCAGCCTTTCCCCCAAAACCAGAACAAGCTACTCTCTCTTGGGACTCACGATGCTCCATGAATTCCACCAACCCACCACAACCAGCGGAGAAGAACGGCACTCTATTCGACGAGGCTTACACTCCCGCAACTACCCACCCTCATGGCTCTCTAGACTTCAACACCAGCACTCAGCGTGCACCAGATGACTACAGACGGTCAAGGGCATTCCAGCTGCCAGGTCTCACAGGAACCATGATTCTGGGGATAGCCCTGCTTCGCAGGGCGGGTACTCCATGGAAACCACCAAAGTGGTCATCGCCTTATCCCTCTTAAGAGATTAAGATCCCTCTTAAGAGTGCCATATACAGAGAACGAACCCGTTGTCGACGAAAGCGTCACCTATCAGTGGGGGGGGGGGGATAAGGCGATGATCAAACGAACGAAGAAAGGTTTAATAGACAAGCTGAATAAGATCCAACAAGAAAACAATTCCTAATCCCCAGAAGATATTGCTGTGAGGGAGTGTGACATTCAGAAGCTCAACCGACCCACCGAACTTCCTAAAATAAAACTTTCCCTTATTTTTTGAAGAGGTCTTCCGAAACCTGACACTGCCTTTGTGCATCACGAGAGGGGTTGGATGCGCCACCCAAACTTGTTTGGAAAAGACACATATTGTGTGTCACGAAAAATTGTACCGAGGACAGCATGATCGGTAGAAGGACTCTTAGAACAGAGAACACATCACTGATTAGTTATTGAAGTACTTCGATTTTGGGACATTTAATTGCTCTTCATAATTCTGTTAATTAATATTAGAAAATCCGGTAATTTAGAAGGAATAATTTAATATTTATAGCATTTGATTTGATAACACTTCATTTTTAACAATAATTGCGATTATAATTTTTTTTAATCCAAGGGATTCAGACAACATCTATGTGACTATGTAAATGTAAGACCACAAAGTCATCCCTAAAGTAAGGGCTCAATCCTTTCTCTCAATAGATTTAGTACTAACAACGAATTTAGATAAAATATCCCTAATTTTTTAAAATTTTATAAGTAAATTATTTATCTAAAAATATTAAATATGCTTCAATTAGAAATCAACCAAACAAATTAAAATGAATTTTTGAACGCTTGTTGCATATTTGATAAGACCTGGTATTTCTGTGTAGCTGGGATTCTAATTTCTACTGATTTTCGCAAAAAACAGAATATCCTAAATTTTAATTAAATGACTCATTTGCACCATATTAAAAAGAAAAAAGGAATATTTTGAAAATAATGCAAATTAAATGCTACTACATAGCTTTTCTAACTGTGGAATGTAACCAATTTAATATGGTAATGTGCATAAGAAAAGATAATTAATAATAAGAAAAAATAATTAATGAAATTGCATTTATTAGATTAATTGCCTCCTGGTTCTGGAATATTTCTATTTCAAAGTGAAAATTCCTCTTGGTTTTATAATAATTTCTCTCTCTCTCTCTCTCTATATATATATATAAAATATGAAAAATAATCCCAATTATATATATATATGATATGAAAATTTAAAAAAAAAAAGAGTTAAGAGTTTTTTTTTAAAAATTAATTCTAATTCCTGTAGAATTCTTTTTTTTTTTTTAATATTTCACAATATATATAATATGGTCACCTATATTTCTCTAATAAAGAATAAAGTAACTGCAAACTTTTCTTTCTCTGATATCCAGAATAAGTCAAAACTTTTCCCCATTTCTGAAGACTTAGGTGTTATTTTTATTAAATTTGTAATAACTAATTTTTTTTAAAGTTGTAAAGTGAGATTTAATTAAATAACTTATTAAAAATGTTGCTTCGCTCAAAATAGAAATTTTGATTACTCATACATAACCATGAATTGGGAAAAAAATAGTAGTAAAATATAGTGTTACATAAATGCCAATACACATTAAAAACATTATTTCTCTGTAATATAAGAAAAAGTTTTTATGAAAAAAGTGATCAGCTTATTTATGTTTACAATATTTTAATTAATTTTTATAATCCAAATTTATGATTGGTAAAATTCGCTTGCATTTGATCACTTACTCACAAGAATATATTTAACTTCAAATTCTATATATATGCAACATTTACTTCTAGCTTAAAAAAACTAATGCTGTTTCACATTCTGTCCAAAGCATCTTTCTAATTTTCAATTATCTCACAAAAATGGGAACTTGAGAAACGAAAGTAATTAAAGTTTAATAATACAAAAACTTTCTCATTCAGCATTGTTCATGCCCATTACAGATTATATTCTCATCTAATGTAATTAATTTCACTATCATTGATTCTTATACATTCAATAATTTATTACATTAATGAATCACAGGGTTTAAAAAATGGATGCACTTTTTAAAAATTTCACTTTTGGGTATTTACGAAATCTTAATTACAAGTTTTAAAAAGTATATTAAAAGCATATTTTTATATCGAAAACTATAATACATTATACAAAAATAAACCATTTCTGCATAATTTCGTCATCAAAAAAAAAAAAAATCCCAAAAGTAATATTGCTAGCAACAATGATAGAGAATTGTGTTTCATGTGAACAATTAAATATATTAAAGCAAAATACGTTTACAATATTTTTTAATATAGATTAAAAATATGAAAAACAAATTTGCGGCAAAAGGGGACTTTATTATTAATGTTATTCTTTGAATTTAAAAATAGTGAAAAAACTTTTTGTGCTGTAGTGTTTTGGGAAATTATCACGTAAAACGCCAACATTTCACTTCATTTTTAATTAATAAAAATGGACATTTTTAAATCACTTGGAAGATGCTCGCATAATTTTCCTTGTTCCATTAAACAATTATTTTCTTATTACCCAAATATAACCAATGGAGATGCACGAATCAATTGAAAGATCAAAATTAAAACATATGGGTACAGGAATGCTAATATAAATTTAAAAAAACATCAATATTTCTTTGTTGTCAGATTAATGTTGAAATTTTAATTCCATGATTACGATGCATGAAAATTTCTCTAAAAGTTTTATTTAAGATTTCTGAAGTAACTCTCAAACCACTAATGTAATTAGCAGTATTTGCACGGAGTTGACCGTAACTTGATAAATGTTAGCAAAATCTGAACTAGATACATAAAATAAAGCTATCAAATAGTATTAATCCTTAAAAAGCCAAAAAGTGATGATTTTAGATCGGTTAAAAAATTTTTAAAAAAGATATTGCTTAGTGAACTAATGTAATATACATACACACGCATACATTTCATCTTATGAGTATAGATCACAGAGATTTTGAAGAAAACATATTCAGAAATATGAGAATACTCAAATATTAGTAAATAAAAGAGGATATAGATTTTTTTCATATCTTATTTCCCTTTAAATTAATTTAATTCCATCAATTATTTTTCTGATAAAAGCAAGATAAATTTTCCATTTAGAATAACATTTCTAATTATTTATTGCAAAATATATAAATAAGATGAATATTATGTACAAGATCATGTATATAAAACATTGATAAAAATCGCGGACAAAATGGCAACGAATTATAAAAAAAAGAAAAAAAAAAAGTATAGTTATAAAAGTGTGCGGAGAACGAAACTTTGAAAACTTTGGTTTGAAAGGGTTTTATTTAAAGGTGTTCTCTCTCTCTCTCTCTCTCTCTTTTTTTTTTTTGCTTTTGTTCTTCTATAATAGTTGATAGATTTCGAAATTTCATAGAGCTTTGATACATTGGATCAGCAAGTTCCGGCAATAAACAGTTAAAATAAGGGAAGCTCAATTTTTTTCTCCATTTTTTGTTGCCAAAATATAGCATCATGAGTTATTTTTTTCTGTTTTTTTTTGCTCCTTCTCCGCCAACATCGAAAATATACAAAAACATCTTTGTGTTATATGCAGCTGACCCTTAAAAATAGTACTTATGGTTCTTATTTGCACTTGTTTTCCCATATTTGTTTAATTTCCAAAATGATTTTTTTTTTTTTTTTTGCTTTTCTTGCCTTATCCTTAGAAATATTTCTGTAAGATGCTGGGTATTTTACTTCAACAATCCCATCATCACCAACCAGCCCCTCCCTTGTGCAGATGACTACAGCTGTGATGGTAAACAAAATAAAAAAAAATACAGAAAGAAAATATTGAGGGGAAGACGTAGTGAAGAGCAGATAAGAAAAGTCGCAAACAATCAAATGGTGGGGTTATTGTGTATTCCGCCATGAATGGGTGGAGTTAACGAAGTATTGCTGGAAGTGCAAATTATTTTTCTAATTTAGGCCTAAAATACTTTTTTTATACATTTTTTTAAAATTTAATATGCATCGGAAAGAACATACCCAAACGGATGTTTCATATTTGATGCTTTTATTTTATTTATTATAGATTTAAAAAAAATGTTTAAGTGGTGCAATTGAAATTATGTGATATTTTAATAAATATTTAAAAAATACTTTGAGAAGTCCGAGGAAAACATTCTTTAAGCAGAAACTTGTGTTTTTATTTCTTCCACCAATTGCAGTTGATTTCATAAAAAAGAAACCTCAATAGCTAACAGAAAAAGATAGAAGTATTTTCTCCACAGGTTAACACTATACTTGAAATTGTAGGTGGCGTGTATACGGCACCCTTAAGAGATAAAGATTAAAGTTATAGTGATGGGAAATCTCGTTCATTTGAAAGATTCGGTTCAAAGTCGTTCGTTCACCAACTTGACCCGTTCGTTCAAGGTCGTTCGCGAACGACCGATTAGGACTTTTTGAACGAAAGAGTTAGGCTCTTTCGTTCGTGAACGAATGAGTAGGCTCTTTCGTTCGCGAACGAATGAGTAGGCTCTTTCGTTCGCGAACGAATGAGTTAGGCTCTTTCGTTCGCGAACGAATGATCTAGACTCTTTCGTTCGTGAACGACCTGGTACATTGCTTTCGACTCACTACGTCATCATGGGGCAAACCGGAAATTTCCGGTTGTATTGAGTGTCAAAGGAAGGCAACTTCTACCTGTACTTTTTGACGCATGCGCTGTTACTTAGCCATATGTAGTTCGTTCCGAGAAGATGGTATGCACAAAACAGAGAATGGGGGAATGATAACTAATGATTCTCTTCCCCTCTCACAGAATGAAGACACAGGCTTTGTACTTTTGATCATTTCACAGTTATTGTACTGCTTGAGATTACACAGTTATTTAATGATTTTTAATGTTTTTTTAAAAGCGTTTCTTAGGTCAGTTTTTATTTTATATTTTATTATGAAATATAAGATTGGTTATTTTGACAGTATGGAGTTTTCAATTACGTTTAAATAATTCCTTAAAAATCTAAGCTCACCACTGTTTACTAAGTATAAAAGTATTTCGTTTTTCGAGATTTTACATCATTATAACATTTTTCAATAAATTTTAAAGTAACATTATAAATTAGCATTTTGTCATAATTTTAATTATTCAGCTTTTATTTTTAAATTTTATTTCCTGGAATATATGCCAATAGTCTTGTCTACTTAATAAAGAGCAGGATTCACTTAGACCATGAGTTTTTGGAATATTGATATTCCTATTGTTACTTGCACAAATTTGATTGGATTTTTATTGTTTAAGAGCTATACTATTTCATTTATTCCTATAATAATAATAATAAACAATAAATAAACAAAAGTTTTTTTCTATATTGTCGTAATGCGCGTATGTATAGATGCAATATCTGAATTAATTTTAAAAATACTACCGAAAAATGTACTTCAAACTTTTTGGAAATTTATTTAATTAGCGGAAAAAGTTGTACTTCAATACAATTCAAAAGACTGGGAAGTAAACGCACATACATTTAATTTTAAAAAAGATGCAAAAAGGGGTTTTGTGCAATTTAATGCAGCAAATTCTTAAATTAGCACCCTTCAACTCAAGAAATAACCACGAGCCAAAACTGTTAGTTATAGTTTCAATGTCAGTCAATCATCTAGAGAATTTTGAATATTGCATACAGGGATTTGATACCGTATGCACAGGCCGGTCCAGATAATCAAATGGACGTCTAAAGAAAAAAAAATTGGATTTTTTTTTTATTCAGGGGAAATTGAGTTTTTACTTTCATTCCATTTTTGAAAGTTGTGCATTAGGGCTTATTCAAATTAAAATGAAGAATTTTTTAGATTTAAAAACATTATTTCCAAGTGTTTTTTTTTCATGCTTTCAAATTTGAACTATAAATTTGTGTGTTTTTACTGTTGTTGTTGTTGTTATCGGTCACTGACTATCACTGATACACCAAAAGCTCTGACAAACTTTGAATTTATGCTTAAAAAATTTAATTAAAATTTTTCAAAAATTAATTATTTAATTTTAATTTATTTTTAATTTAATTTTTTTTTACATCCGAGACACTGAAATCAAGTTTTTTGAAGATGAACCGTATTTAAAAGTTTTGTATGTAAATTTTTATAACATTTAATATTAAAACAAATTGCTTGTATAAAGGTTAAGTTTAAAAAAACATAGGTTTTAGATGTTTGAATAGGAAGATAGTGATGTTGCATTATTTAATGAGCCAGACAAAGCTTATTCCGTGTCTGCATATTCAGCCCATAATCATGATGTAGTTAAAATAGTACAGTATAAGAGAAAAACCATTTTTTTCCTTTTTTATTTAAACATTTATTTTATAACTGTAGCCTATATTACAATTAATGAACGTTTTCTTTCTTGGTCAGCATCAAAAATTAAACAAGACATTTTGCAATTTACGAGAGCAGTGTAATTAATGTCTGAGTTCTATATAAAAAAATCTCTAATCGAGGGATTTTCTTTTCAGAAATGAAGATAAAACAGCATTGAAATAAGGAGATTTATTTGAAAGAAGTAGTAGCTTAATAAGATAAATATTAAATATTATTACCCCTTATTATTTGTCCTTAGATGCTAATTCGTTCGTCTTCTCCTTTGTGTAGTAATAGACAAGATATAATTAGTATTTTCTTTAAAAATAAATAATTTATTATGATAGCAATGCTCGTCATTTAAGCAAAATTTATTTCTTATTTTTAAAGGTAAGAATAAAAGAGCATACGAAAAAAAAGAAGAGCAAAATAAAATATTCGACGTAATTCATTTTATGACAATAATTGTAGCATAAATAATTTATGAAATATTTTTTAAAAAGTATTATTATTAAAACAAAAAGTAAAATTTAGTATCATATCAGCAAAGTCGTAAATGATTCCTAAATCTTTTACAATTAAAACTCCCTGAAATCTCTAGTATAAAAAAAATTGCATGCCGCCCCTCCCCCTCGAAAAAAAATCTCACACTTTCTGATTCTACGAGTTGAACACTTTTACCTCCCCTGAAGCTTTCCTTTTTGCTAGACGAGTATCCAAAATTTGTAGTGATAAAAGAGCCAAACACCATGTAATCAGCTCAAGGTCAACTACCAGTCTTCCTAAGTGATAATGTCCCCCCCCAGCTTTCACATTCTTTTGCGGACATAACAACAAACATCTGTCTTCTTATCTCTATGCGGTTCAAGCATGAAATTAGCAAGTTCCATATTGTCGGTCGCGAACGAAAATAGCCAGGTCCACACAGTTAATGAACTGGAATAGCCGGGTCCGCACAGTAATTGAACTGGAATAGCCGGGTCCACACAGTCGTTCGCGAACGGTAATAGCCAGGTCCACACAGCTAAAAACGGGAATAGTCGGGTCACACAGCCATTTTCGAGCGAACGACTTATTCAGAAGATAGCGATCCGATTCAGTTCGTTCACTTAGATGACCCGTTCGTTTCGACCCGTTCGTTCGCGAACGACCCACCTCTATAAAGTTATCATAACGAAGAGTATGGATGCGGATAACGGCAGCCAGAAAATATCGTTTATCGCCAAATTTTTCGCCAATTTGGACGGGAGCTGAGCCGAAAACAGACTTGCACCATCAAAAATTAATTGCTTGTGAGCTAACTTCAGAATTTCCAAAAAGAGTCTTTAATAAGTCAGATATTAACTGGACTGTATCTTTTACTTCAACTTTCCTTTTTAATTTATACATTGAATTTTCTATATTATCTAGAATTTTTATAATATTAACTGGACTGTATCTTTTACTTCAACTTTCCCTTTTAATTTATACATTAAATTTTCTAAATTATCTTGAGTTTTTATAATTGTACCCGTTTTTTTACAACTATTGGAAAAGAAAAACTGCCTGGATCTCTAACCTCTTGACCTGCAACATATATACGAGCTTCTAATTTGGAAGAAAGTAATAAAGAATGGTTTACCCTAGGTGCATGAGAAGTATCTAAACAAATAAAAATTATTTCACTTGCTTTTTGAATTAAATACCATGTATTTGATTCAAAATTTTTGAATTAAATCATGAAAAATGTTGATTTTTTCTTTCTCCTCTTTTTTTGCTATGTTCTGAAGACTGCTATTAAAAGCTGCTTTTAAGTTTTCCATATCTTCACGTGTTGCCACATCCATTGGAGTTTCTCTTCTTACTTTTGATTCTGAGGAAGAGTGTGAGGGCAAATTAAGGAAAATTGAAGGTACGGCATCAAATGCAATCCTAGAAAAAAAAGTGAGATTTTTTTACATTTAAAGAAATTGGCAATTTATTAAAATTTAAAATCAAAAACAGAATAGATGCTTTCTTAATGCATAAATTGAAAGTTAACAGCATAGGCTGTATATGTATGAAAAATCGACTTAAAACAGCAGCATTTCATTGTTTCTAAAAAATTTCAGACATTTTGGGAAAGTTGCATTCATTTATAATTAAAAATTGCATATAACTAATGAAATTTAAAAATAATAAATATTAATTGCTTTATATATAATCTGATGATTTATAGATAAAAAATCCCCTACTTTTTTAAGCCTATATGAGCAGGCAATTCATATTGTTTTTAGAGCTATTTCTAACTTTTTTTACATAATATTATGGAACAAAATATAAATTTAATCATGATCTATATAATTAAAATTTTTTTTTTTATTCATTAGATGATTTTAAACTTTTTTTATAAAGACCATATAACAATAAATCATTTAAGATTTTGGTGATAATTTATAAAAATTTCTAAAAAATTTACCTTTTGCACTAAAGTGGTACTTGAATAAGCTCTCCTGTATTAGTATTAAATGCTTCTCTGACAGTCAAAAACTGATTTTGTTGAAAATGTTTAGCACAGACCTACATATACGAAACAAAAATTAGGCTTAAATCAGATTTTAAAACATGTATATGAAGTACAATGAAAAAAGATATCAGTACCAAGCCTTTTAAATATTAAGAAGAAATATAAAAAAAGACTATCAGAAGTATCATAAAGCAAAGAAAATTTTTATTCAGCTAAAGCAAAGAATATAATAATTGGAAGCATCAGTAACAAAATCTAGCGCAAACACAAAGATAAATAAAAGTTATATATAATTTTAAATATTTCCTGTTCAAAAGAATTAATTAAATAAAAACTGTATTAAAACAATCAAATTTACCCTACTATATTTAGTTGGCACGAAATTAACCCACTTTATTGCAGAGATCCCTGTTCTTCCACTGTTCTCATCGCGTGGAAACGAAAATACCGACACATTGGGGCTGATTTTGAGTAATTACTTTTACAATTGAGAAAGCAGCACGTACTAGGCATCTTTATTACGATAAGTTAAAATTAATATGGAAAAAATTATCAGAACACTTTCCAACATAACCAATAACACACTCACCGCACTTCACGACTACAGCTACCGTGAACTAACTGCACTCTATTACAATACTTGCGTTTAGAATTTGCTAGACAATCCGTCTTAGGTCGTGACGTCACGGGCTGAAAGCGTTGAGAGTTGTGAGGCCTTGTATTACGAACGTCGGGCCCTAATTTAATAATTAATACCATTATTATAACTTTTTTAAAAATAAGTTAAAATACTTCTTAATGTTATTTAGTAATAATATTAAATAAGGAAAGGTGCTTTAATGATTATTGAAGCATCTTATCTTTTTCACTTAAAACACTTTGCTAATTATAGCATAATTATAAAAAATATAGTGTGGAAACCCATAGGGATTAATATGTAGTCAAAAATTGATCTTCAGGAATTTATTCCCTAGACGTGATTTTCTTTCAGTTTTATGCTAGCTTTTAACTTGAGAAAATCTCACCATTCTTAATTTGTTTTCTTACTAGCCGCCTTTGGTGATCAGCTGGTTCGCCATGAGTAATGGGTTCCAAAATTTTCGATTAAATTACATATTCATTAGCCTTGAAGTAACTCCGGGCATTGATTGGCCAGAAATTAATATTTTCTTTAAAATGATGGATTGAAAGTTCTAAAAGAACACGTTTTCCTAATAATATTCTTTAATTTTATAAATCAGTCAGTTTTAATTATCGGTTATACTTCCAAAATATTAAAAATATTTTTTTCGGTGATGCCAAAATATGAAATATGTTTTTTTTAAAAAAGCGAAAAAGGGGAAAAATTATTGAATTAATAATACAGATATTGCATACGATTATGGAACTATGCCATTGAATCGGGATTTCAGTGCATATTCTGTCAATTCAATCAATCAGGTTTACCGTAAATAAAGATTATTTATGGAATAAATGATTTAGATACTGCAAACGATTAAAGAAACCTTTGCTTTGCATTTATTTTTTTAGAAAATATCACATTTTTTATATTTTTTTTTATCCAGTCACGTGTTAAAAGTTGCATTTCTTTAGATTTATTTTGCGATGATAGTTTTTTTTATTCGAACTTCCGGCATTCTTTTATTTTATCCAGTCACGTGATAAAAACATGATTAAAATATTTCTTTAAAAATTCGTTAAAAATAGAAGCTTACGTTTTAAATTAAAAAAACTGATACCATTAGAAAGCTAATTTTTTTAATCTTTAAATTGATATAAAAATCATGTTTGTGCAATAATATTTTCGGAAGTTATAGCGGAAAAACATTGAAATTTCGTTTAAATTTTAATTAATTCAAATTCTAATTAAAAATTTGAAAAAAGGGCTCCGAGGTGCACATTCTCGACCTCCAAGGTATACATGTACCAAATTTGGTAGCTGTAGGTCCAATGGTCTGACCTGTAGAGCGCCAACACACACACACACACACACGCACGCACGCACGCACGCACGCACGCACACACACACACACACACACACACACACACACACACACACACACAC
>JAPMOQ010056242.1:891702-924464 GCA_026543055.1 Argiope trifasciata
ACACACACACACACACACACACACACACACACACACACACACACACATACACATTGAGCTTTATAAGTATAGATAATGGAACCAGATACCTTTTGGGATTCTAATTTCCTTCCTAACTCTTAAGAAAGATTTGTTTTATGCTTTGGGTTCTTCAGTTTTCGGGATTTACTGCTTTTATCTTATTTCTAACACAAATTAATCTATTTTGCTATAAAAATTTTCTTATTCACATCCTTGTTAAAAACATTGTTTCACTTACTTCCAACCCTTCATTTTGTGCGGTGCAGCCGGCTTCTCTGATTAAAGAAAGATGATACGTAATTTTCATCTAATCTTCTTAATCTCAAACGCTGTATTAACCCCTGAGCTCCTTTTATGACCAAATAGATTTAGTAAATAATTTAATTACCTCACCGCATGATCAACCGCACCACAGGAAAATGGAAACTCCGTTATCGTCATTTGGGACTATGAAACTAAGGATTACCTCGTCGTGATTGAGGATTACTTAGTAATGAGATCTCTACCACAATTATCGTTAATGGCATATTAGTAGTAATCTGTAAGACCATTGTCGTTACCTCTCATGTATCTTATCCTATTGTGGTTCTTCGAATTGAGGACAATAAAAAGTTTAACAATGAATGGACGTAATTGCTCTGATAAGCATTTTCATTTAAGAGGTATAAAATAAGCTAAATTAATGTTAAATGGGCTGCGTTAATATCAAGTAAGAAAGTAATTATAGTCTCTTAAGATTGTTTTTTATAATATATTGGAAAAGAAATAAAATCAATACAGATATTTTTTTCTACGTATTTTTATGAACAATTGTATCATAAAAATAAAGTATTCAGTACTTTACCTCAGCTTGCTTGCAATTGATTATTTTAACACCGTCTCACTTGTACTTTTTTACATACTTTTTCTGTATAGTATGACAAGATATTTATTTTTATTTCCCTTTATACGAAACAAAAGTAAATTTTAAAGATATATAAAATATTTTACTTGTCGAAAAATTCGAACTTGTGATTTTGACGTATCTCCAAGTTTCAAACTATTCTGAGTTCAAAAAATGCATTTCTGGAACTATGTCTATCTTTGAGAAATGTTTTAAAAATTGGTACAGCTAAAAAATGTTTTCATGCAGAGATATGAAATTTGGTCCGGTCTCATCAAATTTGCAGATTTTTATCAATTTTTGAATGAAATACTGTTAGAAGAATATAAATTAACTCGGAATTACAAAATGAAGAGAGATATTGTTTGGTAATGGATTCTAAAACCCTCCATACTTTTTGCGCATGCGTTAGGCTTGGCTTGATTAATCAAAATAGGTTTGAAAGTAGGAGATGTTTACATCTGTACTTATAATAAGGCTAAATGTGTGTGTGTATGTTGGCGCTCTACATAAATTAAGTACATTGTACTTAATTTGTTGTTGGACCTACAGCTACCAAATTAAGCACATGTGTACCTTGGGTGTTCCGAAATGTACATCTTGAAGCTTTTTTTTTGAATTTTTAATTAGAATTTGAATTAATTAAAAATTAAGTGAAATTTCGACGTTTTTTGGCTATAACTTTCGAAAATATCATTGCACTGAGATGATTTTTACATCAAATTAAAGATTAAAAAATTAGCTTTTCTAATGGTGTCAGTGTTTTAACATGTAACTATAGCTTCTATTTGCAACGAATTTTTAAAGAAATATTTTAACTATATTTTTCAACAATATATTTTGGACAAAACAATAAAATTTAATCTGTACGAGCACGTTACGTGTAAAAGGGGGAAAAAATATCTTTTATCAATATGTTGCCATCAGATTGAAAAAAAAAATCAAATAATTACTGAAAAATTAAACATATAAAAATGTAATTCTCAACACGTGTCTACATGAAACGAAATGGAATACGAAAAATATGTTTTATTAAAAGAAAATGTAAATAAAAATTTTTGTGACTTTTACAATATAATTTCTTAAATAAAACAATTTTATATAAGAATGGAAATATATATACTTACATGGCTGTATACATGACTTAATATATATACTTTTTCAATTCAAGGCTCAACGGCTAATTTGTAAAACTTTAATGATAGAAATATATCTATGAAAAGGATCTAAATGAAGAAAATATCTACATAGCCTGTAAACATGAGTCTATAAATGCTTTAAAAAATGAAGAATGTTTAGCTTTTATATAAAAAGAGATAAATTTCAATCAACTCAGTTTCTAAAACACACAGATTTATGAATATTTGAAGAAAGGTAATTTAAAATTACTTCATCGCCATTCCAAAGATGATACCCCAATCAACGTCCATGATTTCTCAAGACTGACTGTACTAAGAAAGAAAATGTTGAATGTTCCAAACATTTATATTCAAAACTTCATAAATTAAAAAAATTTGACAGCAGAAGATACAAACCTTCCTTTATTTATTTGACAGTTGAAGTGTCAAAAATATTTCGTAGAATTTGATTCCTTAGAGCTAAAAATGTATAAAATTTAGACTTAATAATTTTTTAAATCCTGTTTATTGACCAAAACAAAAACAAATATTATTATACGATTCATTTAGATGTTTTTAAAAGTAAAAACTAAAACATGAATTTGAGATGAATCTAAATATTTTTGGTTGAATATTCTTGAAATATTACATAAATTATTGTAATTATTCAGTAGTACACATTACTTATATTCTCTTTTATATATACTCTTTTGCTTATATTTTTTAAAAAAATGCTTGGTTATGGTAAAAAAATGTTTTTATATCTATTTGCAGTTTAATCATTTTCATATTAATTTAAAGTTGAAATTTTGGGAGAGCTGAACAGATAATTATAAAAGAATATAGTGCATTACGGGCTTAAGACCTTTATAAATGGATGAATAAATTATATGTCTATCAAAATTTGAATCTAAAAAAATATTTTGATGAAGTAGCTATTAAAAGGCAAGTAATATAAGGAGAATTTAATTGACACTGACATCACATAGAGTATTTAAATGACAATGACGTTATACAAAGTATTTAGCTAATAATTTTAAAGACAGTAAGACTACACACCAGCTGATCGCCAAAGGCGGCTAGTTTAATAATAAAATAAACTCGAATTACTCGCAGGATGAATTAAAATACTCCGGTCAGAAACAACACGATAATCACATGCATGTGAAAAAACTGAACAGAAAATTATCTAATACTAGGAAAATCAAAGTCGTGGAATTCCGAAAATGCGCGTCCTTCTGCGTCTCTTCCCTTAATGAAATAGAATCGTCAAAAAGTGGTCGTCTCAGAATACTGAAACAAGCAGTAAATGAATAAAATTTGCATTCGGTTTAGTTGTTGAAAGTGTAGATATCAAATTTGGAATAAATCCGTCTAGGAGGTTGATTGCTTTGTCGGGTTATACTTTCACAAGCATACAAATACGCTTATTGAAAAGCCCAAGTATAGGAATTGTGGTATGTAATTTGTGAAAGCACTTGTTTTTCAGTGGGTCGACGAATGAATTATCAGCTACAAATTTGATATTAGGTGCTTTTAATATATTCCAGTGATAATCGCTAAAAGAGATCGTCAAAAGCTCACACTGATTGTTTCGTTATTATTTTTCACTGACACTTTGCGATTAATAACATACAGTTACTAAAGAGTTTATGAGAAAACTTCGGGAAGACTGGTCCCACTTATTAATTCGGTGGTTATTATTTCAATTTCGACAAATAAGGCAAATTAAAGACAAGTATTTATTAAATAAGTTTATTCGGGTAAATTAAAAGGATTGATGGAAATTTAGTATTTATTAAGTAATTTAATATTTTTTAAGAATGAGGCTATAGTGACTATATAACAAAGAATTAACTATATATATTTACAAGATGTCCACAATGTATGTAGGAATTGGGTGGGACAGAATGCCCATCCAACCACATTTAGTTCAGTGTCTAGGGTCACTGAATGAAGAAAAAAGAAGCTTTTGAACATGAAAGAAATTTATTTACAGTAAAGAAAAAGACATTTACAATTACGACAGGACTATTTACAATACAGAAAAGAAAAAAGTAAAAAGGAATTACTTTATAGATGCCGCTAAGAGTTTCATGGCGTTTCGTTTTCTAAAGATACATGTTCGGAACAAAATGACTCTCTCTCTCTCCGTCCGGCGAGGATGCGACCTTCTCTGGTCCACGTCTGGTGAGCGAATGCGCAGTTCGCCTTTTCTCGAATTCTTACGTCACGCGTTTTGGACTTTGGTTCAGCCATATCTAGCGATTCTGGTAGCGACATCTATTGCAACAAATTGAAACTAAATATTAAACAGCAATGGCCGCTGATTAAATCTCTACAACTCGGCCAATCCTGATAGAACGATGACCTCATCGTTGTTTACATACTGACATTCAAGACTGATATTAAATCAAAGTCGGCCAAACTGTTACAAAAAAACAACAAATCTAAAATTGGCTCTATATCAATTCTTAAGAAAAGGTACATAATATTAACAGTGATAATTTGCTTATTAAATCACTAGAAAAACATCGAAAATATAAATGCAAAAATTTAAAAGTTCACTACAAAATGAAAATATAATACACGGAGCATGAAAAAATGTGCATAATCATTGAATTAAAATTGTTAGAATATTAAAATATACATAAAATGAAATATATAACACAATAAAATAGTTAATTAACGATCGCGCTGATTGCGTTTTATTCAGCCTGGTGAATAAAATTTCATCATATCAGCAGATGATGTGGTAATATGAGGACCTTCATGATCACCTACTTTCTCAACATCATACCGATCTTTTGGTTTTACTTTGACAATTTTATATGGTCCTAAAAACCTAGGTCTTAACTTAAGTCCAGTTCCGAATTGAGTTCGTTGAATGGCTACCAAATTCCCTTTCTGAAATACTGGGGCTTTCTTGCGCTTTCTGTCGTAGTTCTTCTTATTTTCGGCCTGTATGTTCTGAATGTTTGCTTTTGCGTCTTCAGTAGCAGTAGATTTGACCGGATATAGTTTTCTATTTTCGCCTTCTTGCAGTAAAATGGCTTCATGCCCATGTTGACTTGCGTTCGTATGTAATTCTGTTTTTCCTCCTTGTTTTAGCCATACGTCGATTTGTTTATTCACTTCTTGTTTCTCAGTAAATGAGAGTCTTCTTGCAGGTTGGTTGACTGGAATGTCGTTCTTTAAAGTTATGCTAATGGATGCATCTGTAGCTTCAGTTTTTTCTGGCTTGTGACTGGAAATTAGCTTCGATGATTCTTTTCTTACTTCGGGATTAGAAATGTGCTCTATTTCGATTTCGTCTTGTGGTCTTGCCTTGTATAGCTGCGCATGCATGGAATATACTTTTACATCTTCTCTTTTTCGAAATTCGACGCCTTCTTTGGTGAAGTGAAGTGAGGCTTGTTCTAAAATTTCAGATCCAATAACTGCCTGAAAATCTAAATATGAAGTAGGTACCACATGCCATGTCAGAGAATATTTTTGTCCATCTAATTCGATATCTTGCTGAAATGATCCTTTTGTTTTGACTTGTGACTTTCCCAAACCAAATATTGTAATCTTTTCTCTTAAAAGTTCTGAAGGCTTGATGATTTGTTCGCTGATATCTTCTCGAAGGAGTGTTACTAAACTACCAGTGTCGATTAATGCGTCGATAGTTTTGTTTCTTAGAGCTAATCTTCTTGTTCTCATTTTCTCTCGTGAAATTTCGGAGCAAGTTTGTACAAAAGGTGCTGAAGCCTTGCTATTTTTCGTAGTTTTTGGTCGTCGTGGACAATCTGCACCATAATGTCCTGGTTTCTGGCAGTAGCAACATTTCACAGGTCTCCATGGTTTATTTTCTTCGACGTATGCGTTCCTATTTTGCTGTAAGGGTCTCATCTCGGACTTATTATGTTTAGTATTTTTGGATCGTCGTGGACATTCTACGCCATAATGTCCTAGTGTCTGGCAGTAACAACAATTCACAGGTCTAATTGGTTTATTTACCTTGACGTATGAGACTCTGTTTGGCTCTAAGGGCCTCTTTTGGAACTTGTTATTTCGATCTCGGAAATTCGCTGGTTTTCATGGATGATTCAGAAATTTATTTGCTTCTCTATTTTCTTCTTCCCTTCTGAAGAATGGATCTGATGATTTTGGTCTCAATGTCCTCCTGACATCGTCATATCGCTCGAATTTTTCTGCCAAATCAGTAGCTGAAGTTATGGATGACCACTCATCAAGAAAGTGATTCTGGAACTCTTGTGGTGCCTTCCGTTTCATCTGGTCCGCAATGATAAGTTCACGTAATTTTTCGTAGGTGTCTATTTTTAGACCTGTTACCCATCCATCAAAGTAAGTTTGCAATTCGTGATAGAAATCTTGCCATGTTTTCTCGGGAGCTTTTTGATGTGAAACAAACAATTGTCGCAGTTTCTCCGGGGACAACTTGAATCTCTGTAACAGCAGTTTCTTCACATGGTCGTAATCGTTCGATTTTTCCTCAGGTTCTCGAGCAATTAAATGAGCAACTTCCAGAGGAATTAATCCTAGTGGCTTCTGGACCCATTGAGTTTTCGGTAATAACGCTAAATTGGCATGATGCTCAAATAAAGTTAAATTTACACTTATGTCATCTTTCATGTTGAATCGGTGAAACATCTCTTGCGAAGTCTTACTAGTCACTGAAATATCTGCGGAGTTTTCATGACCAACATTTATTTGAGCTTGGATTTTCAGCTTTTCAATTTCGTGTTCACGTTCCTCTTTCCGCAATCGCTCTTCTCTTTCTTCTTCCTCTTTCCGCAATCGCTCTTTTCTTTCTTCTTCCTCCATCCGCAATCGCTCGTTTTGTTTTTCTGCTTCTGCTAGATGTCTGTCCTCCATGATACAATCTAACATCACTTTGGCATCTTCCTCATCGTATTCATCGGTTTTTAAAATCAAATCTTTAATTTTGGGTTTCGTCAAGTCCGCTTCAACAGTTACGCCGAATTGATTCGCGAGAGCAATTAAATCTTCTTTTTTGCCTTTTAGTAAGAAAGACATTTTGAAAGAAAAAAGGGGCTTGGTGCCAATCAAAGAACTGTATTAATTTTGAAATTTATTCAAAATCCTCTATACTTTAGCGTGTTTAAATAAAAGTCAAATTAAATTAGTTTTGCTTTAAATTTGAAATTAAAAATTAATCTTTGGGTAATTTAAAACTAATTAATTAAAACCAGATCTTAAAATGCACAAAATATTTTACACAACTGAATTAAAGGTTGAAAAAATAACACTTTCAAATAATGCTTTCAAACAAAAATAACACTTTCAAATAAACTTTCAAAATAATGCTTGGCAATAAATATACTGTAAAGTAAGAAAACCCAAAATTACATCAAAATACTGTATGAATTTAAACAATAAACAAAGTAAATAAATTATCTTCAGTATTAATATATAAAAGTATTTGTACCATTGGAGTTCCCTAATATAAAATGCTATTAAAATGAATAGTAAATAAAATACTTTATTACAAAACCATGAGTAACTTTCAGCAATGGAAAAAATATTTATATTCAAAATAACTTCATGCGTTTATTTATTATTATTATTATTATTATTTTTAGATGTAATCTTCGCATGAAAAAAAAATAAATTCTTAATATTTCAATTGTTAATTTGAAGTATATGTGCACAATTAATAAAAAAAATAAATACAGCAAACAATTGCTATTAAATGTGAGTTAAATATTGAAGACGTATTATCTTAAAAAAAACACTTCATAAAAATAAATAACGTTCCTAGAATTGGAAATAAAAATGCACACTTTGCACAATCAAAAGATGGGATATGCTGAGTCATAACTCTTAAAAGAAAATAAATCAGAACAGTTTTTCGTAGCCCGAAAATAAAAAATAAAAAAAAAGAATATACATTCAATACTTGATATGACTCATCGCTTAGGAGCGATTGATATTAAGACTACTTTGGCGTCGTCTCAAGGTCATAGTAAATTCTATCAGAACGGTTACTGAGTTTTAGTTTCGGTTCGTGAAGTTACGGAACCAGAAATATCTAAAGTATAATAAATCAGTTTGTACTTAAATAAAATACATAAATATAACAACTTGAAAAACACTATTTAGATTATTTTAAAAAAAGAAATATTATTACGCACTTTTGATGATAGAAATTAAATATCAGATTAACATATATCTTCCAATATAAAATATAGTAATTTGAAATGCCAAAAAAAAAAAAAAAAGAAAAGTAACTTACAGATTATCAAGTATGAAATAGTATTAAAATTTTACAGACGGCGAAGTATCTTGGAGTTTTCAGAGATGTTATGGCGCGTGTCTGGCATCGAAGAAAACAATCAAAACAAAACTGATGAAATTAACACACACTTTCTTCGATAGATTTGAATACGGACCTTTGCAGAAGATTTTAAAACGATAATTTATACTCAGTACAGGGGTCGACGTCCTGTAAGAGTTTGCATTGTAACACTGGAAATATTTGAAGAGGCCAAATGATGATTTAATTCGAGGAGTGGATGTAAGGACGACACGTTTCCAAATCTGCTGAGGCGGGGAAATTTTCTGACGATCGTTGAGACGACTTCACTTGTTTTTTCATTTCTTCGTAGGAGCGCAATGATGAACGATTCTTAGGATGGGAAAATTTACTGTGTCAGTATGACACAAATCAAAATTTTTTTTTTTCGTTGAGAGAGGGTCATCCGTCCGATCAATGTTTATGACGTATAAAATGCTAAAAGCTGCTTTTAAGAAAAGAAAACTAAAAAGCTTAGCCCGGAAAAGAAATTAATTAAATTTCAAATTCAGATCCCGGGGCCGTGCCCCCAAGTTTGTAGGAATTGGGTGGGACAGAATGCCCATCCAACCACATTTAGTTCAGTGTCTAGGGTCACTGAATGAAGAAAAAAGAAGCTTTTGAACATGAAAGAAATTTATTTACAGTAAAGAAAAAGACATTTACAATTACGACAGGACTATTTACAATACAGAAAAGAAAAAAGTAAAAAGGAATTACTTTATAGATGCCGCTAAGAGTTTCATGGCGTTTCGTTTTCTAAAGATACATGTTCGGAACAAAATGACTCTCTCTCTCTCCGTCCGGCGAGGATGCGACCTTCTCTGGTCCACGTCTGGTGAGCGAATGCGCAGTTCGCCTTTTCTCGAATTCTTACGTCACGCGTTTTGGACTTTGGTTCAGCCATATCTAGCGATTCTCGTAGCGACATCTATTGCAACAAATTGAAACTAAATATTAAACAGCAATGGCCGCTGATTAAATCTCTACATGTATGCAGTGTATATTTATAGATTCGAATAGAACACGTTAAGGCGAGTATTTTGGTGCATAATAAGGGATTAATAAGACAATGACGCGATATTCGAGGGACCCCACATATTATACATCAAAATATTTGTTTTAACATGTTCTATCTGAACCTATAAATATAAAAGGCTGCATATTCTGAGGGACATCCTACTTGCGAGTGTTTGAGTGACTCGTGATTTGATTCCACTTTATATATACTAAGTTAATAGCAAGTTTAACAGACTGAAATTTTCTGTCTTTTTAAAACAAACCCATTAGGAAACAAAATTTGATACTCTTTTTATAATCAAACCGCCTCGTTTTCTATGCTTTTTATGTGGTTCTGTGCAGACATCTATTCTAATTCAATAAATATTATGTGTGAAGATTGAAGTAATGATATTGCCAGCAATGGGTAAGATCCAAATTAAAGCATAATCTTTATTTAATTAGAATAGATCTCCACACAGAACATGGTGGTGGTTTTATGTGGTTCTCTGCAGAGATCTATTCCCATTCAATAAATATTATGCTTGAAGATTGAAGTAATAAATCTTGCCTACAATGGGTAAGATCCAAATTAAAGCATGATCTTAAAAAAAAAGTGAAAAAATTATTACTTAATATTATTGTTAACTTCCTTTTATTTATGTATATATGTAAGCTTCAAATTCCTGACAGCTGTATGAATATTTCCCAAATTTTGACATTTTGAATTACTTGCTACTTTTAGAATGAGCATAACTGCTACTTTAACCACCGTTCGGATAAAATGTCTTTATAAGTGAACCAAGCAGAGTACAGTATATCCTTTATAATGCTTATGTGCACGCGAGACAAAGACCATCAAACTTTTGACGGATTTGGCAAAAATCTATACTTTAGATACTAAACCTAAATACCAAATTATATTTGTCTAACTCTTTGCGCTTTGTAATAATTGAACTCTCTTGTACTAGGTCAGCCTGAAAGATAGATTTTCCTTGACTTGATTTCTTTTAAAATTTGGAAGAATTTTTACAAATTCATTGCAAACCTGTGCCTGTATTAAAATACATTTGTATATCTCAAACCTTTTTTGAATTATTGTGTTTTCATAAACAAACATCATTTGAAATATGTATATATATTTGGTGGATGAGACTCAGGAAAGCTCGAAACGCAGATTTGTCAACATTTCAAGTTTGAATTTCTTGATTACTTCAGTACTTTGCATAAATCAAGTGTTAAAAAATCACCATGTGTGAAATTGATTAGTTGCCCTTTATAAAAGATAATGATTTATATTTTATATAAAAATTAAAACATTAGTTATTGAAGATCGAATCCTTAACTTCATATTTTGAAATGCATTTATCCTAAAACAATGAGTATTCGGATCAATAATCGAACTAAGAAAATCAAATTTGTGGCATAGTTATAACAAAATTAGGTATACCAACAATTAAATAAGTGTTGTTATGCCATTAGGCATTAGCTGTAGTGTCTCTTTTTAAAAAGAAAACAATTCGCAAAGATAATTACAGATAATGGTTCATTGCTTCGGAGCTACAAAATTAATTACTCCATTCCAAGCATATTGCACAATTCATAAATTATGCTTAATATTCTATTTGATATTTAGTCCAATTTAAAATAATGTTCTCTAAATTTACAAAGTAACAGTTCTGACTGAATATAAAATCAGCAGGCTGGCTTAGATAAGACAGAAGAACAAATAATCTGTGAACCATTATCAGAAGGCTCTAAAATAGGTGATTAATTAATTTCCTTTTTTTAAAATCATGTAATCTGTACTTTTAAGTTTAAGTGACTTCAATCAAATCTAACAATACAAAGGATATAATTTCTCAACCTTGGAAGCCAATTCATGGTAAAATTTTGAAAACAAAATGACAAACAATTTTACAACGGAACCCCCATCTGTGAAAAGGAAATCTAGCCAAGTTTCATGTATAATTTGAAAAGGTATTTATTTAATTACCTACTAACTTTTCTGTTTTGAAAAAAAGAAGAAGATAATATATTGAGAATTATTACAAAGTGTATCAGATCTTCTTACAGTATACATGAAAATGAAATATTATATTAGTATAGTCTTATAATTAGTACTAGGAAGCTTCTCCCCCTACTGACCATCTACAAAACAACTTTAGTCTAGGAACGGATATAATCAGATTCAATTTATGCCAAAATATGATAAACAATGAAATGAATAAAAGGCAAAAAGTACACTCTCAAAACTCAACTGCATCAAAGCTCTTTGTGTGCAGAATTACATTCTCTTATATGCTTCCAATAGTTTCTTCCTTCTATTGAATCACTGATCAGCAAGTCTAAATATTACAGGTAGATTCAACAGATGTACTGAATTTTTTTTTTGTATCATGATAACATTTCGGGTATTTGCCTCGAATTTACTCACCCCCCCTAATGCGCCTAGTAAAAAGTATTGAGTCCCGACATAGTCCTACAACTATCATGCAGTGCCGAAACTTCGATCCATGCGCATTAACGCTTTAACACTATCTTGTTCATTACAACTGGATCTTCTTAAGAATGATTCTTGAGCCTTTTTATTTGACCTATCTTCTCTTTCGTTTTGAAATCGATACGGCTCAATTTAAACTCACAGTAAAAAAAAAAAAAAAAATGACCTTTCATTTTTTTTTGTCAATTTTTTTAAAAACCGATGCTACAATAGCGTTCGCTTGAAATTTCAACAAACCACGTGTTATGTTCATGGGCGAGGTCGAAGTGTTGCTAATCGGCGGTTAACAAATTCGGCCCGATTTTGTGTCCACATAAACATTTTATATACATGGTGTCTCAAAAACCTTGATCGCGGCTTTTATTCCTTAAATATTGATCACAGACATGTACTGTACATTACAAATTTGTGAAAAGAAAGTGCAAACTGTTACGACAACGATTAAAGTTTTCAGGGGATTAAAAAAGTACAAACAAATTTTTTTACAAGTCCCGTACAAAAAAAAAAATGCTAGTGAGTAAAATGTGTCCCATCCTCTAATAAGGTCATGTACAGAATTTCAGAATTTTATCAGGAAAATTCTCAAAGATATGTTAAAACAAAGTTGGTGAAGGGTCTATTACAAATTAAATTTCAAGTGCTTTTAGTTTCAGTGCAGGTGATGTGACAATGCAGGTGTTTAGTTTCAGTGCATCATAAGAAAATAAAATATGCTTCATGTCTTTAGTTTTAAATACAGATTTTAAACTTTATGCCTCCAGAAAAATACTCTAAAATTTTATATCATGAATTATAAAATATCAATTAAATATAACACAGTCAATTGACATCACCTAACTAGAACTTGATAGAGTGTACCGAAGTACACTCTAGAGGTACGCTCTAGACGAATGCTATATAGTTCTATATAGACATGGATGGGAAACATTTTGAACAAGTTATGTAATGTTTCCTTTAAGTTATTATTTCTACAAAATTATTATTTATTTATTCAATCATTACTTTCTTTATTAATTTGTTTACGACTCACAAAACGCGAACATCCGACACGATTTTTCTTATTTTCGAACTCATATTCAGGTATAGAAATGTGGCTTAAATCGGCATTTATCTAGTGTCTATTATATTTGAGACGTTTTGTGATAAAATTCTGAAATTTTGTACATGGTCTTATTAGAGGATGGGATACATTTTACACATCGGTTTTTTTTTTGCACACAATCCGTATAAAAATTTAAATTTTGTATTTTTTTGAAGTATTTTGTATTTATCCCTTGAAAATTTTAATCGATTTCATAACATTTTGCACCTTTTTTTACGCAACTTGGTAATTTACAGTATATGTCTATAATCAATATTTAATGAATAAAAGCCGTGATTAAGGTTTTTAATACACTTTGTATATTGATTATATAATAGATAACTTTTTTTATTAACAGGACATTTGCAAGATTTGAAATTCATCAGTAATAATCGGAAAAAAATGTATTTCTTTTTTTGAAAGAGAGTAGAATAAAATACAAAGAAATCCATTGTTTATTAAATTGAGAAATAACTTTTTTTTATTTTGACAAGTGTAGAGTTCTTATGGGTAAAAAATAATGTATTATATTTTTTCATAACTATTCCTGTTTCTGAGAGTTTTCTCAGAGAATTAAAAAAAAATATATTCATTTTTATTTAAATTTTTTAAATACAATGTCAAACGGATGATTTATTTTTATTTAATTTTTTTAAAAGGGAACGCCAAAACGATTTTTTGGCAAAAATTAAATAAACATTAAATAAAATTTCTAAGCGATTTTATGAACTTAATTAATTTTTTTATATAACCAAATTATATTCTTTAGTTGAAACCGCCAAAAATATCATTGCATGTTTTTCAGTATATTTACTAATGCTGAAGACGATTGTATTTGCCAGTCAGTTTCTTTATGTATTGATTACAGAGTAGACCGTCATACTTAAAGTTGTAAAACTAATACAATTAAATTCATACTTGAAAACCGAAAGTAACTAATGTATAACAAGATAATAATATTATTTTAAAAATGTTTCATTTGTTTATATTTACATTTACATGCGATTTCGATTTTTTTTTCCTTTCAAATTTCGGCTTAAGATTTCAGAAAGCATAAAAATAAATCATCCTTTTGACATTGTATTTAAAAATTTTAAATAAAAATGAATATATATTTTTTAATTCTCTAAGAAAACTCTCAGAAACAGGAATAGTTATGAAAAAATATAATACATTATTTTTTACCTATAAGAACTACACTTGCAAAAAGGTTTTAAAAAGGTATGAGGTGTTGCTTTGTTATTTGTCAAGGGTGATATTTTATGTAGGTTCATCTTTGAATGTAACTACTTCCAGTGGATTCAATTATTTAAATTATTAATTTCATAGCGATATCAATTGAATATCCAAAGCTAATTTACATACTGTTAAAATGAATAAGCTAATATCAGAATCAAATGGCAAAATAATCGGAATAGGAAAAATAAAAATACTTACAGTAATAAACAAATTTATTTTATCAGATGTATTTTACTTTTTAATAATTTTTGGTTTTTATCTTCCTTAACCCTTCTTTGCATGATTTTTTCCTTTTTTTGAGAAATAAATTAGGGTGATATATTTCATGCTCCAGATTAAAGGAAAGTATACAGTATACGTATATAATATGAAATAATTAAAAAACAGTATGAGAGAAATATCATCATCATGCAAATTTATATGTTAGGTCGTACAAAATCTCCCTCTCTTCTAACTTTCTCGTCTCATAATAGTTTTTATTAGCAAAAAAAATGTCTTTAGATTAGTGATAAAAAATATTTAAGAAATCGCACGTCTCCCAATCAACAAACAGCGGAATGGTAAGTTCAAACCCGCTGTATTAATTGTGACATTTGATTTTTACATCTACGCTCCTTATAATGCAATAATAGTGAGTTGGCAGCATCAACTAATTTACAGCGCAACTGTTTTTCGAACACTTTTTTGCTTACTAAATGTTATGATAAAAGTTTCACGAAAATAAGTGTTGAATTCGTTCAGATCTTTCAATTAAATTTTTCGTAAAATTTCATAGATACGTGGCGTTCAATTTTTTCCTCTTGAAGAATACAAGAATCAAATCATAATTCGGAAGAGAAACAATAACACATCCGCATTAAGCTTATTAATAGTGTTTGGTTAATTCAATTATAAAAAAATATGAACCTTTTTTCTTCGTATATTAGATTAAAGCATAAATGTAATTTTAAAGTCGATTTTATTGGAATAAAGAGAAAACAATTTACTGTAATGATAGAAAATCAAAGTAAAATTCAACAATGAAATACTACTAATTTTATCGTAGAGATGGGAAAAAATGATAACTCTAATAGTAAATAATTTTTGCATCCATATTTTTTGTTTGAACGCCTCCCTTTTTATCATCTATGATATTTACGCTTTTAAATGATGGACAAAAATTCATAGATATATCCTTTCCTATTCTTTATCTTAATCTCTATAGAAATTCGAATCGCATCATAACTTGAAAGATAAAGCAGAAACGTTATGCATCTCGATACATCATTTCAGCTCCGGAAATAGTTTAAAGACCAAGGAAAAGCGGATAATAAATAGTCATTTTCTTTAAATCTATGAGCATCAAAAAATATTCTCGAAGTCCGCTGCTGCAGTGAAATATCGGTGTTCAGAATACGCGGTAATCGATACCAAACAGGCGACCTGGCATCCACAAAGTAAATACGAAGACTATTGAAAAGCCAATTCTCTTTTACTTGGGAGGCATAAAGCTTTCAAATAGTATGTTTACATCCATCGACTAACTTGAAATATGCGAGCTGTGTAATGAGATATTGTTTGAGGGGACAAATCCATATTTGAAGAGACTGGCGAGTTCCTAGGTTAAGAGGCCCGTAAATTATGCATAGGCTTTCGGAAGGCTGATAATGCCTTCTGAGAAGAGCTTGATGGGAATATGGCAAAAGAATGAATCTCGGACTTTTCCGAAATTCTAGGATACTCTTGAGATTTCTGGAAATATGTTGTTTTGTTGGATGTATAATCTTCAGACTGATCGTAATATGACAATCTATTTTGCCAAGAGATACAAAATGGGGAAACTTTATGAAAGAAGAATATTGAATGAAATATGCTTCAAATATCAGGGATATAATCTGAATCCTTCTTTTACTAAAAAAATGTTTATCATTGAATTTTTAATTGAATGGTTGGAAGTTTTTTCAAAATCAAAGATAAATTGCCTTTTGATAGAGATAAATCGTTCTATTTGATATGTAATCGAAATTAATAAAAAGAAGTATAATTTAGATAATTGTAATAATATCGAGATAAATATTGTGTTTCGATATGTATTCGAAATTTTGTAAAAAATTATATATAGATATTCTGCTCATTGATATTTGTGCAATGGTATAAATAGGTATAACTAATTTCTTTTAGAATCGAATTTGAACAATAGAGAAAACCAAAAACTTTCATGGTGTGTTAAAATTGGAATAATAACCAAAGTAATGATAATCAACTTTATATCTCAAAAATTGGACGAATATATGCTATACAAATATATAAATGAACATTATGACGTAATGCGTAGGCTTTTCTTAAAAAGTTTTTAGTTATATTAACGTCCCATTTAAAGCAACACGAGGGTTATTTTTTTGATGGACCTCGTAATTTTGAACCACGGTCAGATGATGAGAACGACGCCTGAATAGGCATCCCCTCTCTACACCGGATTACGTTTTGCCTGACAGATTTAACGTGCAAGAGACCCCCTCACACGACGTTCTTCGGTAGAATCGAGTCTCGAACCTGAAACCCTCCGGTGTCGAAGCCGAGACCTTACCACCAGGACACCGCGGACCCGTAATGCGTAGGCACCTGCAGCATTGTATACTGTGCTAATATTTTAAACAATAAAATGGCTATGAAGAATTGAGTTGTGCTTAAATCAATAATTCTAGAAAAAAAATAACATACAAAATGATTTATTTTCTTATTGGCTGTAATAATGGGGAAAAAAATAAGATACAGAAACTTATTCAGAAACTTTTGTCAGTATTCAGCTTAACAATTCTATATTATTAAAGGGATGAATTACTTATATTGAAAAAAGTTTTCATAAAGTTGGGTATATTGTGTTCTCTTAGATTATTGAAAAGTCAATGCAGTAGTTTAAAATATTCAATAATTTGAGGAAATTTCCAATTTATTAATGTATATATTTATTAAATAGCTTAATTGAAACTAATCTAAATACATTTTAAAATCCAGAAATTAATTCAATAAGCTAAATGTTCTTCTAAAAATGCAGGTAAACATATATAATTCGATATAAACTCTGAATGACATGAAAGGTTCATAAAATTTAAAAACTAATTGTAAAAAATAATAGCTAATATTCTATTGAATATTTTAAACCATAAAAAAATATATATATAGACCAAAAATATTTGCTTTATGTTTGCGCAGTAAAGCAACTACTTTACCGTCACGAACAGTATTTTCTGGGTACACAATAAATATAAAAATTGAATTGGTACCAATTATTATTATTGTGTGAGCGTCAATGGACTCTGTTCTGAAAATTTAATATCAAAGCCGCCTGATATTCTAGTATAAAGGAAAACTTGAATTCTTCTTTCGTTTATAAGTTCTCTTACTTAGATGCGAAGCGTGTGTTTGTTTGTTGTCGTGTCCGTGTTTTTCACGGAAAGGGGGTGCAGTAGCTTCTGAGGGTAAAGACCCCTGAGCACCCAGAGGGCAGAAGTCCGCCTTCTAGCTCACACGCACGACACAACCCTTTTTATGGGGCGGTCGAATTCATTCATACACTCATTCATCCATCAGCAAGTCGAAATTTAGATCCAAATCAGAGACCGACTCATCCCTGATTCAGTACCCCCAGAGGTATCGTTTTGTTATGGGAATTTGGAGGACTTTGTGGTCTCGACATATTTAACGTGCCCCAACTGCCATTAGCCAACACGGCGGTCTTTGGCCAAGACGAGGACAGAACCCGCGACCTTTCGGTTTCGAGACTGACGCTCTACCAACCAGGCTACCGCGGCCTGAGAAGCGTGTGTTCATGCACAGAAATGAACCACTAGTCAAACTATATTAAATTTAAGACAGTATTTGCAATAATATTGTATCTTAAAAATACAGGGTATCCCAAATTAAAGTTACCCTATTCAGAGCTGCATACTGCCGTAACTATTCATCCGAAAATTCTAAAAATTCTAGGCACGCCTTAATAAAAGCATGGGAAAAACATTTTGCTGAAAAAAAATTAGTTCCAAATGTCGCCACTAGAGGGCGCATTCATGTAAACCAGGTCTGTCCTACGTGATAAATCCCGTACCGTTACCAATAACCCAATGCGCAGCTCTAGTGCGACGTCAATTCAACCAACCAACTAACCAAACATTTGAAACTACAGCATATGCAAATGTTGCAACGTCACTTAACCGCTAGCCAGTATAAAAGGTAACGGATTCTTTGAAAACTTCATGAGAATGTGTTCGCTACTCAAAATGACTTTAAGTTTGCTATCTCGCTCTTTATTAGTCAAACCGTTTTATCAAAACCACGATTCAGCACCAGAAGCCTTCAGGACATTTCGGACTTCGAGGAGCTTCGAACAGGCTCAATGACGTCTTAAGGATGAAAGAAATGATTACGAAATTTGAAGAAACAGGATGGTTGGTCATTCGTCCTGGAAGAGGAAGAAAATCAGTTCCTTCAGAAGTCATTGAGGAGTTTGCACTTCAAGCGGAAGAGAACAAAACAGCAAACTTCATGGATAGTAGTAGTGTTCGCCATGTCACAAGAGTGTTGGATTGGCCATGTTCCACTATGCATAGGATCCTCAGGAATATCCTGCGATATTAACCATACGAAATCTCACTTGTTCATCAGCTGCATCCATAAGATTTTGAAGCCTGATTAACGCTCTGACTGCAGTTTCTTGTTCGGTGTGAGAGTCAATTCTGAATAGGATTCAAACATTTTGTGGTTCGGTGAAGCTCATTTCCATTTAGACGGAACTGTCAAAATAACTGCCGAATTTGGGCTACGGAATATCCCCGCTCTACCCTAGGTGTTTCGTTACATTCACCGGAAGTAACGTAAGGCGTGGATTTAATGCTTCTTTTATTCTGGAGCCTTACTTCTTCGAGGAACAAACGTCATCAGGTGTAGTGACATGCACTATCACGAAAGAGCGATATTCATCGATGTTGGAGAATGCAGTTGTTACAGCTGTACTATCACACCAATATCTTGACCGAACGCTTTTTATGCAGGATGGTGCAACTCCACACACTGCAAATTGTGTATAAAATATTCTGAAAACACATTTCTCAGAAGAAAGTGTAATTAACCGCCACTTCAATAATACTTAGCCTGCCCGATCCCCAGACCTTAATACATGCGAGTTTTGGCTCTGTGGTATTCAAAAGATTTGGTAGGCTGTGTAAACCCGATAACGTTGCCTGAATAGGGTAACTTTAATTTCGGTCACCTTGTACAACAACCATCTGATTTTTCAGACCAAAATTTTGACATTTTAGACTAAAAATATTAATTATTATAATATTTTATTATGTTATTTGATAAAACTGATAAATATGAATACAATTTAATTGTTTCTATGAACAAATTTTATACATATTTTAAATTGAATGCTAAATAACAAAATACAAAAATTGGGATTGATTTTTTTTTCTAAATAATAACTAAAAATTTTATTTGTCCCTATTTTTTTAGTAATTATTAAATCTTAACTGATAACATGTAATTTCATCATACATATTATAGAACATGAACAGCTGCAGTAATTGTTTGGCTTAACATTTTTAGAGACCGGTCTATAGCATTTCGCTCTGCTTCATATACTCTTAAATATCTGAAAGGTTGAAGTTATCTAATATAACTGGAGAAATTTAGAAAGAAACTCAAAAATATTAATATTTCAAAAATTAATTGAGCAGTTAGATTGTATTTATTGAGATGTTTATTGTGTGACTTTACAACAGCTCTCTAGAATGCTCTATCTGTTTTTTATATATATAGCTAGCTATTACCCTCTACTCTGTTCGCGTGAAAATTTTGATGTATATGTGCGAAAAACTATCAAATAATGACAAGTAAAAAAAAAACAAACTCTAACCTAAAAACTATACATTTAAAAAATAAGCATATACGAAAAATTTATTACATAAATACAATTAAATAACAAAAACACACGATTAAAGTAGAAACAATTTATTGACATTGCATACCCAAATTGAAACAAAAAAACAAGTCAAGTTCTATCATATCCATTTTATTTATTGATCGAGATTGAGATAGCTAAACAGTATTCTACACATAATTTTTAAACTTTTATTTTTAATCAAAACACAGTTGCCAAAAATCACTCTCAAACTTTCAACGTCAGTTGGGGTAACGCAATGCAGATTAGAAATTTTTTATTTCCTTTATTCTGTTTTCTTTTAATTTAAAAGTATTTCGGAATGAATCCGAAAGATCGATTGATTAACATCATTTGATTTTAAATACATCAAACACAAACAAAATATAAAGAATCGTTTGGAATAATTGGTCGAAATTCTGCTAAGCCTAACCTCATTTCTGTTGAGTAGAAAATGGGAGCCTTGCTTATCTTTGACGGGATTTGGTCACAGCTTTTGGGAGCGAAAGTTAGTTTTTAATTAATAAAAAAATTAACCACTTAATTCACCTGAAAAAAAGTAACTATTTTCTATTATGCTAAATTTCATCCAATTCCGTTCTGCTTTTCTGGTGTGATTGAGTAACAAACATTCATCCATCCAAGCTTTCACATTTATAATAGTAGTATAGATATATATGCTTATATTTTTCTTTTCCTCAAATTCGAGTTAAAATTTTATAAATGACTATAAAAGAGTTGTGTTTTATGTTTTAGATAAATTTAGTTAATTCAAAAATTATTAATAATAATTACAAATTATTGGAATTAATTTCCATCTCATTGTGCTGTCGCCAGCATTTTGATAGCCGAATTATTGTTTCAGTATTACAGCATTCGTGCGAATTATTACTTAGAAATCCAAAATTAAGTATTTTGGCACCACATTATCTACTGTTTATAGTTTTACTGTATGCTGATAAATATAGTTATTTGAATTATAGTTATATACTAAAAATATTAATATTTTAAAAATTAGCTGAGTAGTTAGAATTTGTTTGTTTTCCTCTGTACTGATTAACATAGTTCTTTGAATTCTAATAATAAACTAAAAAATATATTAATATTTTTAAAATTAGCTGAGCAGATTAGATTTTCCTTGTTTTACTGTACACTGATTAACATAATTTTTTGAATTATAATTATAAACTTGAACTATAATATTAAATTATTGGTCTTAAAGATTAATATAGTTCTTTGAATTATAATCTAAAAATTTCGAAATCAGTCACAACTATGTTACTGTACAGTTAAGATTTTTAAAAAAATCATTCGTTTAATTTATTACTTTAATTTTTTAATACTATTAACTGCTTTAAATGATGAACATACTCTCGCACTGTATTTCCAAAAATTACCGAAGAAGTAAAATATATGGTAGAACTGAACCAAGGGTAGTATTTTTCTTAGTTAAGAACTTCAGCTTTTTCTCTATGCTTGAAGGTAAATAAAATAAAGGCAATATCTACTAGCATGAGTCTTCTTTCTGGCCCTTTTATGGCCAACGAGAGATTCTGGTAGACAAATAATTTCTTTTTCTTGTTCCCTCATCAATTAACGGCCACGAAATCCCACGTTTAGGCTTGCAATAGTAAGCTTTTTAGTGGTCATAAATTGGGTACAGAGACTGCTACCCATGGTTCAAGAACTTCACGTTCCAAAAAGAACTCTCGAAAACCGGTGTTTTTTTTGTAAGATCAAGTACCAGAAGATAAAACGTGCTTTGAAGATTTCCTTCAACTTTTCTTCATTCTGAAGAGTAATTACTTTTAATTTTTTTTTCTTATTTTTACTTTAAATAAATTAGTCTTTCCTTTCCAGTATGTAGCTGGTGATTTGTTGAAATTTCAGTAAGGTTTTTCATCTGCAACACTTATATGTAATGAAATTTTGATAGATGAAACAATACAATATTTTTGTCTAAGTGCAAGTCAGTTGACATGAATTTACAATTGTTTTCTGTGTAGAACAACGATAAAAAGTTTAGGGTAATGAAGTTTTGGATTTTAAACAAACCTCCACAATTTATTAGAAATTATTAAAGAATGTTTTAAAAATATTTAATGTGAAGAAGGAAATATTCAACATAATTTGATTTTCTACTTAAGTATTATATTACACATTCACCCTTCTATAAAAATAGTTGCAAAGCATTCTTAGAAAGAATGATTACTGTATATTCCCTTTTTTAATTTATGTATGAGTTTTTCAGCGGAGTGAAAAACTATTTAGAAACAGTTGTTTTAACATTGTCTTTTTAAGATTGGTTTACAAAAGTAATATATTCTTTCCGAAAAAAATCTTTCAAAATTATTTTCTTTTTGATATTTAGAAATAAGCACCGTATCTGTTAATAAGCACAGTGGTTACATTTTACTTACCATGTTTCCTCATAGTTTTTATCCATCATTTAATCTATTGTGAATTTTAAAAAAAGTAATCATATGTTTATGATACTTTTGTTTGAAATTTTTTGAAACTTTAAATAAATTTCTTTCTGTAAGCATTACCTACAGCATTTTTTTAAATAATGAAGGTATTGTGATAAACTCACGGCAGTTCTGATAACTGATTGCATCTTCCTTTTTTACATTACCATTTTCCAATAAAAGCAGAAATTTCTTAAATTAATTCTTCATATTGCATTTTTGTAAAACAACTAGTTTTTTGGATATGTATATCATGCTTAATTTCTTCAAAAAATAAAATAAAATAAGCCCTTGTAGAAAGATATTGTGTGTTTACATGAAGTAAATAGCATCGTGTATAATAGTATTGTCATCAAATCTGAAGAATGATTTTAAAGATAATTCCGAAGCTTTTCTCTTGAGTTTCCATTTCTGACATATTGTGATCTGATAAAATTGTAAAAAAATCATATTGAATTTTGTTTTTAAAGTATGTTTTTTATTAATCCATTTATTATTTTATTTGTTAAGGTTTATAAATACCTATCGGTATGGTAATTCATAAATAAAAATCTCGCTAGATCAATAAAAAGATTCAATAGATCGATTCTCCGTTATGAATAATAAAATAAAAACAAGATTAAAATGAAGTAAACTTATTCCATAATCAGTATTTTGCATCTTCAGGTTGACTGTATTACTATCCTGATTCCGAGACTATATTTATATGCTTTAGAGCCATAAAAATGATTCAATATTTTAAAAATCAATTCAAATAATAGCTCAAATTTCCTTTCTGAAAAGAATTTTTTAACTTATTTGCTGACAGCTGCATCTTAAAACAAATCCCTCCCCCCAGATAATTTGATATTAAGGAATAAAACAAAAGTGTTCAAATAGAAACTGTGATACAGTCATGAACGAATTCTTCTTACTGAAATTGTTTTTCTGTTATCTTCGTGCAGGTAAATAGTTTTGTTTCTACTCCTGATTCGATAAATTTCTATACTGCTGTTTTTGCTATTGTAATTAATGTCTTTTTATTTTTACTAATTATTTGCCAGAGGAAGAGATATAAATATAACAGTCAGTTTAATAATTAAAATATTTTTTTAGCTAAGAAAAAAGACAAATTTTCTTCTTTTGTTGTTTTATATTTGATATTTTTTCAGTCATTGTTTTAATCAAATATGAGAAGGGTTGTGTGTTTATCTATTCAGGTAATATCCAGATACGTCAAATACAAATCAGGTAATATCCAGATTTCCTTTCTATCTGTAAAATTTCAGGAAGGAAAAATGATAAATAATATGAAACTCATTAATGTGCAATAGTCATCATTTTTTATTTTACTTCATATAATTTTTATTTTGCCTTTCGCTTTATATTTTTTAATACAATTCTTTTTTTTGCTCCTCTTAATCCAAAGATAGGCTTAGTTTCATTGTATGTAATATCTGATAAGGCTAGTATACACATTTTATATTTGAAATCGTTTCTATTTGTATATTTACATCAGTTCTCTACTAAAAAAGATTAAATGAAAAAGAACTTATCAACAATTGAAGTTTATTTTTCTCAAATTTTATAACTTTTACTGCTAATCCAGACAACAAAAACTTTACAGGACTCGCATATAATTTTTTTACTGCTGATTCTAATTCTATAAGCTTTAATCATTTGAAACCAAAAATTTACTTTCTATTTCTATTTATTTAATTCAAAATCTACGTTTTTGACTAGAATATCCTACCGTTTTGCTCATACGTTTAGTACAAATGTTTTTCAATTTGTATAAAACATTTTAAGTTACATATATGGCCACAGTGATAATTTTTTTAGACTTACGGATATTAAATTTTAGAATTTCTTTCATTACAAACCCTATTGTATAAACTTTAAAATAATAAAATGAAATTAGAATGGGCAATATTTTTAATTGGAAGAAAATTAAAAATATACGTAGATAAAAGTAAATACGTATCAACTGCTATTTAAAAAAAATGAGTAGTGTATCTGCTTAAAACGCAGCCAGGATCTTCAAGAATTTAAGTTATGTAAATTTGCTTGGAAAAAGATTTCATTACTTTCCTCTTTACGTAAGTGCGTTATTTTTTATAATGAAATGACTAACAAGACTGCGAAATCTTGTTTTCCTAGGCTATAAAACTTCAAACAATTTAAGAAATGAGTAGAAAAGTTAGTTTTGCATATACTTTTAATGAAATGTTTTTGTTTAATTTTCGGCACTGGCAGTTTCCAATTCCAATACAAACCATTATGTCGTAATATATATTTTTCAATTAAATAAAATATTTAAGACAAAACAAAGGAATGCTATCCTATATTTTTAAATTTCAAATTCACCATATAATGAATGATCTTTTTTCTATTTCTGTGAATTAAGATTTGAATCTCTGAAGTATATTAATTTTTGCTATTTTTTGACTTGTTAATTTATAGAAAAATCTAAAAACTCGTTTCCTCATTATTCCGAACCGATTTTACAGATGTACCATTTTGTTTTAAATTTTAATGGAATAATTTTTGATTTCTTAGAAATATTATATAGTATTCAACGGGAGCTATGTGTGAAAGTATGTTGATAGATATTACAAACAGTATTTTATAATGAAAGTGCTATACATAGTTGTAAAAATCTCCATTTAATTTTTATAGGAAATTTTATGCTTTATGTTTCATAAATATTTTATATTCAAATATATTATAAATAGTATAAATTATAAATATTATAAATATTTTATATAAGTATCATAATTATGTAAAATTTATATTTTAATAGCATAATCTAATTACTCTGTTTTAAAACAAATTGCTTGTGAATAGCTATTTTCGGTAGGAATATGCTATAAATTATTCAATTGGAACAAAAAAAGCTGTTTTAGAAAAATACTTGCAAAGTGTTGCATAGAGCTTTCTTACTGATGATGATGTCGTGTCCGTGTTTCCACGGAAAGGGGGTGCAGTAACTTCTGAGGGTAAAGACCCCTGAGCACCCAGAGGGCAGAAGTCTGACTTCTAGCTCAAATTAAGATGACACACTCATTCGCTTGCACAACCCCTTTTTACAGGGGGGCACATTCACACGCCTCACAGACAGAGCGCAGAGTAACAACCAAGCCCGAACCGGGACTCGAACCCGGTACGCTCACGGGAAAGACACGCTACCCCTGTGCCAGAACGCCGGTAACTTTCTTACTAATTCAAGAAATAATTCAAGGAAGTATGTTTTAGAATAAAATTAAACATTTGAGTTTATACAACGCAGTATTACAAACTAATACTGCTTTGAAACGGCATAATACTTTTCTTTTATACTCCTCATACATTCATACTGTTATTGATTTCTCAGATGCCTTTCTTTTTTATCTTTTTTTTTACTCACTTCTATCGGGAAATAATATTGTTTCGGAATCTCCTCCATAAATCAGTAAATTCCACTTGCTTGCTTGTAATAGGTGTATGATGTACCACAGTCAACAGGTCTCAAAAGCAAACAGCGTTGTTTATTAATGCATAGACACGAATAAACAGTTGGCAAATCCTAGCCGAGACGTACACACAGAGCCTGAACACACGACTCGGTGCTGTTGTTATAATAAACTCTAAGATTCTGCTCAAAACTCAAGTAATCAAATCCCTGAACTCCACTCATTGCGTATGCTTTGCTGGACTGATTCAACTAATTTGTCGTTGACTCGTTATGGGATTTTACTACTAGATGACTGTCTTCGTCTTGGACTGCTGACATTTTATTGTTTCCGAAGCAAGTCGGAGAAGGTGTTCTCAAACAATTAAGCATATCTCAGCAGGCTCTGTATTAAAATTCTTGAAGATTATAATTTCTCCCATTCTGCCGTCAAATGATCGTCAAGCCAGGAGGTCATAGATCAGGCAATCTCTGAGTATCTTATACATGAAGCTGACGGAAAATCTTTCCTACTATGAAACTAATTGTGCGGGGAGGCCGCATTGGAGATTCTTAACAATATATTCTTACTAATATATTGCCTTCCTGTTCAATAAGTCTCAGGGTACTGTAGATATTTTGACATAAATAGTAATGGCTGCTAAATGGATGACGAGTCAATAACCTCAGCTTTGTTGAATACCATAACGACATTGCTGCAAAATCGTACATTCCAGAAACTACAGGGATCTTGGTAATTTCTCCATTAGTGCTCTAGTTCCTCCGATTTTACTTGATTCTTTCTTATGTTGTTGAAATTATAAAAATTGTGGATGCATATTGAAGACAATTGATACTGAGTGAGGAAAAGTAGCAGACGGCGGAGTAATGTTAAATCTCTTTTTCACCTTAGAGCTTTGTACTATTATTATAGATTTTTCCCTTGTGTGATGCCGCTTATTACAAGTGGGGATTATGTGTTTGCTTCAGATGTGTATTTTTTAAATGCTCATTTTTTTCGAACAAAATGTCATTATTTGTTATTGAGATTCTTACAGATTTCATCGCACACACACACGCACATAATCGCAAACCTACACAATTACTATAAATAAAGCACTTATTAAGCACTTTATTGTGAGTAAAGATTAAAATAAAAATAATTAATGATGGCACAATGGACTTAAAGAAGTGTTATTCGTTATAAAAGATGTTTATAATTAACATTAGTTACTCAATGTTACCGGAGTTTAGAAAATAACATATAGCAATGTTATTAAAAGATAATAAATCTGTCGATGATAATTGCTTTAAATTACCATTTAAATATTAGATAACGGTTGTATAGAATCGTAAATAATATTTTGTTATGAATAATGTGATTAAGAAAAAGGCGGTGTTTTTCTTTCTTTTCAGAGGAAAAGGAAATTTATGATTCCTTCCGATCGTACGTATGATTCATATTTTTAGATCCCTGCATTACTTCTATTCACTAACATGAGTGTTAAGGTGTGTTAAATTGATCAAAATGATAAAAGGAATCAAATGAACTAGCGTCGGAGCATCGCTAACTTTTCAACTAAAATAAAGGAATCACCAACACCACCATAAAGTATGGTT
The DNA here is from genome assembly GCA_026543055.1 of Argiope trifasciata. NCBI lineage: Eukaryota > Metazoa > Arthropoda > Arachnida > Araneae > Araneidae > Argiope > Argiope trifasciata. Next base: position 919,283 of record JAPMOQ010056242.1, read on the forward strand.
TTTATCAAAAGAAAATAGTTGACGACACACAAATATACGTTATAATATACTTGAAAAACGTTTTTAAAAAAGCAGGCACAATTAGATCCATGCTTATTTTTGGTGTATTAAATAGCTGGAAATACCCAGTGGCAAAAGAAAGATTTATTTCACTATCATATAACCTATTAAAATGTGGCGCTTCAGGACATATTAATGAAAAAACAAAGACATAGACCCAAAATAATGTTGATATTAGATTCAGGCTTATCACAAGGTTTATATAGCTGAGAATACTCTGAAATATCATGACAGATGAAATATTTTCATTATAAAGAAAAGTCAGGCGCTCGGTCTGTCGAAGAAAAGTATGTCATGTCTAAAAATTATGAAAAAAAAATGATTTGTATGCAAAGTGTTTTTTTATCATTTGTTATAATTTCATGTGCTAATGAATCTTTAAAAAATCAATAGTTATATTAAACAATGTTTAGAGATACTGTGTCTAAGAAAATAATAGTAATTTAAAAATGCAGCTTCTCACTATATTTTCTAAGAGAAAAAAATCTTTTTATACTCTCTATTCTAGTAGAGATATTTTGTCTTAAAATGATACAGTAAAAAAAATCTATTTCTCTTCTTATTTTCTAAGAAAACAGTTCTTTCTATATTCTAGTAGAGATTTTTTTATCTTATAATGTATGAAACATGAATAGTAATTTAAAACTGACACTTCTATATATTTTATTTTTAAACTCATGAGCAATTTGTCTCTTTTAAATACGAATCATAATCAATCAAATGTTTTCATTCTGAAATAAAATAATTTGTATCTTCAGTGAAAATAACAAAATTTTACAAACATTTGTTTATTATAAAATTTCTTTATTCACTGTGAAAGCATTTTAATCACTCATTGCTAACACAAAATATATACAGTAATCGTTGGACAGTTCACATTAATTTATATATTTTTGATTGAATTATATTTGAATTGTGTACTGCTATATTTTGATAAAATCTCTATAAACTTAAAGATACTGCTGCTATGAAGCTTTAAATTCTGAAAAATAGATGAAAACTAAAATTGTTTTTGAAAATTAACATTTTATCTACTTAAAACACAACCATTTTTATTCATACTCAGAAAGTTATTGCATAAACCGTCTTAGAAAAATATGTTCAATAATTTTCTTAGTTTTTTTTTCTGTACTGTTTTTACTATGAAATGATTTACGAAGTTTTAAAATTTTATTTTTCGAGAGAATAAAGTTTTAAAGCAGTCCAATGAAATAAGTGAAAATGGTGAATACGCTTATCGGTTTTTTCCGAAATTTTGCTTCATGTTTGAAAGTTTATACCCACTTTAAATTATGAAATGTTCTTGACTTTTTTTTAAATGAAATAAAACTGTTATGCTAAAAGAATTCATCATACATTTTATATTTCAAATTTTAACAAAAAGTTTGATTTATCGATATTTATTTTAAACTTTTTTCCCTACTAAAAATTAAGAATAAATTCTTTAAAATAAGTTAATTATTATTTTTTGAAATACTCATTTACAGAAAAATCCTAAAATATATTTTCTCATCAATCTGAAACTATTTTATATATATATTATTTACTACAATTGTTAATAGTGGATATTTTTTGTTACCTCAAAATTTTATATAACACTACTTGAAATTATGAATGAAAATTTGTTAACTGAATTTCGTTAATCCTTTCTTAATAAAAGTGTCGTAATTTTTTTTAAAACTTTTACCTTTGGAGGTTAAAGCTTTCAATTTAAAATTATATTTTTATGTAAGCCTTTATGTTTTGAATTTCATAAAAAATTAGCAGTTAGATTCGTAAAATTGCATTATAAAATTGAGATCGTTTTGCCGTTTAATACTCCCATAAAATTTTTGAATCGCTTAGTTTTAAAAGAATGAGATTTTCGAGTTGTATACAACTATTTTTTCCCTTATATGTTTCATATATGATTCGATTTTTTGCAAGACTATTTAAAAAAATGCTTAGAATAAAGTTTTTAAAAATACATTTAAATATCAAGAAATGACATGAACTATGTAGAAGGAAAAATATTTCTGCTTAGGTATTACGAATTGTTATAAAAGATAATGCTTAATATGCATGTTATTTAAACGCAATGTGATTATAAATTTATTTTTTATTATTGTTATTGATTTTTTTAAAAACTCATCTGTGTAATATATAAATCCATCTAAACAATAATATAATAAAGAGTAATAAGTATACATCCATCTAAATGCATTATTTCAAACTTCATCTTTATAAGCTAATAAAACCTTTTTCAACCCCCCCCCCCACCTATTTTTTTTGGACTGCTTTAGCCCAAAATCGATAAAGCTTCTTTGATATGAATACTTTTATTTTGAAAAAAGAAAAATAAAAGAACATTTCCGCTCTCCTTAATTGATTTCTAGAAACAATTCTATGATCCATATCTTTCGCTCTTATGATGATGCATATTCTTATCCTCCATCAAGACTACCACATCAAATAATGTTAATTAAGGCAAATAAATTGAACAAAACATTTAAATTATCTGTAATGAATGATAATAAAATATTGTTATGGTTAAACCAACTTATTTATACAAAGTAAGGCTTATTTGTGTATCAACTGCTCCATAGTAAAATAAGTACTTGTAAAGATGTGTTTGTAGGTTTATCATCTTATTAACAACATTTCATTCTTGATTGTCACAGATAAATTCACAAAAGTTGTAGTAAAAATCTTATGCCTATGGGTAGAACCCATTAAAAAAATTATTATGTTTTCAATAACAATTATATAATAACATTAGATATTTCATTTCCTCTGAATAATCTGTATTCTTACTGCTCACCAGCATTTAAAATTATTCATTAAACTTGTTTGAAACAAATAATGATGCTGGAACAGAAAAGAAAATTTTCAACACCAAATTCCTAATGATAAAAATATATGAATATAAACTGAAAGGAAATGTTAGAAATTTAACGAACTATCATACACATAAAATAATAAAAATGAACACAGCTTTCAGCTCTTTTTAATTGATTTCTCTATATAATTCTATGGCACCTTTATTTTCTCATATGTTACCTATTCTTATCCTCCATAATTACTACCATGCCAATTAAGTTAATTAAATTGAACAAAGCAGTTTTATGTAAGAAATAATAATAATTTGTTGTGATAGTTATATCAGCTTATATATACATAAGAAAAATAAAGTCAGTTCGTATAGCAGCTGCGCCACAGTGGATACAATATTGACAAATCATAAGATGTTCTTGTCTAGATGGCCTGTTATCCTGATAACATATTTTATTCTTGATTATCTCAGATTAATTGACAAAAATTGCATTAAAACGTCTTAACCACGTTGGAAGAGTAATAAAAAATAATAAAAAAACTTTAAGTTAAAATAATAAAAACTTATAAAATTTTAATAAAAACTTTAAATTCTAAGATAATAATAACATGCTATTTGAGTAATAACGTCAAAAGTAAAGGCTGTCTACGATTTATAGTACCAATTTGAATATTTATTTTGATGCGCGATCTAATACGTAGAGATAAAACTGTGAGTTTTAAACAAGAATGAAAAAATAAATATTAGCTACATTTTTAGAATTTTGTTTGTGAATTCCATTACTAGACAGTATCATAAAAAGGTTATAAATTTATTGAATTGTGCAAGATATCCTCATTTTTCTAGATCTAAATTTCATCAAGTTTCTTTTAAGTGAGAAAATCTACAAGACCATCATTAATTGATCAGTTTATCAAAAAAATAAAAAGATACGAAAAGTATCACACACCTAAACAAAAGAGTAGATTACTAGTAGGTATTGCATTATCGGAAAATTTTGTTTGCGCCATTTTTTTATGTTTTTGTTTAGGTGAGAAAAGAATAAAAAAGAAGGGGAAAAAAAGAGAGACTTTTTTAAATCTCTTTTTTGCATTGAATTATTCTTCTCTCAAAGAATAAACTTCGTAAGAAAAGTGTCAAGATTTAGACGAAAGTAACTTAAAAAGTCGTTTGTAATTTTTTTTTCTTTTATTGGCGGAGTTTGATCAATACGAGATAGCTGTGGGAGAAGCTAGGGAAAAGTCTTCAGAAGACCAAAACAAAGGATCCCATTTCTTAGTGTCTAAAGTATATTTTTTTTTCAGTACCTGTATTCGACCGTAAAGATAAATTTATTTCTCGGAATTCCAGTGATTTTTGGTTTTGCCTCTTAGACAATTTTCTTTTCTTTAAAACCTCTATCTATTTTTTTTGAAAAAAATAAAAGTTGTTATCCTTTCCTTTGTGATCAGAAATACTGTCAAAAAAGCAATAGAAACAAAATAAAAGAGTAAAAAAAAAATTCTTTGAACCAGTCTGGTGAGGAAACAGACTGTTTGAACAGGAATTTTAGGCTTAGTTTTAATCCTAATTTTTATTCAATGAAAAATTACTTATCTATAAGTAAATGGTTTTTATTATAAATTCATTTCAAGATATTTAAGGTATCTAAGTGAACTATAAAACATTTTGCCTTGAAAAATTTGACTTTAATTTTCTGATCTAAAAACAAAATCGAAATTTTACATATTCTAAATCTGTCTTTATTTTTAACCTGTGTCTATAAATACAGCAATTTCACAGCACCCAAAAGATAAATATGAAACCTTATAGTCATTATAAAATGATAGTGAATGATTTATATTATTTTTACCTATAAATTCTCCAATATTAATGTTGAAATTTTAAGATTAACTTTTTTTCTGCCAAGCAGCAGCTTACTTATTGTGGTCAATTTTGTTAAAAATGCTTGAAAGCAGTATTTATTTTTGATGTAAATTAAGGTACAGTTTAGTTTTCTTAGATTTTCTGAGAAATGGACATTTCATCAAATTTGATTCATGGAAAAAGATGTATTTCAAAACAAATTCAATGAAAATATATCACATATGTATTTGAATATATCAAAATCCTCTAAGAGTATGTGATAGACTGCGACTTTATTTATATGTTTTGCTGTTAATTAAGTTTTGAAAAAATTGAAAAAATTATTTTGAATTATTTTGAAAATATATCACATATGTATTTGAATATATCAAAATCCTCTAAGAGTATGTGATAGACTGCGACTTTATTTATATGTTTTGCTGTTAATTAAGTTTTGAAAAAATT
>JAPMOQ010056242.1:924564-938679 GCA_026543055.1 Argiope trifasciata
ACTGAAGTGACAAAAGTCATGGGATGACTGTTAATATCGTGTCGGTCTTCCTTTTGCCCGGCGAAGTGCAACAACTCGAAGTGTCATGGAGTCCACAAGTCGTTGGAAGTTCTCTGCAGGAATATTGAGCCATGCTGTCTGTATAGACGTCCATAATTGTGAAAGTGAGGATGGTGCAGGAGTTTGGGCACGAACGGACCTTTCGATGATGTCCCATAAATGCTCGATGGGATTCATATCATGCGATCTAGGTGACCAGATCATGCGCTGGAATTGTCCGGAATGTTCTTCAAACCAATCGCGAACAGTTCTGGCCCGGTGACACGGCGCATTGTTATCCATAAAAATCCCATCGTTGTGTGGGTACGTGAAGTCCATGAATGGCTGTAAGTGATCTGCAAGCAGCTGAACATAACCATTTCCAGTCAATGATCGGTTCAGTTGCACCAGAGGACCGAGTCCCTGCCATGTAAAAACAGCCCACACCATTATGCAGCCACCACCAGCTTGAACAGTGCCTTGATGACAGTGTGGGTCCATGGCTTCATGGGGTCTGCGCCACACTCGAACTCTACCATCAGCTCGTAACAATTGAAATCTTGAGTCATCTAACCACGCCACGGTTTTCCACTGATCTAGGCACCAGTCGATATGCTCACGAGCCCAGGAGAGTCGCTGCAGGCGATGTCGTGCTGTCAGTAAAGGCACTCGAGTCGGTCTTCTGCTGTCATAGCCCAAGGAAGACAAATTTCGTCGCACAGTCCTAACGGACACGTCCCTCGTACGTCCCACATTGATTACTGCAGTTATTTGATGAAGTTATTTCATGACTATCGAGGAAACTCAACAATCCTTCCTTGAAACATAATACCACTGTCAAGTTCATCTTAACTTTTCAAACTAATGTTCAGAGAAACATGTTAACGGCTAATCTCAGAAATCCGTACTTTCAACCTCCGGTTGAGGAAGAATATATAGGGAATCAGAAGCTATATTAGAGTGGGTTGGGCACCTCGTCACTTATACGGATATCAGAAGTTTGGGATGCTTGCGATGATTGTTAAAGAGTGACGATTGATACACAAATCAGAGAGGTGTTATTGGATATATAAAAGAATTAAAGGCATCTGAAAACTTTTAAAATTTCTAAAAAATTAAATGTAATCTGAAATTTCTAGTTGACTTTTATCTGGTTTTATAATAAGTTTGAAAATATTTCTCTTTGAATTTGCATACGTCTGTTTGTTTGTTTGGTTTTTTATGGCGCAAAAACCATATTTGGCTATACTGGGCAAAACAAATGGTAAAATGAAATATAATATTGAAGACAATTGAACATAAAATCTATATCAACATAAAATTGTATAAAATATAAAACTTTAAAATTATACAGCTGATATTACAAAAATAAACATGGGTGTTGTTATATGAAGATGTAAAACAATGAAACAATGCACAACACAAAAGGTAAAAAATGCTAAATGCAAGTATAAAAATTAATGGCTTTTAAGAAGTTAAAATATATTTGGGTGGAGTTTTTTACCCATCCAAAACATGGTGTATGAAAATAATATATACTTTCAGGGTTAAATACGGGGCATTCAATCAAAAGATGTTTGGCACTAAAATCAAAATGGCAGGTAGGATATTCTGATGTCCTCCCACCAAAAATGAGATGCCTATGAGTGTATCTTGTGTGAGTTATAAGGATGCGAGTCAGTTTAACATTTATCTCGCGTATAGGAAGAACAGGCCAATAAGTTTCACGAAGTGTAACTTATGGATCTGCAGATTCCATGCCTCTTGCCAAGAAGAATTTATGTACCGGGAGAAGGCCACCTCAACGCCACAAAAAGATAGTCCAGAGCTCACAAAACCACCTCAGATTTCGCAACCCTGTCTGCTTTTTCATTACCTGAAATTCCGGCATAATTCGGAACCCCAAAAAAATATAATGCTAAAACCATTATTTTTCAGTGAGAGTAAAATGTGTAAAATGTGGTTAGCGATTGTGTGCATCTAGTTCTAATAGACAGTATTTCCAAAGTACTCATGCTATAGAAATAAACAACGAATTTACGCTGTTGCAAAGATGAGATTTTCTGGAGTGCCTAGAAAATTGCCATCAACTCAGCAGTGAAAGCAGAGCAGCAATTATGAAGATGCTGGCTCAGTGTATCAGAAGGTAAAATAATACCACAACCAACATGTCCAACTGATTTTGTGTCATCCATGAAAATTGGAACAAAAGAAGAATACTGATAGCGATGAAGCAAAAAGATCTGTTGGAAAAGAACATGGGCTATTGATGATTTGTCGAAACCAGTGAAGGGATTTAAAAGAGAAAATTGTGGTGATATTCCAAGGTGGAAAGATACATAGGTCGTTAACTTTGATTCGTACGTCATTGAGGTCTGAGTCGTATAAAAAGATTTTGATTCTCTGGCAGAATGGCAGAATGCAAGCGAGATGGGCACCATAAAGTCTACGGAGAGCAACTGGAAGCTTCCAAGAACAAATGGGATGATGTGGCACAGACTGTGTGCGGAAATAAAATAAAACTGATAATTTTTTACGCCTCAAATTAAGAGGCAACTGGTGAGAAAGGACATACATGCTCTCAAATGAAGAAGTACGAAATGTTCAGGAGCAGATCCTCAGAGCCATGGGGTGGATAGTGTCAAGTTGCCCCAAAACTGAAGGGAGTGCAGAGTCACCTTGCAGCCATAGTCAGTGCGAGAGTTGACAATTGTTTGATAAATGCGGAGTAGAGAGAATTGATCAGCACCCAATAATTTTCTGAAAAGCACCCTTGATATATTTAATTTTTTCTCCACTTCTTCCGCAGATTCAAATATTCCGAAGAAAGGTAAGTTTTCTATTGAATATCCCTCTCAAAAACCGCACTTCGCTCACGACAAAAATAAGTACATTTTGAATATAACTATTTGGATCCGGATGAATTATTCTCTTTCGGCAAAGGTGAATAGACCTACTCTTATCAGGAGAGATTGCATGCCCATTATTATTGCATAAAGTTACCACTTTATTAATTGCATTCTGTAATTACCGCTTAATGAGATTTATGCTGCTGCCTTGGTATGAGATCTGCATCATCAACATCAATAATTCCATGAAGAGATGATGGTAAAACAGATTAAACCTGACTAAATGAACTATAAAAAGAGTAACACTGAGGTCACTTCCTTATGGAACTCCCTCAGCTTGAATAAAAGAATCAGAATAAAAACTACCAACTCTAATGCGAAACATTTGATTAGGTAACAAGTTCTGTAAAAATATAGTACAAGTTTCTTATATTTTCAGGGTGCTTACATGTGAATAAAATGAATAAGATTAATTATGGGATCATAGTTATAGTTATTTATATTTAATAGATTTGTTATTGTTTACACATTAGGTTAGTTCCTCACAGCTACATATCACTATTTATTAATGCTGTTTATATTCAAGTTTATCTGTTTAGAAAGAAGATTATATCCAATTTTATTTGCTTGAAAATTCAAATTACTTGATGTAAAATTTTATAACTGAATAATGTATACTCATAACTAAATTATCTTCATAAGAAAAGTATAAATTTTGGTTTTCTACATAAGATTATTCTGCTGTATCAAAATATATATTATTCACTATATCACTTTAAAATATTTTTTTTTTCAAAAATGATATAAGATCCTGCAGTTCCTGTGTCTTTCTAGGAAAAATATTAAAGATAATTCTTAATTTTCTTTGTCTGAAATATAAATAAATTAAGGAAATTCTTTGTTTAAAATTTCCACCATTGGACTACAGAGAAATAATATCCTTTATTACAGATTTGTTTTTTTTATTACTTCATCATATGTGTTTGAATAACATGCGTGAGAATATGTGAATGGTTCCCACTTTAGCTGTCGCATCAAATTTAGAGGCACACAATAATAAAAATTCAAACATACACAGCAAAAATTGTAGAAATTATGTACATAAATACTTCATTTTATGCTATTGGATTTAGTTTTACTATGAATTCTCTATATTTCAAATGCATCTATCATTTAATATGACGGAATTCATATGCATGACATTTTTTCTAATGACTTTGAGCTATCTGTGTGAGTACGAAAGTTCTATGTGTACTTTGTTTCGTGCCATACTTTGTCAATGAATGTTCTTGTCCAAAAGACGTGTTCATCTTATTTGGCCAAAGTATCCGGCATAGGGTAGATTAAAGTGTCAATTGAATTCTGTTGAATCTATACTTATTAATTTCTCAAACATTATTTGTCTAAATAATCCTTTTTGAAATTATATCTGCCTGTGAATTAGATACCTGAAATACTTCTAAGTGAACTAAAGGTATGCAATTTGACTGGCTTTCTCTCACCAAATTTTAGACATAATTTATCTCTGGAAAGTTGTTATTATTTTGACCATGACCATGTGAACTCAATAGCGAAAATGTTGAGAATTCATTAATTAAACATACAGATTTTATTTTAGAATCGTATATTTTTGCAAAATTTCGAAAGAAATTCGTCTGTTGATCTTTATATTCTAGAATATATGTTCTATATAACTTAAAAAAGCAATAATTAAGACAAATGAAATTTAATAAGTATTTTTGTTATCGTAATTATAAATCAGTATAAATTTTCCCATATAAACGATAGAAAAAAGAACACCAAGAAAAAGCTCTCATCTTTCTTCATTGTTGCATCGAGGTTGCTGTTTGTAAGATTGTATATTTGCTAATATATATGTCCGAGATAACTTGGAAACGCAACAATTCCAATTTAGCATGAGGTTTTGTTGTCATCATTATAGATCTGTATCATCTTTTGAATACATATGATGGAATGATAAGTACTCAAAAACAATGATAAGTTTTCTTTACTGTAGTATGAAATCTACTGTAAATACTTATAAATTTGTATATTTACAAGTATATGCCAGCGATAGCTTAAAAACGCAACAATTAAGACAAATTTAATTTGGCATGCGGTTTTGTTATCGTCATGATGGATTTATATCAACTTTTGAGCACAAACGCTGGAAAGATAGACACCAGAAAGCAATGTATAGTTTTCCTCACTGTTGTATCAATTCTACTATTTATAAGTTTGTATATTTGCTGGTATATTACCGAGATGACTTGAAAGCGCAACATTTAAACAAATGCAATTTTGCATGAGGTTTTGCTACAATAATTATAGATCTGTATCAACTTTTGAACACAACTTTTTAATGATTGTTACCTAAAAATAATATTCTGTTTGCTTCACTGTTGTATTGAGTATAAAACACGCCATATAATGAAATTGTGATAGAAAATAGAAGGCAGAACATTCCCGCTATTTTCCTTTATTAGCTTCTATTAACTAAATATATTTAATAATTTATGGTTAAACAATCAAAAAATTTACAAACTCTCCATTCTTTTATATTTATATTTTTCACAATAATATGTTATATGTGTTTATTAAATACCAAAAGCCTCAAAATCTATTCATTAATTAATCTAAATTTTGCACCTCAAAGATTTGGATAAAATATAAAAATAAAAGTAAAATCAAGAAACAACCCGGCGGAGAAAAATTCTGTCATGGATGAACATATCGTAGTTGTCTATCGTTTAAAGTGAATAACATTTCACATCTGCCTCAAAAATTATCAACAAGATTGCGTTAACGCTCTATTGAATAATCATTTACCGTGTTAATTTGTAGTGCTAATTGAAGCGTGAAATGCTGCTAATTAAATTTCATTTCTCCCAAAGCTTAAATTCTTGTTCACACATTCAGAAAAAATAGTAGACTGAGAGATTTCGGTGACGTAACTAAGTGGAAGTAAGCACATTTTGCTAAACATATGTGTATCCTGATCTTCTCTCTATTCTGAAGATTCTTTGCTTAACATATTTATAAGGGTTCAAGGTAGATAAAACGTTTTAGTATTGAATTATATTGAAAACTGTTTACTTTCATTAATTGAATGCAAACATAAATTTTAATGGTAATTTGATTTTCAAAGAAGTCTTAATGAATGAGTTAACTTATAAAAGTAGAAAAGAAGTTATAAAGAAACACATGATGCTCTTCTTAGAGGAGAGCATATTTGTCCTTCTATGAAGAAAAAAATTTTAGTTATTGAATTTTAAAATGTGTATATAAATCTTATCCACACGAAAAAAAAATTATAGCAGCTAACTATTTTCTTTGTACATTTATTTTTAGTTTTTAAACTACTTTTAAAATATTTAGTTATAATGTTTTTCCTTTAAAACATCCCATCTATGTCATTTCTTTAAAGGCCGTAAAATAGTTTTAGATTGTTTGGAAAGCAATTTTTTGTATATAATATTTCAAGAAAATTTTCTTTGTAATTTAATTAAAAATATGTTCATTACCTCAAGTTACTTAATTTTTTTTATTTTGTTGATTATTTCTGATTTTGGAAGTATTTTTTTAAAGTTTTTTTTCTATTGCAGCGTATCATTTCATGGTATGAGTGGTTGGTTTTGTCCTGATTTTATTATTAGGATTCATAGAAGTGTATTAATATTCTTTAAAAGTATAATTTTTATTATGTTTTAATGCAGTATATTTTTTGCTATTGAATTATATGTAAAATTATTTTATTTTATTATATGTAAAATTTTGATGCCATTCTTATGGAGAATCATTTTCTATTTTCTCCTTTGCTGATATTTTGATATCGGATTCGTTGCAATTTGGCATTACGTGATGAGTGTGCATGCCACAAAACGTATGAATGTCATTTTAAACAATTATTAAGTAAGTAAATACCATACCTAAAATGTGGAAACATGGCTACTTTATCTATAGCTACTTTATCATGAGCAACTTTTATCTATTCAGAGCTAGGAATCGAAATCGGCATTTCGTCCAGTTTCCAGTATTTGAACGCTCTAAATATTGCTGCTAACATTGAGTGTGTTATATATCGTGATTATAATCACATATGTAAAATCTAAAATGAGTTCTCAAATCAGCAATTGCGCAATAATAATCTTCATTTCTAATAGTACTATAATAGTCTTCATTCTTTGTGAAATTTATTGACCTTTAGCTGGTTTCTGGTGCGCGTTGCTGTCACAGAAGATATAATTTTGGAAATATCGTTTGAAATTTAAAATAACTGTCTTGTTTAGTAAAGAATAATAGTAAATATGATATTTATTTTCTATATTCTTCTATAAATGAATACACTCATTTATGAAAGTTGAATGATACATAAAAGAGAAGTGTAAATAATTTTTATTCAATTCTTTTTTATTCCATCATTCAAGTGTGTTAGGGTAGGCAATATTTTTTAGTTTTTCCATCTTCAGCAGAAACAAATAAATTTATTGACTGTCCGAATCGCAGCATCTGGCATACAACTTATGAGAAAAACATGCATGTTTTAGGTTCAGTCCGCACATTTGAAGTGATAGAGCAAGTACATTGTTGACGGTCGTCGAGAATGCAAGTCGAATTGAAGTCGTTTGAAATCAAAACAAATGTTGTGGGGGGAGGATAATCAGAATGCATGAAATGAGCACATCTTCTCCAATCGACATTCTTTTAATGATAGTTGTCACACCTTTTGCCTCACATTGGTTGTTTGATTCTGATATTCGTGAACAAGAAGCATGTAAATGTCTTTCGGTTCTTGCCCATGTTGATCTTGATACCCTGAAAAGTTTTCAGCTTGTAAATGATCTGCTTAATTGCTATTTTGCTCTTCCTCGTTTATCGCGACTGGATGAGCGGTGCGGCCGCCCAAAAGAAACATACAGATAAACATTCTTTTTTATTTATATAAATTTAAAAATGCTTCTGAATTTTTTTAAAAAAACCGCTGTTTATCTAGTCACAAAATGAATATTGAAGTATCTATTTAAAGCATATTATAAAGCATATATAAAGTATTTTTTCTTTGGTTAAAAGTATGAGAATTTTTACTTAATAAACAAATTTCGATTGATTTTTATGATCACATTTCATGTAGCGATCAAATTGACATTGAAGTAAATATTCTGCAATTATGACATTTTAAATATTTTTGGTGAATATTTATTCAAAATCAAAAGAAAAATGATTACTTGAATTTTGGAATATATTATTCACTCTTTCTCTTGGAAATCTGCATGTGATAAAATATTATCATTAAATTTTTCTAATTTTAGAGTTAAGTTCAATAATAAAAAACGTATTGTGAAAATAAATGTAAAAAATTAACCTTACAAGTTGTAATTTGCTCTTCACTGATTTTCAAATCGTTTTTTTAAAGCAAAAATGTATGTACTACTTTCCGCACAATTAGTTAATATCCACAACATTGAATTATATTTTGGACAAATGGAAAAATATTCTAATACACGAAATAAATCACGAGAGTGGTATCACCCAAACTTTTCCCATTTCCTCTAACTACGATTTTATCTATTTACATCCTCATAAAATTATAGCTTAAGGCCACAAACTCTTGATACTAAATGCAAATTTTTTAAATGAATCTTTTTTAGAACATTTTCACTGAATCTATCATGCATATATATATTTATTGAAAACCTTTTTTTCGATCGAATGAAACTAAAATTTAACATGGAAATGCATTTATTATTACTCAGACACATAACGAATTTTATTGATTTGAGCCATTCTGTTAATAAGTTTTTTTTATTTAGATGTCAAAGAAAATACATGACTATACAGTCGGTTAGTGCTTTGATAATGTAAGGATTTAGCTCCCTTGCCCTGAAATACTTATTACTAGTGTAACTTTAACTGATTCGCACATTGGCATTTCTGACCAGCTATTTCAACAGCTGTGTATCACCCCCACATTATTAAATACCCCTAAACTGCCAGATGGGGGAGCCTTTCCCTTAGTAGGGTCGTCTGGTCATTACTTGTATCAAACTAAAGAAAAATAAGTGCGTTTTTCTTCTTTCCAAGGAAATAAATTGTATCTTCAAAGGGGAAGTGAGTCAAACTCTTCGGATGTAATTTTTTTTCACTATAAAGGGATCGACTGGAAACCATTGAAGATTTTTCTGAACAGATATAACGTGACAAGAAGATAAATTAAATCAATGCTAAAATGAGAGGCAGAGATTCGAAAAAACAAAACAAAATGGGAGTTTTTGGAAGAGAAGGGAGAGAACAGGCATACTCGTTTTGAGGAGAAATCAGAGATTCGTGTGATTTGGGCTTCTGAGTTAAGATTTACCCGATAAAGATCAATGAAATCCTGGAGTTACCACTGCGTTAACAGCACATTAGCTTTTCTTGCGAGATTGTCTCTGAATTAATTGAGGTATAATTCCCGTTTAACATTCAACTGTGTTTTAAATACTATCCAAAATACTAACGTAGATGAGAAGGAGTTGTTCTTGTGAGACACGGTTGTAAATAAAGAAATTTTCTTTAAACTCTATCCTCTTATTTGATCAGTCAGTATCAAGTTATTATTCCTTGGCTCAAAATTGGACGAAAGAGAAATCTATATTTTAGATGGTAAACCTGTGTTCCAGAGTTTATCAACGAAGTGTTTTGGATTCATTGAGTTTACTTACAAATGAATATTCAGACGAAGAAATTTCCTGTGAATGAATTTCCTTCAAATTATTAATGGAAATTTAAAAATTTTATCATGGGCCCATATATAAAACAGCGTTCTTCTAAGTCAACCCGTATTTGAGTTTTTGTGTTTTGAGACAGAACAATATAACGTCGAATAAGTGTTTTTCGAGTTCAGAGAGATTTGAAACGTGGTTTTTCGTTGAATTCTCGAACTCAAATGTTTTGACGAATACAATATTTTCTCTAAATAAAAGACTAATTTAACATATTTTTATGCAGAAATCATTTAAAAAAAATTCCAGGAATTGAATTTGTACATGGATAATAATTGCATAGACACCTTATGCTGTTATTATGTACAAAGTTCTTAGCAGAGAACAATCGGTTACTTCATCTTTCAGAAAACTTCCCTCTTCCTTAGATTTCTAGGTAATTTTCCGAACAATTCTTGTAGAATTAATGCAGTGCTGTGAATGGAGAGAATCTAAATGATGACGTTACTTTGAATGCTGTTTAATGGTTGAATGGACAATTCCAGCAGTTATTATGAATTCCTGCTTTATGTTTGCATTCCAGAATAGCAAAGCATGAATTAGGAAAACTCTCCTTTTCTAATGGCTTATTAAAGCAGTAACCTGAGAATTCTATAGAATGTTATGAGGTTTTCC
Organism: Argiope trifasciata; assembly: GCA_026543055.1. NCBI lineage: Eukaryota > Metazoa > Arthropoda > Arachnida > Araneae > Araneidae > Argiope > Argiope trifasciata. The sequence goes on from JAPMOQ010056242.1 coordinate 934,829, forward strand.
ATAAAAGTCCATGCTGTTGACATTCAAAACATTCTCTTTTGGGCTAGGGTATTCATTTTCAGCTGAATAAGGACTTTAAGATTGCAGCTTTTATCAGCAATAATTAAACTTGTGTAAAAATATATGGATAGTCATTTAAAAAAATTAAAATATACTTTATCATGGAAATATTTGCTTGAATAAAATTTCAAAATAGGCCTGCTTTTATTCATATAAAAATGAGAAACAAAATTGCTTAAGTGCCTTATCCTTAATGAATTTTTATTAGCTGTTTTTGTTAAAAATAATAAAATTCTTTTCTAAAATGTATTAGCTTCAGAAGGTTTTAAATTAGTTGAAAGTTTACCTCTTATGAAAACTGTATAGATTCAATCTTTTAAAGTATTTGTAGTAATATTTTTAAAAAATTTACATAGCCATTCGTTTGTGTATCTTGAAATAATTTTTTATTGCCTGTTTTTGTTTAAAAAAATAAGAAAATTCTCAAAACTGTACAGAAGAATTTAAATTACCTGAATGTTTAGCTTCTATAAAAACTGCATATATTCATTGTTTTAAAGCATTTTTATTACTTTATTGTAAAAAAAAATCGCATAGCCCTTTTTTGAGCATTACGAAATGCATTTTTATTAGCTACTTTTGTAAGAAAAATGTTAAATTTCTTCTCAAAAATATAAAAGCTTCAGTAGATTGTAAATTACTTGAATTATCAGTTCCTGTAAAAACTGTACAGATTTATCATTTTAAAGAGTTTGCATTATTTTATTGAAAAAAATCATTTATCATTTAGCATCATGATATACATTTAAATGATTCAAAATTATATAAAAATAATTCTTGTTATTCTAGCGTACATATCCTGGTAATATTTTTTTCCATAAAATTACATTAGGCTTCATGTTTCCAGTTATGAGTTTATCACACTCAGGAATTTGGAAACGTAGAAAATATATCCACTGATTGCTTATAGAACTTCAGTCTGATCAGAATTTCTGCTAGAATTAATCTGAAGTCTGGACGTCCAAATAAAGTCATAAAATCTTCTGAATATATCCCAATAACCCCATAAATTACCAGTGAGTCATCAACTTTGATGATTTGTGGAACCAGGGTCCGCCTGTACGTCTGAAGCGTATCAAAAACACATTTCAAAAAGAATCAAAATATATTTTTCATCTGCAGGGCTCAACTTTCCTTACATATTAGATTACAAAAATATTTGTAGTCATGAAAATTGTGTCATACTACACATTCAGAGTAAAATAGATCTTATTAAAGAAGATAGTTCTTGAAACTTCTAAGCTTTTGGAAAATTCTGATAAAATTATCAAGTCATTTATTGAGTATAAATAAATAGAAGATGATTTGGCAAATGTAAAAGGAAACTTTAGATTCATTTTTTATTTATTTATTCAAGGAGTAATTCATAAAGAAATTTGAAATGTTCCACCCAGAATCTAAAAAGATGACAATAAAAAAAATTACTATTTTGAACATATCTTAAATATATTTATATCAATCTTGTAAGAACAAGATACTATTAATACTAAGATTTGTTGATTAAACTTATTAAAGGAAAAATAAAACATTTTTTTTTTTCAATAAGCAAAGATCTGATCTCGCAATAACTGAGTTACTGATGGAAGCGAGGGTGCCTTCTCAGATATCATCCTCATCATCTGGCAACGATTTTAAATTTTATGTTCATCGCAAATTAATCCTGATAATATATCGAGTATAATTAAACTATATCGGTCATAATAACTCATACAAAAACAGACACATTTTCATCTTTCTAAAAATTCCTTATATGATCAATTATTTATTAGTTTCATTTTTTAAAATTATATAATGAATATTATATAATTTTAATAATATATAATTAAATTATTATAATTATAATGAATATTATATATTTTAAAATTATAATGATTATTATATATACTCTCAATCAATATAAATTTTTAAACTCAGAAATTTTCAACTCTATTTATGAAGGAGTTATGAAGTACATATTCCAAATCAATCACAAATGATGGAAAAGAAAAATATCAGGCTTCTTTATGCTTCCCAATACTGCCTTCAAATTCCCGATGATCGAAATATGTGAGGTGAACTATTCACTTACATCATGTTTTACCCTGGTATTGCAATGGTGTATTCAGAGCATGCATCAAATCTGACAGATGGAAGTGTCAGAGGGCCAGAATTCGTGAATTTATTATTTCTTTCGAAATAGTTGCACGTACTTATGGGAAAGTGCCAACAGGAAATTCAAAATATTTGAGAAAGCAAATGCATTTGTTGTATTTTTTTGCTTAGCTTATATATCTTCAAATACAATAGTAAACATTTGTGAAGTTCAGTAAATTAGAGAAAAAAAAACTCAATAGACTGTCACTATATTTATGCGACTCGGTGCTCAAAAGAAAATAGGTAACTTTTAGAAAGCATTTATAGAAAATTAAAGTGTGTTGTCTCCATAGTTGATAAAATATAATTTTAACGAAATGTAGAGCTACTAAAATTCAAGGAAGGAAAAGGCTTATAATGAGGCACGATGGAAATATTTAAGTTAATTTCGTAATTTAACAAAAATTGGAGGAAGAGTCGATGATTTGATAATACCTTTATTACAGAATGATATGAATAGCCTTCAAATTGGGATTTTATAGAATTTTTGCATCTAAATTCTTTGTATTTTTTTCACTTTCTTATCTATTGTAAATTTTGCGTATGTTGTTCTACTTGATTACTTTTTATGTACTAAAGTGATTTTCCTTTATTAAAGCTAATAAAATATTGAGACTGAAAAATAAACGCTTATTTGGGCAGTTCAATTTCTTTTTTGAAATTTTTGACAATTAAGTTTTATTTCATACTAGACGCCTTTGGCGACCAGCTGGTTCACCAAGAGTAATGGGGGTCTAAGATTTTCAATTAAATACTTATGTGCCTTGCTCTCTTTATAATTTCTCTGCCAGATATATTTAAACTTCGAAAGTCACGTAACACTGATTTACTAAATTAATGATATAGATGTTGCAAACGATCATAGAAACCTTTGTATAGTATTTCTTTTTTAGAAAACATAACATTTAATATTTATTTAATTTCATCCAATCACATGGTGAATGCTACATTTTTTTTTTCGATTTAATTTGCAGTCATAGTTAATTTATTTTTTAATTTGAACTTCTGTCAGTATGATTTCAACAGTTTAATAAAAGCTATTTTTTCCCCTTTGCTCGTTCATTATTTATTTTAGAAAATGTCACATATTATATTGATTTTATTTTATCCAGTCACGTGCTAAAAGTTGCATTTCTTTAGATTTAATTTGTAATGATAGTTGTTTTTTTTCGTTTGAACTTCCGTCAATAGGATGGCAACATGCTGATAAAACCTAATTTTTCCCCCTTGACGTGCTCGTGCAGATTAAATTTTATTGTTTTGTCCAAAATATATTGTTGTAAAACATGGTTAAAATATTTCTTTAAAAATTCGTTAAAAATAGAAGCTTAAGTTATACATTAAAACAAAGATGTCATTAGAAAGCTAATTTTTTAATCTTTAAATTGATGTAAAAATCATGTTTGTGCAATAATATTTTCGGAAGTTATAGCGAAAAATAGAGTAATTATTAAATTTTAATTAATTCAAATTCTAATTAAAAATTCGAAAAAAGGGCTCCGAGGTGCACATTCCCAAGCTCCAAGGTATACATGTACCAAATTTGGTAGCTGTAGGTCCAATGGTCTGACCTGTAGAGCGCCAACACACACGCACGCACGCACGCACACACACACACACACACACACACACACACACACACACACACACACACATTA
>JAPMOQ010056242.1:938779-955298 GCA_026543055.1 Argiope trifasciata
AAATATTAACTTTTCGGGCATATTTGCGTCATAAATTCTTCTTTATTACTCATATTCTGCTTTACATTGAAGTACTGATTCTGTAACCATAATAGGTTAGGATCTTTATTCCAAAATTTCTGACAATCTAGAAGTCTATAAAGCTTGTTTGTAGATTAATTTACTGTTAATTAGCTTTTATTGTTGATTAGCAGATTAGATCTTACCTTTTTAGGATAATTGGTGATAACTTAGAAATTTTTGCTTTCATAAAATGATTGAGTAGATTCATGTTCTCATTTCAAATATATGGTACTGAACAATTGATTTTCAGTGTTTGACAATTACGATGAATTATTATCAAACAGAAAGTCACTTCATTAATTCTATTAATTTAAAGTTTTATGGAAATAACCCTAAATCAGAAATCCTTGTTGAGTATGCAAATAAGTTGATCGGTTACTGAAGTGAAATTTAATTGGTCGATTTTCTCAGTCCTAAATATGCTAACATTCTGTTAATTATTGTGATTAGTTGTAATTAAATTTTTATATTTATAAATTTAATTTTGGCTCTGCTTGAGCTCAGAGGTTGAGAATAATGCTTCTTTTAAATTTATTTATGAAAGTTTTTTTTTCCTGAAATTTCCTGGTGTTTTGTGAAATATATTCGCAGAATAGCACCACAAATCTTTTCGATTATTTTGAAAGTATCAATTATGTTCCTTGGAAGATAATTATAATTTTTTGCCACATTTTGTATTGTAAATCAACATTTCGAAATGTCGATTTATGTTCGGCTTCTTTTACATTATTTTGAAAAATTTGAGGTTGGTTTGGTATTATGTTAAATACATAAAGAAACACTGCTGTAACAGCTTTATTTCCATGTATATAGCAGAGAAAGTATTAAAACAAATTATGATGAATCGCTCCGTTTTGGACCTGCCAGAATTCAGAAAATCGCCTTTTTATAACTATGTCTATCTTTGTTTAGTTTTACTTTATTTTAGTTATGTTAGTTTCATGTTATAAAAGAGCCCTTTGACTATTTTAGGACGGATCTCGTAATTTTGAGCTGCTGTCAGATGACGAGGACGACACCTGAGCTGGCAGCTCTCCCTACCACACCACACTTGTGGGAGGGCGTTTGCCTCTGATGGATTTAACGTACAATAGAACCCCACACGACGGTTTTTCAATGAAATCGGATCTCGAAATTGAAATGCCAAGGCTTACGAGTCGAGACCTTACCATCAGGTCACCTCTGCCCATGTTTTTATGTGAACATAATATCTAAGAACCACAACAAAAATACGGAAGGATTTTTATGATGAATTCTGAATTCTAATTTTGTAGATTTCTTTCAAATTTTGATCGAAACATATCGAACATCTGTCTATTTGCTTGTTTGTGGGTTTATCTGAATGTTTTTATTACGTAACACAAAATATCAGATGAAATTTCATGCGTAGTTTATCAAATTTATAAAACAGTATCTAATTTCAAATCTAACATATGTTTAGTTTATTGGTAAGTGTGTGGTCGCGATAGTTATGAAAGAAAATAATTAAGATATACGAAATTTGGTGTCCTTTCCAATATTGTTTTATTACTATAACATAAATACATTGTTATAATATAGTTCACTTTGTTACTAAAATGCCCCTCGTTTAGTGAATTCAGTAATTTGACATAGATAATGGTAAAAAATGGTTTTTTCCTTAAAAGAACATGGAGGATAATTTGAATAACAAAGCCCAGTTGTGTAACTAGAAACAGCGCTTTTAGAAATTAATAACACACGAATAGAGAATAAATTGTTAGTTATCTAACAGTCGAAACAACAATATTGGACATCACTAATTATAAGTGCGATAATAATTCCAAAGAGCGAATTTTCTCTTGTGTGGCTGCTTCCACTAACAATAAGACGAAGCTTCAAATCGAATTCTTTAGAAGAATCTACAGATTTCTAATAGAGACAGAGCCTTAATTCTTGTATTTTCTGTAATATTAATATTTGCTGTCAAATTTTCAGCCAAATGAATCACCAAGTGTGTTGCTACATCAATGCCTAACATCAATTGAGAATTTCGATTTTTTTCTCTTTCCAGTAAAGAGCCTAAAGTTTCTATAAATGAATATCACAGGTTCTTAGTAATACGTTTTATTAGATTTTAGATACTACTTTTGCTCTCTTTAAAGAGAATTTTGGGTACTTACGTATTATCCCGTCAACCATTTTCGCCAAATTGACAAACGGTCGCCAATAGATCGTCATCGGGCCAAAACTAATTTACCATATATTTCAACCTGCCACTGTGCAACCCTACCACACTCGTTGGTTCCGTGTTCTTTCCCCCGGCACACGTTTTTTTTTCTCTTGCACACGTTTTTCTTTTTCCCGTACACGTGTTTTTTTTCTGTGGGAAAAATGATTAAAATTTGGGAATTACCAACAACAGAAGATGATGCCGTGCTGTATTTCCAAAATCATGGAATCATCGCAACGAAAAAAATGTGCGTTAATGGACACCTTATGTCTTTATACTTGAAAAAAAGACAAACAATGGCGATGCACCGTGAAAGGTTGCGAGAAACGAATTGCGATTCGTAGAGATACTTGGTTCGAAGGATCCAAACTTCCATTTGTTACTGCACTTCGCTTCATTTACAGCTGGACAAAACAATTGACATCGATCGAATGGGGAAAAGAGCAACTTGATATTGCTGATAAAACGACAATCGACTGGAACAATTATATTAGGGAGATATGCACTCACAGTCTATTGCAGCGTGCTTCGAAAAAAATTGGAGGACCGAACAAAATAGTGGAAATCGACGAAAGTCTTTTTACCAAGAGGAAAAACCACGCCGGTCGAATATTTCCAGAGCAGTGGCTGTTTGGCGGATTGTGCAGAGAAACAAATGAATGTTTTATCGTGAAAGTTCCGAATCGGTCTGCGGCTACGCTTATTGAAAAAATAGAAGAAAACATTGAATGAGGATCTACCATATTTTCGGATTCGTGGAAAGGATACAAAACAGCCGAGTTAAGAGAAGCTGGATTCGAACATTTTAAAGTAAATCACAGTTGTAATTTTATCGATCCCACAACTGGCGCACATACGCAAAACATCGAGAGACTTTGGGGATCCGCAAAATGGCGGAATAAGCAACATCGTGGAACAACACGTAAACACCTGGATTCTTACCTCAGCGAATTCATGTGGCGTCGCATTCACAAGGACGGGACTTATTTGAAATTATTTTGAAAAACATCAAAGATTTTTGGCCGCCAAAATGAAATTTGGCGCGTTTGGCACATTATTGGCGGGTCGACGGGATAATACGTAAGTACCGAATTTTGTCTTGTTTTGTTTAATGAAATGCTTATGCTTTTGCAATACTTTATATTTAAGTTATTGTTTATATTGTTTGATTTACAAATTTTTTAACTACATCTTTTTGGTTTATTTGATTTTTCAGGGAACATTGCTTAGAGAATAATAATTTATTCTGTAACAATGAAACTAACTATAAACTTTCTCATAGTGCATTTCATAAATAATTCAACACAGTAAATTTGAGGCGGGAAAAAGTTTTATTTTATTTCAAAATTCAGATGAGATACATTCATTGTTTGGAAAAAAACCCTGCATTTTATTAATATTTACTATAACCAAACCTTATTTATGATTAAAAATGGGAATATACATTTCTTTGCAACTTTTAGCTAATTTCATCATCTCATTCTCGATTTAAAATATTTTATGTCCTATAAAATTCCCTGAACCATGAATAATTTAAGTAAAATTCAGTTATTGAATTGTTATGAAAAGCGATACTTATGATCTTGCTGTGCTTTGTATAACTAATGATTAACGCTAAATGTAGGTAGAGAACATACACATTTTGATTTTTATAGAATATTTCTAGAAAACAGGAAAAATTATATAGAAAAGCAAATTTGGAGCTTAAGTTAGAAACAGCACATTTCTTCAGAAAAAGTTTTATTTTAATTTATTTGTTGTTAATTTATCTACTGCACTTCTGATTGGTGTTGTTTAAAAAGTAGCTTATATATAATTTGTAAAATATTTAATATTGTAATTGTTATTTTTTCATTCATGTTGTCTGTGTCGGAATTTCGAAGTAAACAAATACATAAAAATATATATTCTTGATGATAACAAACTGTTTTCACATTTTCAGGATTATTGATAAATCGATAGATTAATAATGTATATTATGTCGCTATCTACTATGAAATTAAAAACCCACTGGTTTGAGAAATTGATTTTAAGATTCTCTCATATTTATAAGCAAGAATTATTAACTTAAATATTCATAAGTCGGAAATAATAAAAGGAAAATACAGGGAGTTTTATAAATGATGAGAGTAACTTTAAGGTGTGATAGTGCACATCAAGACGAGTAATAGTAAATAGGAAACCAAGTGTCCCAAACGTCTTCCGAAGGTGATTGGAGCAGTCAAAGTTTAGGGTCCTAAATTTCAAATGATGATAAAAAACGGAAAAATGGATCGATTCCCTTGCGGTTTTCGCTAAAATCATTCTTTAAATTAGTATTTTCTTAAAAAAAATTTTAAAGACAAAGTTAAAAAAATGCCAATAGAGGGCGCTCTAGACTTTGGAGTAACGAACAAATACATTTTACCAGTATTTTTTTTATTTTGTTAAATGTTTACTAAAGCTTAGACTTTAACTTAAATTTTGAGCTCAAAATTGAAACCATCGGGAGTGGTAAGTGATGCAAATTTAATCGCTTTCAAAGGGTTAAATTTTAAACGCTTGTATCTAATGAGACAAATATGAAATGACGAGGCAAACTTTAATAAGTGATAGTACAACATAAAATCAAACAACATTCATCAAAGAAATCATAGTCATTTTAACCTGAAGGTAATAGAGGGCGCTTAAAGAGATTTCGTTTTAAGAGACGAAAAAGAAAACAAAGAACCTTTACGTTATAAAAATAGTTTAATTATAAATGATTACAATAGCTGTTCGAAACTCTGACCATTAAAGGTGATGGATGCGGTACAACGGCGTAGAAGGGATTCACGAACCCTCTGAAACACGCCAGGAGTATCGCGCACCTCCCCTGCAGCGGCCGAAAGTCTGGCGACGAGTTCTTCCTCTGATTCGATAGGAGTCTCATGCACAAGACTCTTCAGGTGTCCCCACAAAAAGAAATCCAGGCATGAAAGATCGGGCAATCGCGCTGGCCAAGGAACAGGACCACCTCGCCCTATCCATTGATTTGGAAAGGTTGCGTTTAGATAATTTCGCACTTCTGGCGCATAATGAGCTGCTGCTCCATCCTTCTGGAACCACATTACTCGCCGGATTCGAGGGGGAACATATGTCATCATTTCTGGCAGCACCTGATGCAGAAAGGTAAGATATTTTTTTCCATCCAGGCGTTCTGGCAGAAGATAAGGTCCAAGTAGATGGTCACCAATTATTCCTGCCCAAACATTTATGGAAAATCGTCTCTGATATGCATGTGGATTTACATCTGCCCATTGGTGGGAATTGTGCGTGTTAAATGTACCGTCACGTGTAAATGTACATTCATCTGTAAAAAGCACAGTTGCACCAAAATCGGGATTTAGGGCGTTCTTAAGCAGATACCAGCTAGCGTTTGAATTCAAAGTATGCATTTTCTAATGAAAGTTGATTGTTTTTATGTTGTACTATCACCTATTAAAGTTTGCTTTATCATTTATTATTTTTCTCATTAGATACAAGCGTTTAAAATTTAACCCCCTGAACGAGATTAAATTTGCACCACATAACCGCTTCCGATGGGTTCAATTTTGAATTCAAAATTTAAGTTAAAGTCTAAGCTTTAGTAAACATTTAACAATATATATATATAAATACTGGTAAAAAGTAGTTGTTCGGTACTCCAAAGTCTAGAACGCCCTCTGTTGGCATTTTTTAACTTTGTCTTTAAAACTTTTTTAAAGAAAATACTAATTTAAAGAATGATTTTAGCGAAAACCGCAAGAGAATCGATCCATTTTTCCGTTTTTTATCATCATTTGAAATTTAGGACTCTAAACTTTGATGGCACCAATCTCCTTCGGAAGACGTTTGGGACACTTGGTTTCCTATTTACTATTACTCGTCTTGATGTGTACTATCACCCCTTAAAGTTACTTTCATCATTTCTGAAACACCCTGTATATTTTTTCACGTTATTAAAAGTGAAGTTTTGAAAATTACTATTATTTTTTAAATATCTCTTAATTCTGAGATTTGTTATTTGCTGTGAGTGTGGATCATGCCTTGTTTTATTCTATTTTATTACCGTATCTTAAGTGGAAAAAAATTCTTTTTCACGACCGTTATGAATGTAAAGGATTTTTTTAGTTATTTCAGGGTTTTATTAAAAAATTGCTGGTTTAGGTTTTTATAAATTCTGGCTCTTGATAGGCTTTATTCGTAAGTATTATAATAACTAATTAAAATGAGAAATTTATATTGTACATTTTAGAAACAGGTATTAAACACAAAACTTTTTATAATGGAAAATATAAGTAGATTATCATGACTAAAATTATATAGAAAGAAACACGACTTTAGGAAGTAATTATCATTGTTAACTTTACAGTAAACAGATTATCATGATAATAAAATGCGCAGTGAAAATATGTGATACTAGTTTTTGGTAGTAGAGATTATTATTACCGTAATTATCAATTAAATTTTCTTATTCTTCTCAAGAATTAACAAAATAAACTTTTTCTAAGTTTTACTACTGATAAAAATATTTTCCTTATCTATATTTACGTCAAGTATAGTTATATTAACTTTTTGTATCATTTTAATAACGTTGAATTTTGTTTTAATATAGAAATATTGGTGTGGAATTCTACTCAAGAAAAATTATATCTATTCCTTTCCTTACAAAATTATTAATTTGCACATATAAGTGGTTTAAAATATAGCATATACATTTCAAAAGTTTTTTTTTTTTGCATATATGCTATCTTATCGATTATGCTATCTTAACTATTAACTAACGCAGGAATTAAAAATTCGTCACGTTTCTTCATAAAAAGGTGTGAAATATATCCAGTTGAAAAATGATTAGAAAATTTCATCATAATGATTATTAGAGCAATACAACAAATTTACATTGTCATATAAAAGTATGAAAAGAATTAATATTTAGTGTAATGATTATTATGATTAATAATTTTTTGAAATCTCAAAATAGGTTCTAAATCTCAGGCAGAAAATTCCTGGAAAGGTTGTTGTCCAATACCGGCATTCCTACTAACATTTTGTAAATCAGCACTGAATAAAAATGAAATTCTGCTATGAAACTTAATAAAAATAATAGTTTAAGTATAAATTTTATGAGGAAGGGAACCAATACGTTTATTTAACTGCTCTTTTTATATTTTTGTTATAAAAAGATTTATGAGCTTTCTCATGAAATTTTATAAAGTTTTGTTTTTTAAGAAATAACACTTCACAAGAATCTTTAGAATAAATCAGAAAACCGGTCAATTATGATTTTTCTGCATGCTCTTATTTTTTTCTCTATTGTTAAAGTGTTTACGACTACGAAAGAAACCCAATTACTTTTATTAAAACTTTTAATGTCTCTTAATAGTGCTATGAATAAAGCGAGATAAATTTAACTTTAAATTATAGAAAGTAACTAAGTAATAAATTATAACTTTACTATGCAAAGAAAATTCTATTTTTTATATTATCTTATTATGCAATCATTCTTAAAATTCATTTCCTTCATGTTATATCTGAAATTTATGAAATAAAAATAATTTGATAAATTTGACAGCTGTTTTCCTTCTTGGAAATTTTAGGAAACATAAACTTCTGAATTTCGATGAATGTTTGGTTGGCTAGTGAGAGATGAAAATAATCTCTCTCTCTCTCTCTCTTTTTAATAATAATTAGAGTCAGATTTTTTTTGCTACATATCGTTTGGTTTTGATAAATGTAATTGCTATCTTAATTTTGTATAAAATATTGCATATTTCATGTATCTATCAAACAATTGGCACTGAATTTGAACAGATTAATTTATGATTTGCAAATTTGTTTATTTTGTAATAAGGCAGCCAAATCATCCAATTCTGAAATTAATTTTCTTTTTATGTTTAACGAATTATTTTGAATTTTCATTTTATGGTATAATTATTTGTTTACAACAAAATATATTTTAAAATGGTAATGTTAAATAAAATCTGGTTTAAGCACATGATGAACGATGGAATAGTGAAGAAAAGCGGCATTGGCTGGGGTAGCCTGGTTTTAGGCCGTTAGATTCGCTTCCCTTGGGCCCCACCGGGCGAAGACTTTCGTGTTTGTGGTGGCTGGTACACGTATAAATCTTTCATGGTCACCAAGTCATTATGATGATAGTGATACTACTGGAGGTACTGGCTCAAAGCTGATTGTTCCATGTCTTAATTACTATCTGTTGGTGAGTGAATGAAATTTATGAATGGTAAGACGGAAAGAATATTATCATGAGGTGGAAACATTTTTAATGGGTGGACCACAGGGCTTAAAATAAACAGTTTTGAGAGATTGAAGGATTTAATAACAACTGCTCAAATGATATCTTGCACACCTCCAGAAATTTGTGAACATTTTTTAGATCATGGGCACACATAGTTTCTCCATACATACTTGCTGAAAATGTTAATAAATTTATTGAACTAAAGAATAATTTTTAAAAAAAGGTCATTTTAGAGTAAATTCAATTGCATTAAGTTTCCCAAAGAAGAAAATTGTGCCAATAATAAATAAACCAATTCAAGTAGATTGAAAAACAGTCCAACTACCTGCTATAATTGCTGTGAAAGTTGACATTTTGCTTGTGATTATGCAAAGCCTAAACGATCAAATGTTTGTACTGCATTTAAAAATGAGGGTCATATTACAAAAGAATGTTAAATAAAATACCTTCTCCATTAGTCAACGCAATTTCGACTGCCAATAGCGTCAACAACACAACAAAGAAAATCAGTATTGAAGAAGAAAATACAAGTTATCTTATGGATACTGAAGTTGATATATCGTTTTGGTCAACAGTTAAATAAAAGCATAAAAAGAAAAGTTACTGTTCTAATTAGATATATTGGAGGTGTGAAGGAATCATTCGGAATCATTTATGTTAACGTAATTATAGATGAAATAAATCTACGTGAAGTGCTATTTTATGTTGTGAATGATGGTACTTTTGAAGTTGCTGACATACTCATAGGCAATGATGTTATTGTTTCTTCCAAGTAGTTATGATTCGAAATCAAGTGATATCCATTTTAGTTCATGTTGATGAGTTGACCTTTTTACTTGATTTTCAAATAGATTAACCCATTAGGCACCAAGTCTCCCATTTCGGGAACCTTTAATTACTTTTTTTCATAAGTAATTAAGATAATATATTCATTTTATTTAAATTAAATATCATACTTAGTTTCTTAGTGAATTTTTTCCCAAAGTTTGTAATATAAACTCTATTTTAAAAAGAATTGCAATTTTAGCAGAATTGCCACTTTTCACTTTATTAAAAAATAAATTCACTAAAAATAACTTATTGGAATGCGAGTTTTCTAAAAAAATTGAATATGAAAGAAAAATAGATATTTTTTATGGGAAAAGAAGCAGAGCCGAAGAAAAATAATTTAAAAAGGTTTTAAAGTTGTTTATTTACAAAGGTCCCAAAATGGGAGACTTGATGTCTTCTGAATAATAGGAAAAAATCGTAATCCGTTTTGTATGAATAAATCTGGTAATCTCTCTTTTGCTAATTCTTCCCTATTGAAGGTGACCTTTGCTATACAGAATAGTATCATCTCTTTTATTATCAAAAAACAGGTATTTTTATGAAAACACGTGGTACTAAGCAGGTGCTGAATTAGTTGCAGTGTTCGATTCCATTTTGTTCTGTCGAATATTCTAAATAAGTTCTTCATAAATTCTTGGATAATGAAGTTTCCAAGAAACTAGTTTTTTTTATTAGAGAAGTTACTTTTATTTCATTTTAAAAGGAAAAATGCCATTAAAGCTTTTAACTGTGCAGCAAGTCTTAGATTATATGGAAACAATAGATTCGAACGAATTCTCGGCAGATGAATGTAGTATTACTTGTTTACCACCTGATCCCGATCATGTAACTGATGAAGAAAATTTTATTGAAAATGAATTAGATGAAGTTATACCAGTAGATATACGCAGAGAAGTGGAAGTTAATTTTAAGTGGCGTGAAACACCAAATATTTCAAAGAAGAAAATAGCGTCTAAAAAGAGGAAAAGGTGTCTGAAAGAAAATACTTTTTCGAGTGATGAAGATGACTTGAATAAACAAAACCAACAAACAAAGGTTAACAAATGCACAATAAAGAAAGCAAGTAAACAAAAAGAGCCCAAAAATAATTCATATGTCTGGAAAAAATCTGAGAATTCAGCCTGAAAAAGCACCAATTTTAGAAGTCCACCCAGAATTAGCAGACAAAACACCATACGAATTATTCAAAATGTATTTTGATTCTGATATGAATCTTATCTTAGAAGAAACTTTAAAGTATGCTACACAAAATAATAATTATACGTTTTCATTATCTGAAAAGTTATTGGAAGTATTTATTGGCATTATATTGCTTAGCGGTTATGATTCCTTGCCTCAAGAAGATTTATATTGGAGCAATACAGAGGATTGTAATCTGCCCTTCATACAGAATGCCATGAGAAGGTAATGTCTTAGAGATATAAAAAAGCATCTCCATTTATGTGATAATAACTCAATTGATGGCTTAGACGAATTAGCTGAAGTTAGGAATTTTCTTGAGATGTTTTGCAAAAAATTACAACAATTCGGAATATTTTCTGAATGTTTAAGCACTGATGAGGAAATTATCTCCTATACGGGCAGACATTCTGCAAAAATGTACATGCGAGGAAATCCCATAAAGTTCAGATACAAATTGTGGATTATTGCTTCATCCGAAGGTTATCTATTCAATTTACAAGTTTAAGTGGGAAAAGAAGCCTCATCCGAAGACAAAAACTCCCGTTGGAACAAGAGTTGTTTTGGATTTATTATAATGTGTAGAAAATAGTATAAGGCACAAAGTATATGTTGATGATTTTTTCAACTGTTTGACCTTGCTTGAAGAATGCAGAAAAGAGAATTTCGGCTTACCGGAACTGTGAGAGAAAACCGACTACAGAACTGTCCTTTACAAGATAGTAAGGTTTTGGTAAAAAAAGAAAGAGAACATATTAATACATTATAACACAGGATATTAGTGTGTTAAAATGGAAAGACAATAAAGTTGCATGCTTAGCATCAAATTTTGAATGTATAGAGCCTATGGGGTAAGCAAAACGTTGGTGTCAAAAATATAAAAAGAAAATTGATTTGCCTCAACCAGGAATAGTTGGCTCCTATAGTAAAAATATGGGCGGTGTAGATCTTCTTAATCGATTTTTAAGTTCTTGCTGACCGAGAATATAGGGTAAGAAATGGTGGTGGCCATTTTTCATATAAAATAATTTGAGACTTTCTTACTTAATTAAAAAGATAAGCATTCACCTCTCAACATTTTGGTAGAATGATCTCTGTTACTCCCGTTTGGTGCCGAGTCTTCCATTTTGGGACCCTATTATATTTTCTAACCTAAGAAAGATTTAAAAAAAATTAAACTATATGTAATTAGACAGGTATATTGAACAGCAAAACATACAAAATTTCAAATATTTTCATTGTGCTTTATATAGTGGCATTTAATGGGTTAAATGATTTATAGAGCAGTGTTAAGGACTATTAAAGAATTTGTGATTGAACCACGCACAGTTCAATGGTTCACCGTTTTTAGTGAGGGTAAAACAAGGAAAAACACACGCAAAAGCATGGCAGCAAAATTGGGATATTTTCCACTAGATCAGCTACCAACGTCCAATGAGTTCGTAAAGTCGACCGAATTGCAAATAGGTGCCGAGGAAAATTTAGGGTTGCTAAAGAAAAGATGAAATAGAATTATGATAAACATTGATGTAGAGCACAACATTACAATATAGGTGATGTGGTTGTAAGACGATTGCCTGGACGAACTTCGTTACTGAATTCTAAAATTCAAGCTAAGTACAAAGGTTTCTTAACAGTTCTCAAGGCAGTACCTTACAAGGTCACTTAACAGTCGTCAAGGTATTACCAGCGGATAATTTTCAAGTTACTGACTTACGTGCAGTTGGACGATGGAGAAAAAGACAAACTATTTATACAACTACAGCCCACGTTTCTCAATTGAAACTATTTCATCTTATCACAGAAGATGAAGGTCTATCTGATGGTGACAATGAGGACCTAATTATCAGTTATTACAATGAGAATTCCGATGAAAATTCAAGTATGGAAAACAAACATTCCACGAACAAAAATTAGATGCGTACCGCAATACTTGAAGAATTGTAAGCTATATTAGAGAGATGAGGTCGTCCCATTGTCAAGATGGTCGAAAGTTGAAGATAGTATTGCTTGTAGACTAGATACTCACCTTATACATTGTAAAGATTCAACTCTCTGTGAACAATTCAAGATGGAGCAACTCAGTTCGGGATTTTAAAAAGGTTTAAATTGTTATTATTTTCGGGGTTTTTTTGTTTTAAGTAAAACAAGAACTCGAATTGCTTATACGTTTATAATTAATTCCTTACATTTCCTCCTACATACGATTTCTTTTGAAAAATGACATTAAGGAGCTGTGGTTTCTTCTCTACTGCATCCTCTAAAATTTACGTGGTAAATATCCAGCTTGTGACTGCTGGATATTTATAGTTCATGGGAGGCCGTCTGAGAAGGTACCGGACCAATCAAGCATATATGGTTTCATTAAACGGACCGCTAAAGTTCTCAAAGTCTCCAGTAATATCTATTTTGACACGAAATTCTTCAACAAGTGACCACGTTTGTCGCCAAGCTCTGTGTACACTGACTGGGCAGCCGATAAGTATTCAACAGAATCGGTCGTAAAATGATCTTTCAAATGACCGTGTTGGGAAGAAACATTATAGGTTTGTAACAATATTGTTAGGAATCTGTAACTTTGCTTTTCCGCAAGTATAATGTCATCACAAGAAAGAATGATTTATAGTCATCAATATTGTACGGTGCCCGGGTGTCACTTGAGAGATCCCAATGCTTGGCTACCATTTGGCGACAGATTTGCCGACTTTGGAGATAAAATGGATAATACCAGTAACATCGAAAATTTTCGCGATCCATCCATTAGGAACCGAAAAACACCCAGGATGCTTCTGATTGGTCCTGAAGGTTTTAGCCCTGCCTCTCGTAGGCAGGGCTAAAACCATCAAATTGAAGCTGGGAGATGATGGTCTGCAAAGATCCCACTGAACCAACCAGGTATAGAAACATTTAACTATTAACCTCCATTAGCAAAACTGTAGAGCTCATTTTAGAAAGGCTCAATAGATTCCTTGAAGACAACAATATCCTCTGTCCAGAATAATTTGGTTTTAGACACAACCTCTATACAAACCATCAACTTGTCCGGGTAGTTGAATATTTCGAGGAGGGCTTCGCTAATGACTAAACATCTGCAGCTGTCTCTTTAGATATTAAGAAAGCCTTTGATAGATTTTGGCAAGAAGGCTTTATTTACAAACTAATTATCTACAATATACCTCGGTACATTATCAAAATTTTTATATAATATTTAAATAATCAGCTCTTATGCGTCCAATTTAATAATAATCACTCATATATCAATATATTAAAGCAGTCAATACTTGCTCGGAAATAAAATACTTGCTCATAACTCTAAAATTGGTTATGTTTTATTCTCACTTCATATTAATGACATTTCGAAACAATCCAATACTATGCTTTGCATGAATGTTGACGACACTGCAATACTAGCCAGGAATAAAAATACAAACCTAATCTCAATAGCACTCTAAAGACACCTCAAAGCTCTTAAAGATCGGTTTATTAAATGGAAAATAGAAATTAATCTGAGCAAAACTGAAGTCATAATGTTCACTAAAAAGCATGTTTATAAAAAGTTTCATCTTATCAAAATTAAAAACCAAATCATCCCGGGGTCTAAAGAATGTAAATATTTAGGGTTAATTTTAGATACTAAATTTACATGGAAACTCCACTTTATTTATCCTAGAAACTAGTTTCAAGCCCTAACCTGTGAATTTTTTCTCTTAATTCCTCGAAACTCCAAAATGGATAGAGAAAACAAAATTCTTATTTACACTGCCTATCTTCATCCAGTTTTATCATACGCATGTCCAGTTTGGGGATATGCTACCAAATCTAATCTTAGAATTATTGAAATCCAACAAAATAACCTTATAAGAAGATTCTGCAACTGCCACAGGTATATGCCAAATATAAACATATATATAACTCTTGACTTACTTCCATTAAAGAAATTTTGATAGCTTTCTCAATGAATTAATTTTCATTCGTGATATAAATTTAGTTAATAGCAATAAACCAATAGTTAAATGCAGAATGTGATAAAAACAAGATACATAAGATAAAAAGTATTAAGAAATGAGCAAAACATATATATGAATAATGATTTTATTTCCTTAAATCCATTAGAATGTCACAGAGTCAGGGGAAATTGCCGATTTCTTACATCGCTGAATTTTTTTTAAAGAGATAGACAATATTTCTGACTTCACAACATGATAATTTCGCAAAAGAGACACTAAAAATTATTTTTAAAAATTATATTCCTTAACAAGAGAAAAATGTTTGACTAACTATATTTGTCATATGTTTTCGTTCGACTATCTATCTATTATTATTTATTTAATTGTAGAATCAAGATATTTTTTGTTGTATCTTTCTCATGCATTAAATTATTTTTGTCCAAGAAAATGGAGTTCGTAAGAAGGGAATGGCAAGATTTGGCCAAAAAGTAACTTAAAAAGTCTTTTGTAGTTTTTTCTCTTACTTGCAGTGCTTGATCAATAATAAATTGTACAGAACTGTAGCCTGAGAAAAATAGCAGAAAAACTAAAATAAAGAAATTTTTCTCTTTGAGCCTAAACTTTTTTTTACCATCTGTATTTTCTACCATGAAGATATATTTATTTTTTTATTCCAGATATTTTTTCTCCTAAACAATATTTTTTTAAGTAATCTAAGGCGTTTTTTTTTTTTTTTAAATTAATACCATTCTTTATTTTTTGACGAAAAATGTAGCTACAACTAATGCTATATGTTGGATAATAAAAATTTTCTCTTATAGATTTTGGTAAAGAAATAGAATGGAAGAATGCCACAGAGGCGTTTAGGGAAATCAAAAATTCCAAGCAATAAAAAATTATTGATTTAATGCAATTCAAATGCTGCTAAATTCAAATGAATATATAAACAAACTTAAAATCTTTTTTATGTTTTCCTATTATCATTGTTTGTGAGACTATAAAAGTATGAAAGTCTGCCACATTTACATTTTTCCTACGTTTAATAATGCAACGAAAAAACATTCTTTTAGTATTTCAGCAATTTTCAATTTGATACTAGGTTCATTTAAGTGTGTTGTTGTTCTTAATTATGGTGCTTTACATAGCAAACATAGATACATAGCAAATATTACATAGCATATTACATAGCAAAGTGTCAGAAAGCTATGGAGTGCTTACAGAAAGCTATCAATGATTTAAGCCTAAATTAGAGTCCTTTTTTTTACAGTAACGCCAATTAAGACTAAAAGTACATCTTAACTACTTCTTGCTTCACTTTCGCTAATAAAACCCTTTTTTACAGGTGGGGAAATTTGCACTCCTCCCAGATAGAACACAGAATAACAACCATGCCCGAACCCGGGCTCGAATGTCGGACATCTAGGTCACAGAAAAGACACTCTACACGTATACCAGGATGCCGGCGCTTAGGCACGTTGTCTACTAAATAAATAGCTTATCGCCTAATAGAATCACAATTGGTGTGAAGAAAATTTAGAGAAATATAGAATTATTCTTATGTGAAAATAGGGTGCACATTTATAAATGTTGATAGATTATTGAATAAGATGAAAAAATTACGTCAGGAAATAATTTATTTTATTTTATCTGATAGCAGCGCTTTAGAAAAAAATGGTGATAGAAACCAGCATTTCATTTTGAACAAATTATAGATTTTGAATAAGAATAATTAATTTTAATAAAAACTAAATGGCTTCCGCTATTGAATTATAAAGGCAATTTCAATGAAAGAAATATTAAATTTAATAAATTGTGCAAATATCTCTCGGAATTTAGTCGTTTACTTTTAAACAAAGGTCTTTCACCCCTTCATCCATATAAATTTGTGAACGTTGTGAAAGGCAATTAATATCCGTTCTATGCAGAAGTGATTTCTGTTTGCTTGACAGGCAAGAAAAGTAGACGTTCTCGTGGTGTGTGAAATATCATTAGCTCGCGAGAATATCTATCTATCTATCTATCTATCTATCTATCTATCTATCTATCTAT
>JAPMOQ010056242.1:955698-984831 GCA_026543055.1 Argiope trifasciata
GTCTCAAGGTGGCATAAGGAGTTTCATCATTAAAACTCATTGCATCTATGAGTTATTGCGATTACATGCCTAGGAGACTGACAGATAATTAACTGTTTGATAGATTTATTTCATAATTTGATAAAATCTATGTTTTAGATGCTAAACCTGTGAACAAAATCTTATTTCAACTTCTTAGTTTTTATAATTACCAAATTTCCTCGTATGTACACAATTAGTCAGAGAGTCCCACAATGAATGGATGTAATTTAAAACGACAGAAATCTAATTCAGTTGTAAATTCCATATACCGAATTTGAACAACATAGCTCAAGGCGGTTTTGAGTTATCGTATTTACAAACTACACATGCATAATTCCACAAATGGGCTTTTTGAACTCATGGGATCATAAACGTGTAGATTCGCGAAAACATCGAATTTGAATTTTTCAATGATTACAATACTGTGATTGCGTTTTTAAAAATATGCATGAGCAAAAAAGTTACAAATCGAATAATTTTATTGAAATTCTTTTCATGTCCCTCGCATTAATGTAACAATTTTTCTTCGTTAGAAAAGGTTACCAGCAAATATTTCATCCTCTTATGAAATCATAGACAACATTAAGCCTAATGTGTTAATTAATCTAATTATGTTTTTACGCTGATAAGATTGCACTGATTTTTATAGATTGATATTTGTGAAAATTGATTGTGAGAGTACTCTATAATATTAAGTAGTGAAATTTTTTATATTTTGCTTTTACTTATATGTTTTATTTCAATAAAACATCTTTTATATTCTTCTAATTTATATGCCATTTCATTTCAGTCCTCATTTATTAGTAACCATTGTGATCGTAAAAAAATAATTTATACAATATAAAGGAACTCAAATCTTTGTCAAGAACTCTTAACAATTCTGGTATCAAGATGTACGTACTATATGATGTACATACTTACCACTACTAAGTCCGTTAAATCACCGGACTCGCCCGCAATGGGTGTATGATGTGAAAACCTTCAGCATGCCTCCGTTGTAAACAACGGCAGCGTTTAATACACTTGAAGAGATTAATATACGGAGAAGACAAATATACAAAGCCTAGATGAATACGGAACAGTACATGGGAGCAAACTACAGCCCTCAAGTAGTAATCAACAAGAGAACACAAAGCGGCCGGACAGAATTTAGCAAGAGAAGAGATATTCGAATATTCGCTCTACGATTTCTCCAAACGATTGAATTTCTCCACTGTTTCCTCTCTTTAGCTGTATCCAACTCCGACATATTACTACACAACTGGCCATTCCTCATGCGACTCAATGCTGCAACCAAAACAAACACAAGGACTCGGCACACAGCTCAGTCCAACACTTACATGAGCTCCACACAACACTGGACTATTTATCCTGTTGTTTTGTTACCTTCTTGACGATTCATTACAGATCTACGACTCCAACTACCATTCCCTGAAGCTTGAGCTGCTGGTATTTTATAGTTTACAGGAGCCGGGCCAAGAAGGTTCCGGACCAATCAGGCATATCTTGGTTCCCATTGGACGGATTGCTAAAATTATCAAAATTTCCAGTAATATCTATTTTGTCCCCGAATTCTTCGACTAATTACGATGCTTGTCGCCAAGCTCTGAGATCAGTGACACGGCACCATATTGACACCAACAGGCTGATCGTAAAATAGTTTTTCTAGTGAAAGGTGAAATTGTGGGAAGCAACTTTACAGGCTTCTTTAACAATTAATGTTATAGGAGATAAAATGTCTGTTGATAATTTAACGACAATGTATGACAAATGCAAGGAAATCCTTCCACCTTCTTTTAAAATGTAATCAATTTTTTTCTATTTTCAAAATCAATTTTTATCAATGAATTATAATTTATCGAATAAAATTTTAAAATTCTAAATTATTACAAAAATTTCGATTCGTCTTTTCTTTTATAATTGTTTTATGTCTACCCTCAAAAGACAGATAAACGCTTTTTGATAATCTATCAATTGATCATATTGCAATTTAATAAATTCTATGTCCTGCGATGAAGAATAAATGAAATATTTCACTAATGAACTGAAAGGAAATGTCTGCTGTACTTACTCATGATTCTTCTTCTTAGACATAGTGATTATATAGTTAGATGACTATATAATCACTTCCTTTATATGACTTGGCCATCTGCGTCTATCTGTTTTCGAATGCAAATGTAAGCAAAAATGCATATGAAAGAAAATTGAAAATGTTTCATCATATGTGTTTGAAATTTATATTTTATACAAATATGAGTGGTTTTAAAATTATTTAAAGTCTAATATGCTGGTAGTTATATATGTTAGGCAATACATTATGCATTTCTTAAAAAAGGGTGAAATCATACACATTTTTCAAACATTATTTGTTTATTGAAATTTAAAGAAATCACTAATTTAATGAAATGTTCTTCGTATTTCAGACAAAGATTTTCTGTAAACGAATTAATTTACTTTGTTTTTTCAAAAGATTAAAATCAATCGTTTGGCATGCTGTAAGACCTAAAATTAATTAAATACTATAAAAATCAGTTTAAAGGTATTAAGTTAAATTAATAATTTTAATAAAAATATGCAAAAGTACAATAATAAAAGATAAAATAGCTTTATCATTGAAAAATGAAACATTATTATCATACGAGAACATGATGTTATTTTGGTTTTAGGGTTTTCAAGCCAAAAAATGCTCTGGTAGAAAATTGACGATTTATGTCTCCTGAGACATAATCTTTCACCTTTAGGGTTAATAAAAATGATAAAGAAGGTTGCGACATTTGGCGTCTGAATCATTTGAAGTTAATCATTTGAATATGTTGAATAAGAATTACTTGTTTTTCCCAAACTAAGTTGGCATTTAAAAAAATCCTAATACATTTTACTTTTCAAATTTTTGATTCAGATATTCCTTATTTTTCGACAGTAAAATATTTGTCATCTAATATAAAAAAATAATAAAAATCTGATTTCACAAAGCCAAGAAAACGCTGCATATATTCCTTAAAATAATCCAAAACACGATGCAACCTCTCAAACTCATCTCAACTTCCAAGTTCAGCGAAGCATGCTGACGCCTCTTCACAGAAACCCGTTGCATTCAAGAATCAGATGGAGAGAAATAGATACAGATTCGGAAGCCACCAAAAGGTAGGTAGACATACCGTCCCTTTTACAAATACTCGCGGTTTGTGACTGGTGTCATGGATCGAGAGTTGATGTGAAAAGGGAAGAGTTACTGTAGTGTATATAGAAGAAGGCGATAAACGCAGCGCCAATGCTATTTCTAGAAGTGTATGTAACATGAAACTCATCGTCAAATGACAACTGTAACTTACAAGTTTGCAGAAAATTTCGATTGAATCTCTTCTACATCACAAGAAACTCGATTTCCTATATATTAATAAAATGTCATGTTAAAAAATATTAACTGAATTAATTAATTAATTTAAATATTTCAGCTTATTATTTAAATTGCATGTGGATGAATTCATTTTTATATCTGCAATAAATTCTATTTAACTCTAAGAATTATATTTCACAAAACATTATTAAAGTGTGTGTTTTTTTCTGCTGCAGGTGTCCTGAATTTTATGTATAATTTTTGAAAAAAATGACGAAAAAAAAAATGGACAGTGGAAAAAGAAATTACGAATTTACTATAGAATCATTTAAAGTCGTCCATTTGTAAGACTGGCTGTAAAAATTTTATAATTCAAAGTTATTTTTTAAAAATAATGATGCAAAAAAAAACAAGAATTATTTTTCCTAATTTAAAATCCAATGGGAAATAAGTATTGATTGACAGATAATTGTATCAATTAAAGTCCTTTTGTGTAACGATAATTGTTAAATGATATATAATTAAATGAGCGAAATTCAAATTAGTTGTTAGAATGGATGCTGGAATTAGTTGCGATGGATGATTTTAAAATATCTTATAATGACGTTTTTAAAATGAAGAAAGCCGATGTTGTGATTAGTCATTATTACACTGAATGACCATAAAAAGCAACTCCGCAATTCCATCATATTCAGTTAATTATGATAATAATTTAATATCAAAGAAGAAATGTACCAGCGTTTCATTAGGCAGTTTTTGTATCAAATGGGATAGCAGATCTTTACAAAAAGGGATTTGTTTAAAAATATTTTTAAATTTAATATATTTGAACTTTTAGCTATAATTAATTTAAAATTAACCGAAATTTGCACGTACTTTCATCATGAGTTTAGGGAATATAATAGAACAATCGTTTCTTCATGACGTCTTGAAAAATCAAAATATTAATGATGTTTCTTTGCTTTAAGTGTTTTTTTTTGTTTAATATCAAATTTAAGGAATTTCAAATGATTATTATTTGAGTTTGAAGAATTACCTCTCATATTTATTTGATTTTTTTTTTCAAAATTATATTATGAGATTGCGAATTCTTTATGCATAGAACCAAATTAAGTTCGGAACCATTTTATATCTTTCATTTGAAAGTGACGCTACAAAGTAATGTAGTAAAGGATGCAGCTAGGTAACGTTATCAACTTTCTTCATGTATTAGTGACTTCATCTCATCTGACTTCATTGCATATTTATTTTTGTTATATTTGTCTACTGTTTTTACAATTTGTAGCTTAATTTGATAAATATTTATATATATATTTATTACACATATTTTTCTTATATTCTAGCATAAATTACACTGTACAACTATAATAATAAATTGGCAAAGCATCTCACACAAAGTTAACTATTAATTTTATTGTTGCTATAGTTATTATCCGGCATACTTGCGCATAAGTTATTGCAAATTCTAATTAATGTTATTTGTTAAAAATGTTCATCCAACAAATTTCTAAAAACAAATTCGATGAAGGTTTATTTATATGTATATATTTATAATAGACCATCTCTTTTCCGATTCCCTTTTTAAGACTTATTATATTTCTGAATATACTGTACTCAATGGAAAATAATTAACATTATCTGTAATAGAAAGTGTCAACAAAAACGCATATAGACTCTTTTAAATAAAAATTCAGTGTGTTAATTTATGTTGTCCTTGAAGGTGAGAAGTCTAGATAAATAAATTTTAATTATTCAGTAAAAAAATTAAAGATCTTACTCACATATTCAGCAAAAATTGTAGCTCAGAACTTTTGGGAATTTAACTAAGCAAAAATAAATTTATATTTCTAATACATGTTAAGTTTATCGCATTTTTTGTATATTCTTACTAATGTATTAATCCATTTCAATTAATAACTGCAGCACTACTTTGATGGATATACTTACTGGAAAATCATTTTAAAAGAATTACTTGATTGAAAATATTATTTATAGAGTGCAGACAAGGCGATTGTTTCGTTATAGATTTTGGATAATAAGGTGAATCATATTTGGAAAACACACATTAACACTGCACAAACGATATTCTGTGATAAAGCCATGCAGGGTTTCAGGCATTCCTTTCGAAATAGAAATATAATCAAGTATAGACTAAGTTGATAGTTTAAAACCAAATACCATTATCTAACGTATTTTCTATTTATTTAATTTATCGATAAGTGATATACCATTGAAATGATACTTTAAAATGTCTACAAGTGAAAGATTTTGTTATTAATCTTCAAAATATTTAATCAAAATTTTATGTATTCCATTTTTTTGGGAGCAAAGAGGCATGGAATCTTTAGATGTGATGAATTAACGTTAAGAATTTTTCCTAACAATTTTTATCATTTGCCACATCATTTATAGAGGTATAATGAAAACATTTAATGCTGAATTCCATTTTCTATATTCACTTGCAAGTCAAGAAAAAATTTAAAATAAATTGAACAATCGTATTCGAGTAACACTAAATGTAGCTTAATTTCAATTAAAAATGATTTAGTTGCAAAATTATTGATAATTATACTGATTTATTTTGCATTTGATTACCTAATTTCAGTTAATGTGGAAGATGGGACATTTAAATCAGGATTGTAAATTTTAACCTAAAACAAATGAAGAATGATTCCATTTTCAGAAAACGTTTCTTCAATGGTAAAAAATCAGGGAATCAGTACAAAAAATACTTAAAAATAAATAAGTTGAGAACACAAAAAGTGGCCTTTTCCTACACCTTAAACTGCCTTCGATTTTTAAGAGGCAATGCTACTGGCTTTATTACATGATCGTTTCCTCGATGAACACAACTATAAAGATTATATACCTTAAGAAAAGAACCGATTTTTCTCAAACTCTACATCAGACCTACGATTTCGTTGGTCCGTGTTTTTATCTTTCTAGTTTAGAGACTCTAGGAAAAAGAAGGTTTCTTTTGTATCTCTCTTGCATTGAATTATTCCTGTCCAAAGAAGTGAAGCTCGCAAAAAGAAGAGTGACAAGATTTAGACGAAAAGTAACTTAAAAAGTCGTTTGCAATTTTTTTTCTTTTGTTTGCGGCATTTGATCAATAATATATTGTACAGTGTGGTAGTCAGAGGGAAAAAGTAGAAAACAAAAGATCTTATCCTTTCGGATCTAAACTATTTTTTTTATCATCTGTATATTCGACCGTGAAGATATATTCGTTTCTTGGAATTCCCGTGATTTTTCTCAACCATGGACAATCTTTTTCTTTTAAACTTTGGTCTGGTGCTTTTTTTAAAGGAAAGTAGTTTTTATTTTGTAACCAGAAATACAGCTGAAAAAGAATGGAATATGTTAGATGAAAACGTTTTCTTTTATCCGTTTAGATGTGGAAACAAAACAGATGAACAGGTTCTCATATTTAGGTTTATTCTGAGGTTGCGTTGAATAATGATTTGCTTATTTATTGCTATTCAAGCACTGCTAAATTTAAATGTGTTTCAAAAACGTACTTATTTTTATCGATTTCTTTATAATAGGCTCATTTTTATCTTTAAATATTGTAAATAATCCCCGTTTTGTAGTTCCCGCTTCGAATTTACATAGAATTTACATTTTAAAACTAGATGTATATAAATACCTTATTTATCAAATCACTAGAAATATTTAAAAAAAAAAGAATCTCAGAGGAACTCTGTAATTGCACGCAAAAGAAATTAAGAAACCATAATTTTTTTGTCTGATAATGTTGTATTAGTTTTAAGGAACCGTAAAAAATTAATGAAAACAATTTGTAATTCTTTAATCAAATAATTTCATTTGTATCTGATAGCGTAAGAAAGCTGGTAGTTAGTTGTAGCAGGAACAAACTATTGCAAGCACTTGACACAAAGTTTTTTGTAATTTTTATTATTCTACATTATTGAAAATTTGTAATCATGTATTCCATTTTTAGATGGTAAGTGGAAAAAAGATATTTCGCAATATTTGTTTTAATTTACGATAGGTGATTATATATATATATTTTGCGAATTAATTAAATTTTAAGCAATTGCTTTGATTTTTTAGTCACAAAAATTTTTAGCAACAAAATAGCTCAAAATTATTTGATGTTCCAAATTATATTCTATTTCGAATTACGAATTTTATTTTAATTTGTGTTGGGTTCATGTAATTCATTTTTTTTCTCTTAGTATGCATTCTCAAATATGAAATGATTACTGAAGGAGTCTTGGAAAGAGACTAGATTATTAAAATATATCTTTTTTTACCTGATTCACTTGAAAAAGAAGTAATGGAGAAAAAGAAACAAGGTGACATGATTTATAATAAAAGAAAAGGATTTTTAAAAAAGTCTGGAAAAAGGAAAGACAATGAAAAAAATGAGAAAAAGAAAAAAAAAATTAAAAGAGGGTGAAGCAGAGAAGTTTGAACCAACATACAAATTCTGATAATGAAAAATGGTTTTATCCTAGTTTGTGGGGACATGTAAGCTAACCCTGACGAAATATCATAGAACAGAATATTAAACCACGTACTTTGAACAGCATTCAAACTACAAGGACGGGGTCTGAACTCCCTCCTTAAGTTTCCCAGCTAAAATAATGGGAAAAACTCTTTACATGAAATCAAATTTAATGCTCAGCATACTCGCTTATGTAGGAGCTCTTCCAAAAAATCAAGAATCGAACCTGATCATTCTAAATACGAAGCCGAGGCAATTAAAACGGACCGCTGCGGCCTACATTTCTCTTGGAGCTAAATAGGGTAATGCTCGGTTTTTAAAATTTGTATGCAAAAGTTGTGTGGCAGGAAGTAGTCTATCATTTGCTTGCTTTAGCTGTGATTGTAACGAAGACTGCCTTTAAGTTGAATGGTTAAATAATACTTCCATATATTTAAATGGAAATCACTAGATAATAATTAATATAGCTATGTTGTGTGATAATAAATACCAAATATCTTTTGCATTTGAATTCATATAGAACTAATAAAGATAATTTTAAATATTGTTTTTTATTTTTGTGATCATCCCCTATTTCTAGAAAGTTGTAACAGCAGTCGGGTTTCAAAAATAATATATTTGAGGCTAAAACCAATACAGATTTTTAATATATTTTTAATGAATATAATGAAAAAATTTCTATAGATATGGAATTACAAATAAATAAAAAATATAAGTATTTTTTCCAAAAAAAAAATTACTCAAGTCTCAGACTCTCCTGGTTGGGAAGAAATGCTTGGTTTCAGTCATACCAGACGTTTTCAGACAGAAAAAAATTACAGAAAGCAATAACAAGAAGAAAGCAATAAAATTACAGAAAGCAATAACATATTATAATAGAAATATAACGAATCGATGCATTTTATTGAAATTCATATATATTTTTTATAATCAGTCCTTTAATTTCCTCTCAATAGATGGTTACCATAGAATTTAGCATATTCTCAAGATAATCTAAATAAAAGGAAATTTCAATTTAAATAAAGTTATTTTATGTTATATATAACAACTGTATGCACATTCTACTTAACTAATATTTGAATAATCTGTGTATTAGAAATTCATTGAATAATATCACTTGAAAATTTATAACAAAAGAGACAAGTTCCACTTTCATTTTCATTTTATCTATGAGAGTTTATAAATGAGAGTTTCTCATTTATACGTCATTCTATTATAATTGCCATTCATGTCCAATTATTGTGATGATCAATTACTTCGTTTGCCTGATGTAAAGGACACAATGCATCGGTTATATATTAGTGTCTCCGGTTCCAAAGTCCACAAATACGAACATTATCAAGCCTTCAGAGTAAATCACGAAATAATCTGTTGATAATTTAATCAATGATGAAGAAAAAATATTATAATTTATTTCACCTTTCTTGAAGAAACAATGAACACCCCTGGAAAGCTTGAAATTTATTATTTCTGAAAATAAAAGTGAAAAATCAGTTAATGAATTTAATTCAATTCTTGTTAATTAATATCTGCTTAAGAAATTGATTGAAATTGTATTAAACTCCTGCTTGCATGAGCGTAATTCGAATGAAATAAGAAATATATATTTAGAAAATAATGGTAGAAATTTTCTAAACTTTTATGATTTTTTTCATGCTCATGGAGTAACAAATACAGTTAAAAAGTACTTTGGATGTATTACTTTTAAACGAATTTGAAATTGTAGGTTTGAATATATAAAATTCAAAATTGTTTACAAATATTTCTATCATGAGTCTTTTTTGTTCATTAATTGCTTTACGTCAGTCCCTTGAAATTATTAATTGCTGATATATTACTCTTACATTTGTATAGCGTTTCTGCGAAACCAGTAATTGCGATTTTTTGCTGAGGAATTGAAGAAACCTGAAGTGAACTAGCATATTTGCCTAGATTATATGGAAAGCAATTTTTTTGAATGATTGAGTTTGGATTTGTTACCCTCAGTGACTTTATTGGATCAAGAAATACGAATGCAATAGAATCAGGCGGCTTCAAACCAAAAATCGTGTTTATGTTACAAAAAAAGAAAAAAAAAGTGGAAATGAAAATCCCACTTTAGATAAATTGTATGATAAAAGGCATTTTTATACTAATTTTAATATAGACAGTTGATTATCTGATTGATTGTGATTATACGCGATAGAATATTTTAATAGATATGCTTAATTTCATCGTAACGTTAGGTGATTGTAACAGATTGAATGTCAATAGAGCTTTCAAAAAATAGTAAAAATAAGGGAAAAATATGAAAAATATTGATATTTTTAGATTGGAATATTTTTTTAATTCAGAGGCAATGAAAACAATTGTTGTGAAATTGATAGTTTTAGAAAATATTGTCATCAATTACCATACCGAACTGTCGATGTATAAGCTTATATTTTTTGCCCAATTTAACTTTCTTTTTGTTCTTATTTCTATCAATTTCTTTCATATTTTTTCATCATTAAATGCAGTAGAGACTTTAACGATATTATGAGCACTCTTCAGAGCATTTCTAATGATGTATTACAGATCCATTAAATAGCGATGCATTGATTTCAGTTCAGCTGTAGTTGTTATTACAGCTTGATTACAGCTTCAGTTGCGTACTTTTTGCAACTTAAGAAATTTAGTTATTTTATCAAAAGTAATCTATTTCATTGAAATAGTTTAAATAAATTTAATTAATCCATCTTCTGCTTTCAATTGAAGCAATTCAAATATGAAGCAGTATATTATATTATATGACCTGAAATTACAATGATATATTCATTTTAACGGTATTCTAAATTATTTGTAATTATAATAAAATGAATCTGTAAAAACACGATAAATATAGCAAGAAAAAAAATCATATTTCAAAAAATATCTATAAAAAGCTTAGCCGTCAGTTTAGCTTACTTGTTTTTTTTTAAATTCAAATATTCTTTATCTTTTATTCTTTCTTTGGCATTAAATTTCTCATCATTTAAGATAATTTTTTTTTTCTTGAATTCTACAAAAAATAAAAATCGTAACTTGAATTGCTTCAAGGTATAATATATACTCATCTCCACTTCCGTATTCATTCATGCATAGTGATGCATCCTCGTAGAGCCCGGTTGACTTCAAGAATTGGATGAAGAGGAATAGATATGAAATTCGGAAACTTTAGCCGAGTGGATTGGGTATGCCATCACGCATACAAATATGCGTGGTTTGTCACGATCTGAGTTAGGCATCATAAAATGGGGGTTTGATGCGGAAAGGGAAGATATACTTTTGAGTATACAGAAGGCGAGGATAAACACCCTTCCAAAATTTTGACGCTATTTCTTGCAATGTATATTGTAACCTAAAATTCATAATCAAATTTCAACTGATTCCCAGTATAAGTTTGCAAGAAGTTTCAGTTGGAAGTGCTTTATATCCTGTGGGTCTCAATTTCAGGAAGATTTGTAAAATTATACTGAGAAATGTAAATACAGCATTTTAATTTCGGTAATCTATTATTTCTGTCATCATGTAAATTAATTTTTATGAAATACTTCAATAAATTTCTAACAACTATCTATTTTTCCCAAAAAATGTTAGTGTTTTTTTCTACCAGAAGTATAATGTACGTAACCAGATTTAGATAAATGAGATTCAAACATCTTACAGACAGCAAAATGCTGAGCTGTGAAAAAAATCGAAATTCTTGTGATATACTATGTTATTTAGTATTGTACAAAACTGTCTATCACAAATTTGATTTGGTTAAATTGAATTGTTAAAATATAAGCGTAAATGTATGAAGTTTTTTTATTTTATAATTTAAAACTAATTAGAATCTATAAATGAAACAAAGGAAAATTAACTGTCTGTAATGAAATCGTGATCATTCAATTCAGCATAAGAATTTTATTAATTAAAATGACACTATCTATGAAATTTCAATAAATTTAAAATACTACATATTCACACACTTACATACTCAATTACAGCGGAATATTTCAGAAGGTTAGTAATATATTATTATTTCCAAAAGTAAAAGAATTATTCTCATCCTGAAATAAAGGTAATTATCAAATAATAAGGATAATTATTAAATATCTGAATTTTTATTTATTGGAATTTATGATTATACATATTATTCAATAAACTTGTAATATTTTTTTTTACTAACCATTCTGTGACAATATTCATATCTAATATAATTTCTAGACATATCAAAACGTTTCAAATCTTTCATTTTGATGAAATATATATTCGCATTCTATTGGCTTATTTCCGTTGATAACATTTCAGAGATTCAAAATCTCCAATCAGAACACTGATTTTCGTCCATCATATAACATAATTGCTGAATGTAAAAGTCCAAAGAAATTTTCACTGTACGGTACCAAGTGTAAAATCTTTAAATTACGCACTAACAATTATTTTTGAAAACAAAATTTTAATTAATTTTAGAAATGCTTTAATATTCCTATCTATGAGTTCTTTAGAAATAGATGATATTTTCATTAGAAGGAATCTTATAGGTCAAGTTACAAATTTATGGTATCTTGACCGCCACCATTGATAGGATATTATTAAAAAACTCTTCAAGGCAGAAGAGTATCGTTGAGTCATACTACATAGCTTTTATTTCAAATATAATATAATTATACAACATGAAAAAAGTTGTACTATTGATCCAAATGAAATAAAATTTGGACTACAGATTTTTGAGATGACGAACTTTGCGTTTATTAAGCAAAAATGTAGACACACATTTAGGTGGCTTTGGGATTCATATAGAACCATTCAATATGCCTTTAACACACACGCACATGACCTGATATAGTCCTCAATATATGTTAGACATGACGGTATTTGACTTTCCCTCAACTAATCAAACAATCAAAATTTGCACGGGATAATGTCCGGCCAACGAGAAGTCAAAGTCATTGGGAAATTAAGGCTAATGACTCGCGCTTTATTAACAATCGTTTTACACGACGATCAATATGAGGTTGTGCACTATCCTGCATGGTTTCTGCTCTCACCTTCGATGCAGTTATTATTTTTTAGACATATATATGTATAATAACCTTCAATAAAATTTATAGAATATTTTCTTTTTCTTTATACTTAAAAAATAGCACCTTTTTTCTTTTAATAGAAAGATAAGTATTTTTATGAAGAACTTTGATAACAATTTCGAAATCCATAATCAAATTAAATATGATATAATATCTTGCATAAAATAAGTGATATAATAAAATAAGAAACGCCTTAATGCAATTGCATAACAGTTTCAAAATTTATAATTAAATTAAGATGAAATGATTTAACACTTGTAAAACTTAAAAAAATACAACAATGCAAATAATAAATGTTCTCATTGTGAAAAAATATTAAATAACATTAGATTTTTAATGTGAATCCAAGTCAAAGAAATAAAAATGTTCTGTTTGTTCTTTCCCCTATAAACGCCTTTCATGTTTGCTCATACCATAGTATAACTCATTAGGGTGTTATTTAATATTACCTTCTTAGAAGGATTTTGTTTACGTTATTGTATTAAGAACATATTTTTATATATATTAAGCAGCTTATTTTTCTTTCAGAAGAAAATTATCTTTTTCGTAATCTTTACTTTATATATTATATTTAATGTATGAAATTGAAAACAAGTTCCCTTAGGTACTTATATTATCTGTTTTATGGGGAGATTATATTTACATTATATAATTAGAACTGAAATCTCATGTTTTACTGTCCAATTATGAAAAAAAAAATGTAAAAATAAGGGGAAAAATTCAAATTATCAAGGAAACAATACAAAATCAAATATTTTTTTTCATTTAAATACGAGATCGAATATAAACTTTAAATACTCTTCTTCAACTCTGCGATTCTCCAATCTACACTTTTGAGTTGACTCATTACTAAAACAGGGCTCGATTTAACAATAATTAGATGCTCAACATACGGCGCAATGCTGTTTCAGATTCTCGACTACAAGATACATCACATAACTAATTGATCTTCAATGTTAGTTTAACTGGAACTTAACTCAAATGATTGATTACAGCATGCTCATCTTTTTATAATATATTTTTTGCAGCAACAAAACAAATAGTTATCCTAATGTAAGAAAGAAATGTAAAGCAGATTCGAACCTCTTGTCTAAAATATTGTTTCCTGATAATGATTTAGGCTTTATTCATCTCATTTAAACTATAGAGCCGGTGACATGGGGATAAAATAGGTTCAGTGTAATCACAGAGCTTGCTTTTATGAAAAATATCATTAAAATATTCTGAAATTCACTTAAAAATATTTTTTAAAGATGTCTTATCGCTGATAATTGATATCAATGAAAAACTAATTTGCATAATATTTCTGTTTTTAAAGTAATGGAAGAAATATTGTTGTGCATTATCATGGTTTTGGTTTCAAAGGAAAATATCAACATTGTAATTAATATTTAATCAATCGAAATTCTTCTTTTTCTTCTTCGTCAGTATCCATATAGAACTTGGCTGCCTCAACCTTAGGCACTTTCTAAAGCTTTCTACCCCCACCCCCCTGCCATTCCCTTCCAATTCTTTATATTCAGCACACTCTGTTTATCCATATTATTCAGCCATCAAGTTAGAGGTTTTCCTCTGGCTTGGGATCTCATAGGATTCCTTAAAAGTATATATTTTGAGGACGTTGTTTTTAAGGCTTCTCCAGATATGACCGAGCTGTCTATTGTTCTGGAAAACCAATGATATCTGTGGTTGACTATAGATCTTGTATAATTTAAAATTGAGTCTGATTCGCTTACTTCCTCTATCTAGTACTAGACCAAAGGTAGTTATAAGAATATTTCTTTCGAATATGTTCAGATAACGCTGAGTGTCCAAGTTAAGAGTACAAGTTTCATTTACATAGAGCAGAAAGAATAATAAGATTTTCATAATTTATTAGTTTAGTTTTAAAACAGATTAAGTAGGATCTTGGTTATTTTTTCAGTCCGTAAGACATTTATTAGCCATTTTTATAATTACAAGAAATTATGAAAAACCTTTTCTTAGCGAAAACCTACTAACCAAAAAGTAATAAAATTCCGAACATTAAATTTTTATGTCTAACAATTCACTTATTGAAGCTCATTATGCTTATTTTCGTGTGCGAATGGTTAAACAAAATCAATATTTTTAAACCATTAATAGCTCAGGTATGAACCAGTTAATATTGTGGAAGTTCATGACTTTGTTACTGTTTTTAATTTAGACAAGTAATATTAAAAAAATATGTTAAAGTCAATTCCTACTTAGATCAACACAGAAGAAATTTATTTTAGTAATTTTTTACAAAATAATTAAAATTAATATAAATATATAACAGAATCACAATATTAAGTGGCAAACACAATTTTTTTACCTGCGATTTAAATGCTTAGATGCTGATGGTATTTATTCCTGAATTTATATCCTGCTGAATATCTTATATAAGATAATTTTTTTCTCCCGTACAGAAATAAAAGCAATTAATTTATCAAAAAATTATTTGGTATTGAAGGAATTGAACTCGTATTCCTTACTTTTACGTGAAAAATACTGAAATCCATCCATTTTACCAGTTGAGTTACAGCCTATTGATTTCAATTTTTATTACAAACTTTGTTTAAAGTTTTAAAAATTAATTAAATATAATTAATGAATTAATATTTAAAAAAACTGTACTAACGTCGTTTCATCCATTAGACGTTTAAAAATATATTTATATTTAAAACGAGTGAATGAATAAAAATTATTTTATTAGCTATTGAAAATTTGAACAAGATATGTAATTAAATAAATAAACTTAGGGAGAGTGTGAACTAATAGTAGGAATTAAAAAAAATCCATTATCCAAAACTTATTTTCGTTGAAGATTTCATTAATATTTGTTTTTGATTCACAATTGAATTCTTTTCTATAATGAACTGGATTAAAGGATATCAACTCTTCGACTTATTACAGCATATTTGAAAATTCAGCGCGTGCTGAAACTTTTTTCGTTTATTTTGACAGTAAAGAGTTTTTTCAGTAGAGCTAATTTTGCTTACACTGCGCATTAGCATATTTTATAAATAATATTGTTTCATGAATTTGAAAGAAGCTGTTTTATCACTTTGGAAACTTATTTTTGAAGGGAAAACAAATTGCTTTTTTTATTATGATTTTACAGCAATTCAAGATTTCTTAAAATACTAAAATCCTACATCTAAATTTCTCGGAATATATCGATTTTATTTTTTTAACGGAATAGTTATAATTTATAAAAAAAAAAAATAAAACATCAGAATTTATGCTTATGCACTTTAGGAATCTTAAGTTATTTAGTATCTTGAATTTCACATACTCGTAGCCAATTTCATATGTTTATTTTTCATACATTATTCGAGATTTGGCGAAAAAAATATGTTGGATCGATAAAGAAGTCGAAAGCAATTAAAAACATACATTTTGTAGTTTAAGCATTTTTCAGTGTATGAAAGAGTTCTTGGAAGAATTTGAATTTGAATACGTTATAATTAATATTATTTATCTTATATTTAATATAATTTTTAAACTTGTATCAATGGAAGAAAATATTAAACAACTTAAAACTATTTATTAATTTGATAATTTTCATTCCAATTAATTTTTTTGGGCAAAATAAAATAACATTTATTTCAACTTTCAGGGAATCGTGTCATATTAAATTGATTAAAACAAAATTGACAAAGCATCTTCCAAAATGATTCCGTCCAAAATGTTTCCGATAAACTATTTATATTACATTGAAAGATATCCTGGGTTTCATTATTTTGCTCAATTTCCTTAGATGTCGTTGTAACCTTCCCCTCCCCTTTTTTCTATGCATAAATTCTTGATCAACAACCAAGCAAAGCATTTCTATTTGCTCTAAGATGAAATAAACTAATATGAATTTGCTAATTATAATTTGATACAGAATAGCTTACTGAAGACATCTGATTTCCACGTTATATAAAAAAAACTCATTTTTATGTTTTTTTAGAAAATGATATTTTATAGAATGCAATGGCATATTAAAAGTAGATTATTTATAAAATATTAGTTCAAATGTTAATGGGCATTTCCTATTAAATGAAACTTAAAAACTTGCATTCATAGTATCTGGCTACTTCCAGGTATATATTTGGATATTACTTTTTGAAAAGAGTCACTAAATACCTAAATTATTGATTTCAGGAATAGAGAAATGTATGAATGAAGCATGTAAATGAAGCACAAAAATTTGCATTCATAGCAGCTGGCAGCATATCTATATAAAATGAATGTTTGTCTGCGTGTCTCTTATGCGCTGCTATGCCACTCAGCCGATTGCTATAAAATTTTGAATACTTATTATTTTCACTTATGGAATGGTTATAAGCACAGTGCATTTATCAAATATATAATATAAAAATATTTGCGGATCTATTTTCGCATGTATTAACCAAGGAGTATTGTATTTTCGCATGTATTAACCGTGGATTCGCCGTGGAGAGACAACAGATTCAGTAAAGATGTTAAATTTAAGCTATGAAATTTTAATTAAAAATTTAATAAAATTTTAGAATATTTTCCGGAATTATTAGAGTACACAGCCTTTTGAATATTTTTAACTTTTAAAAAATTGTTAATTTAACTATATGTGCGAATTCATGACATAAATATATTTTCTGTGTTTAATCAGTTTTAAAGGAAAATATCTTAATCACTTTTTCTAATATTAATCTTGAGAATTCTGAACGAATGTTAACGAATCACGAAAGATACAGAAAACAGTTTCTTCTCTTACAATTCTCAAAGGACACCAAGCATTACAATTCTAAATGAATATATTAATCTATTATATAAAAAAGAATTGTTGTTTGTTCATTCTTTATATGCTGCTTAACTATTAAGCCGATTTCTATGCAACTTGATCAACTCATTACTTACATCTATGTGAAGGTTAAAGATTGAGTACACTTATAACATCTAAGATATAAAAATAATTTTTTTTTGTTCTTATCATAATATTCAACCGATTTCTATGAATTGGACAAATTATTGCTTGCGCATGCTCGAAGGTTAAAGTCATTGTATCTGATATATAAAAAATAATTTCTGTTCGTATCCTAAGGATTGCTGTATTGTTGAACCAACTGCGATAAGACTTTGTAAAAGCTATTTTTTGTACTTCTACGAAGGTTACATATTGAAATTGATAATTGACAAAAATCAAACAACATATCCCTTTGGAATTAAGTGCACATATATCAAACAAAATAAAATTATTAGGATTGATGCCAGTAAATGTGAGGGAAATGAAATTAAACAGAATTTGTAAAGGCACTAAATTTTTTTGGCTCATTAATGAATAGCCTTCTTTACAGGATGTTGTAATTTAGCGTGCTCTCTATTTTGTCTGCAGCAAACTGCACATATTATTCAGAGTTGATCTCACACATACAAAATAAAATTATTATCGATGCCACTCAAGGTAATTTATATATAACGGACATTTTCCAGTGCAAACAGATGATTTGTTATTTACTGAGTGAATCTACTACCGATATTTCAATTTTACAAATGTATATCGTGTTGATTGCTTCGATAAAAAATATATTCCTAACTGTTCGTCTATTAATAGATCTAACAGCGCAACATCTAGAAACTCCCCAAATCAAGTTTCACAAACAAACGAGAAACAACAAGAGAATAATGAAGCAAATCATTTAAAAATTGCAAAATCGCGTGTTTCAAAGTCCGAAGATCAACATGAGGCAAGGATCAAAAGACAACCTTTACATGTTATCTGATCGCGAATATCGGAATCAAAACACCAATATGAGGCATGAAGAATGATAACTATACTTAAAGAAATGTCGATTGGAGAAGATGTGTTCACTCCGCGCATTCACATTATTCCCTCTAAATTTAGTTTTCATTTGAAGCGACTGCAGTTTCCAATTAGATTTGCATTATTGATAGCCATCAATCAGGCGCAAAGTTGATCATTCCAAGTGTGAGGACCGAATCTAAAAATTGAATGTTTTTCACATAACCAGTTGTATGCTGAATGCTACATGTCGGACAGTCCAGAAATTTATTTGTTTCTGCTAAAGATGGAAAAATATATTGTCTTCCCTAAAGCTCTTAAATAATAAAGTAAAGAAAAATGAAGGTTTAAATATGATTAACAATTTTCCTTTATATATCATTCAATTTCAATGAATGTGTACATTTCCGACACGGAAATAAATGTTATCCTTTCTATCCTTCCTAATTAAGCAAGACAGTTATTTTAAATTTCAAACAATATTTCCAAAATTATATCTTTTGAGGTGGCAACGAGCCAGGTACCAGTTAGAATTAATCTTGAAAAGAAGCATTGTTGATGTCATTTCTTTTTATTGTATATAAATATTTGAAAGTTATTTGTAAACCTGAAGAAATAATAGTTATGTATAATTTTATGAAACGTTCATCAAATTAAGAAAAAACACTTTTCAGTTTTACCTTTATATTCATTTGAGGATCCTTCAAAAACAGGATTTATTAAGAAGTTTTAAATAGATATTACAAAACATCTATTTACTCAATAAAATGTTCAAAATTTTTATAAATTTTTATTTTCGCGCTTTTTACATATCAATTGAAACTGAAATATAATGATTTATTATTTTCTTTTACAAAGGATTTTTTTTCTAGGTAGATATATTTTTATTCCTTTATAACATGTTTTGAACATTTTAGAAAAGAATTTTGTTTGCTTTCTTCACCATTGTAAGCAAAGAAAAAATTTTTCCTCAAATTTCTCCGTGTATATTCAAATTCTTATAAAAGTTATCTCAGAACAGTAATAAAAGATGAAATATATGATTGCAAATTTCAAGTTATCATGTGAGAGCATTATTATTTTAAAGTCATTATTTGTCTGAATTAATTAAAACAATTATTCAGTTTAAACCAGTTTAAAACAAGATCACAAGACTTCTTTATCGGTCTCTATCCCTTTCTCTCTATACATGTATATAAGGAGAAAAAATGTAAAACTTTCTTTTTCAATTTTTCTAGCTGGTGAACAAAATTTGGAGCTCTATAGATTTTGAGAAGGAAAAAAAACCCTTTGATTATCTAAATATCTACTCTTGCGTAATTTGATAATCTCAGGATTGTTTCCAACCAATTTAAACAGGTTAATGGCATAAAGAAGTTAAGGCAATTTCATAAGAATGCACATAATGTATAATTTGGAAATCAAGCTGTAACTTTAGTAGACGATTAATTTCTAAGTGGGACATTTCCACATTTTCTAAGAGTTCTAAAAATGAAAAATTGATGCCATAACGATAAATCCCAAACCTGTTGCTCCATGCATTTTGACCTTTCAACGGTTTAATGTCTACACCTTGTGATGTTTCAAATACCTCAAACGAAATAAACATCATAGTCTCACATGATAATACGTAAACAATAAAGATAACATGAATTTAAATTCCAATATTAGCGGTGTTAAAATTCTTTCCACGGTATTCTCCTTTCGGAAAAAATTAAAAAAAAAATAATGAAGAAGAGACAAAAAAATATTTATTTTTAATCAAAATATTGGATTCTAAACTCATTTCTAGAGTTCATCACTTTCAAAACAGGTCAATTGAGCCGCCCAACACTAATTTAATTTGATAATTTGATTAATGCATTTTTACAAGTCAGAAGGTCAAGAATGGAAAATGGTATCTGGAATATGTTTTCAGCTGATAAGTGAAGTTAATTAAAAATTGTGGTCTTTGAAGTTGATAAATTACCCTTTACATAACAAAAATAAATAAATAAACAAAATCCATGAAGCAATCAGCAAAGTGTTTATTAAAGAATTCATCAAAGAAAATAATTTCTTTCACGAAACCTGAAAAGTGCAAATGTTTTAAAATTGCGTCCTAGGGTAAAGTATTTATCCCTTAAAAGAACTGATAACATTTTAAGATTCCATTCTTTGGTTATGATATATTAGTTGAAATGATAGAAAACTAAAAATATCTAAAAAGCTACAATACCCAAAACATGTAGTGAACTGATTTTCACAAAATTACTTCTAATGCATTTATGCAGAGGTTTAAACATCTAAAAGTTTTTCAATATATTAAATCGCATTTTTCAAGAAACCCAAATAATTCATAATTTTGCTCCAGTCTTGAAGATGAAAATAGAGTGGCAATAGAGAATTGATTATTTTGACTATTCTAGAATATCAAAATAAAAGAACTTTTTACGATTCATGATATAATCATAGTTATTCTTCAGAAACTTTTGAATCCCAGTTTTTTTGGTCAAATATTTAAATATATATGACACTGTTAGAAAAATATTTTCTCTTTACAAATAAGAATTCAACTCATAAGGAATTTATTTAGAATTTCTAAACTATTATTAAAGATAGTATAAGATGCTTCAGTAAATTCGAAAGTATTCATTTGTAAAATGATGATGTTTCAGTTGTCATACCGTAAAAATTAATTTTACTTGTTTCTTTTTTTTTCAGAAAAAATCTAGGACAATTACTCAATTTAAAGTGAATCCTAAATTTTATGTATCTGATTATTGTTACGATGAATCCTTCTACTAGAATATTGTACATCAAACATGTGGAAATTATATTTGATATAATGACACAAAAACTGATTATACTTCTATTTTGATAAAATGCAAAAGTTATTCTTTTGAGCATTTTTTATAATTTATTGCTTGAAATAAACAATTTCAAGCAATTAAAAGCATTAATCAAATGAACTAGAAAGAAGATAGGTATAAAATATTACAATTTTAGAACAATATTCGTGTAAAATATCGGTACAAAATACAGAATTTAGAATTTTTTCCAACCTTTGCTGTAGTTAATAAATATAAATTGATATATGTATCAAATCAAATGGCAGGTGGCATATCAAAACAATTAAACGTGCTAATATCCACTTGGCTGGTACTTTTGTGTGCCATTCTTTTGTATGTTAATTGTGAAGTGCCTCAGACTATATCTTTAGAAAATGCAGGAAAATCAAAGAATGAGGCCCGGAATGAGGCTGTTTTTAACTTATTGGTTCGAATTTTATAATGTTTACTGCATAAAAAGCTCAGAATCTAGATATGTCATCGATTGCCATTTGGGAGTTGATAACTTCGAGAGAAATTTTGTAAAACCCCACTTCATTTTGAAAAAAGGCAAACTCTATGGGAAAAATACAATCGAGTCTCATAACATTATACTATAATAATATCACATTGTGTATGTTTTATAACCTTTTGAACTTTAATTGCTTGCCCCAATGACCACTTTTCGAACTATTTTCGCCTGGCATCTTAAATATCGTAATTGCGTAACACACGCAAATCATTTTATCGTCTTCCAAACTTATGAATTAGAATGAAATCTTTCAAATACTCTATAACTGGAAAAAAATTGAAATTATTCACAAACATCTGATATATTTTGCTGATTCTTTATGGAATAGCAGGTTTTCAAAAGAGATATCGTAATCTTTTGACTTAAAAAAATATTAACCTGCTATTTTGATATGACGAAATATTTCACTGTAAAATGAATTGAATTAATCGGTTAACATGTTAAGGGGTTAACTTTGACAAATTCAATATTTCACATATGTATGTTTCTTTAAATTTTTATTGATTTTAGTATCGAATTTTCAATTATATTGTTAATTTTCAATTTTTTTAACTGTTTTTTTCTCCTCTTAGCAAGCCTAACTAAAATAAATAAAACGTCTTGAGAATTTCATCTCCAGACTCTGGAGCTGAAAGAATAAAAAAAGGAAAAGAAAAAAAGAATTCCCATTCCTTTGAAAATGCAAATACAGGATCCCCGTGTAGCGCAATGAAGATTACCTAAAAGCAGAGGAAAAAACGAGGTTCCTTTTAAATTTATTCATGGTGGAGCTTTGCATCTTACTTTAAACAGGAATATATCATCCCTTGCAACTTCTCAACATATACCTTCGTCATATGCTTTATTCGAAATCTTTTCTCCGCCAGGAAATTCATTCAGAAATAAACTTTTATAGAAGGTATTAGATCAAATACAATTATTTGGATACTTGTAAA
Source organism: Argiope trifasciata (assembly GCA_026543055.1). Taxonomy (NCBI): domain Eukaryota; kingdom Metazoa; phylum Arthropoda; class Arachnida; order Araneae; family Araneidae; genus Argiope; species Argiope trifasciata. The sequence continues at coordinate 978,647 of JAPMOQ010056242.1, forward strand.
TAGTGAAATTAGCTTTCTAGGATGTGTTACTTGCATCTTGAAAAACTGATTTAATAAAATTCACTGGAAATTATATTTGGATATAAGTGACAGATGATAACTAGTTTTAGTTTTGTATTTGATAGAATGCTTTATACTTAAAAATAGTAAAAATACTTAATTATAGAATGCTTTATACTTATACTTGTACAAGTTTTTCATCTAATGTAGATTTGCATTAAATTTTTAATTAAAACTGAATGTACATTTTCTCGGACATATTTATAAATGCGATTAAATTAAGGAAATATGGTTTGTGATATTACTTCTATAAAAGTATTACAATTTCAAAATCCAGCTTATAAAAACTTGGGAAAAGTCATCCAAAATATGCAATAGCATGATAAATTTAGCTAAAATGCTGTATTCACTCAAAAATATGTGTTTCGTGGCTGTTGTCCGATAATATTGACAAATCATTCGCTGTCTTAACTAGAAGTTCAAAATTTCATGCTGGGAAGAGAGATAAGTACTTTATTGGAGAGAATTCAAGAAAGTTTCTGGAAGACCACTTTCATTGGTTGTATTTTTTTTTCATATTCTGCAGTTGCTTTTAGAAAAAGATAACTCAATACTATCACTATTTTCTATCCATTCTCTTAATGTGCATTGGAAATTATTTTTCATCTATAATGGATATTAAAGAATCTGTTTAAATGATGTGATATATTGTTGATTATTGAAAGCGTCTAAAATGGATGTAATGATTAATTTTTCTTTCAATCCTTTCATCAAGAAGTTCATTTAAATTATTCCAAAAGCAGGTTTCATCAAACTTATTACGATTGAGTTTTGTTATAAATTTTTACTATTGGAAATTAATATGTTCAAAATTATAATTAGTGAATATTTCATGAATCAATATGTAATTTGTTTTAAGAAACTTTTTACTAATGTATTTATATTTGAATAAAAGAATTAAAACAAAAAGCCTTGACAACTTTCATTTCCTTTTATACAAATAATGTTTATAACTTTTGGCACAATTATTTGCTTTATATATATTTAATACAATCAACATCATCATCATCATCAACAACAACAAAATAGAAAATCTCTATAACTATGTTATTTACCATCGCAAAATGGAAATGCTTTAATATTTAAATCCAAAGGGAAACAAAGTATTTATATTTTAGAAAACAAAAACCCACTCATACTAAGGATAAATCTGAGCCATTCTAACGTTGTTTATTCTTCCGAAATTCTTGTGAATAAAAATGCGAAAAAAGTTTTATTTTACTATTTACAAGATGATATTTCCTTAATATATGGTCCCCGGTGGGTTCGCTCATTTAGGGCGGAGTTTTCCGCAAATAAAATTAAATATATTTCAAGTTCTGAATGACATTTGATTCACATACATAAACAAATCTTCCGAATTGAATTTAAAAAAATCTTGATTCCCTTAATGAAAAATAAATTAGTAGTTAGTTTACTTAATTAACAAGTTTGCCTATTTCTACAAAGTTATCATTTAAGCCTTTTACATCGATACCATTTTTGTAAAAAAACGCATAACAAATAATACAATTACAGATGTATTCCATCTTTTTTTTGTTGGGGACTGTACATTTTTTTATTAAATATTTATCTCAAATTAAATGTTCACTGAGATACATCTAACAAAACAGGAATTGTAAAAAAAAGAATTGTAAACTGCAATAATATTTAGTTTTTAGGCCTAATTCATTCTTTAAATTCTGGACATATACACAAGTTCTTTTCTTTAGTGATCACATTAAATTAGGTCTATGTATTTATGAACTGATATTTTTATCAATGGATAACTTCTGAAATAAACATAATAACCGAAGAATGACTACGTTTCCAGAAATTTTCTATTGAAAATGAGAATGACAAAGTGGAAGCAGTCTCAAAAAGATATTTTAAAAATTTTAAGTGGGCTAAAATAATATTTTGTACACATCTTAGAATTCCCTTGATTTCTAAACTGATACTTTATTACATATTTTATTGAGCGAATTTTTTTAAAGGGACACGAAGCTAAGAATATATAAGAATTTTACATCTAGGCAAAAGAACAGATTTTTCAGAAATAGTACATTTGCAATAATATTTCGCTGTTGCCATTTTTTTATGTTTCTATTCAGAAAAAGAAAGGAAAAAATTTATCATATCTTTCTCAAACATTGAATTATTCTTTTCAAAAAAAGCGTACTTCCCAAGAAGAAAGGCAAAATTTAGACGAAAAGTAACTTAAAAAGTAGGAGAATTTTTTTCTTCTATTTGCGGCATTTGGTCAATAATAGATGGTATAGCGCGGCATTCTGAAAAAAAAAGCAGAAAAACTAAAAACAAAAGATCTTATTTCTTTGGATCCAAACACCATTTTTTTAACCATCTGTATTCAATCGTAGAGATTTATTCCTTTCTGGGAATTCGAGTTTTTTTCTTTTTTATTTTTTAGACAGTTTTATTACTATAAAGCTTCAGTATTACACTTGGAAAAAAAAGATATTCAGTTTTTATGAGATTAGAAAATTTACGCTAAGTAAGATATTTTTTATGATCCAATTTGGCAAAAAACATTACAAGATATTTTTAAGCTTAGCTTCAATTAACGGAGGAATAGTTAAAGATTTAGTATATTAAATTTATTCATAAAAATTTGAAAAATGTATTTTTTTATTGATCAGTCTTCATTAGTTGACAATCAAAAAACAAACCAATATGTATTTATGATTTTAATTGATGCCGATGTATCCTCTTTTATATTTGTATTTTGAAATTCTGACTTTAAATTATTCAATTTTCATATTCTTTTCGACATATACGCCTTGAAAAGGTCAGTTAATCGTTGTAAAACATAATTTTAATATATTTATAAACAAATTTAAATGCATCAAATCAGTAGCTATTCATTTATAGATTAAAAATGAACTTGTTTTTTCTTCTCTTAGATAGAACTCCATTAGAAATCACGTTGAAGATATTATGCAAACCAAAGGTCAGTAGTTTTTGAATGTAAGAACCTTTGAGCATCTGAGAGCAGAAGTTTGATTTTAGCTCATATGAAGATGATGCTCATTTGCATAACCCACGGCAACAATGGCCAGGACATAGGTCTTGAAAGTAAACTTAAATATATTTTGAGACATTCGGGTTCTTGCTGGACTGGATCATAGATTTAACACTTTAATCTGAAAATTTTATCTAGAATAGGGAAATAGAACATCAGAATCTAAAAGAAATATTCATATCATTACATCTATATTAAACACTCATAATTGCATTTAACAATTTTGGAAACTTTCTTATATTTTATATATTATTCAATTTTATATATTTTTTTCAATTTTTTTAATCTTTACATTGATAATACAGGGTAGCATATTAAATATTCTTCATTTCTATAAGAAATTTTGTTGCATATCACAATTTGTAGAAGTCCGTTTAATTTTGAAGTTATCTCACTGAATTTGTAGAAATCCTTTAATTTTGAAATTCTTTCATTGAATTATTATAAACATTAGTTTATTTTTTATTTCCCATTTACATATCATTTTCTTTTAATTAATACATTAGTACCAACGTCATTAAGATATATTAAAAAAACTATTAAAATTTCAGTCCTAACAAGGGTTTAGAAAATACGTAATTTTTTGCGTTCAACAATGTTTATTTAAACTGTCTTTATTAAAAACAACTTTCTAAATTAAAGTTATCCTAAAAATAACTAAACCATTTATGAACATTCAATTCTTTACAAAATAATTAAATAATGGAAATATTTATCAAAAAAATTTGCTGCCTTATATTTATGTGATTTATTAATTTATCGTATCGTATTACATCATAATAAAGGTGGCACATTATATTTTATAAGATTTATCCATTGAACAAGTAATATTATTACATCATAATAGAAGTGTCTATTTAAATAAGAGTAAGTTGGAATTATTATGATGTTGCACCTCCAACCTGCTCTGACTGTGCGTTGAGGATTAGTGGTGATGGCAAATTGGAAAGAGTAATTATTCTTTTGATGAATCTTTCCTCATTAATGAGATAAATATATTTTTCTATACAATTATTAAAAATTTACATCGTATGTTTACAAATTATATTGTTCTGCTTTAATGGTTATTAGATGTGTGAGAGTTGAGAATTCCACAGTAATTCTTGTAAACTCGTAGCAAGAAAAAATTGAATTAATGATGATTTTGGCTATTATTCTGAATGAGTTATTTTAATACAAATTTTTTCCGTGGTTATTAAATTGTATTTTTTAGGCAGTCTATGAAGTTAGGAAAATTTGAATAGTATAATTTCTAAACGCCATGAAGAAAAGATGTTACTAGAAGATGTTACTTTTTTATTAAAACATATGAAGACATTAAAAAAAATTGGCCTTTCTTTAAAAAAACAAATTTTAATTATTCAATTTTTATTAGAGACATAAAAATGGGAAGAAATGTGTATAAAAATTCTATAATTTGAGAGAGGTTCTAAAGTAACATAGTAATTGTATAGACAAATTAAAATGTAAGAAGGTTGATCTTCTTGTGATTGGGTCTATAATTTACATTTAAAATTCAAAATTTTGGAGTATATTCATTTTGTTTAGGAAAATTCCTCAGAAGATAGAAGAAACATGTTATCTAAAATATTACTATTATCTCACATTCATTTTGATTTGTTCTCCAACGTTAAAAATTGTTAAAAATTGATGTTAATTGTTAAAAATTGATTGTTAAAAACAAATGTTAAAAATTGATTGAGTTCGGAATAACTGAATTTTATAGATCAGAATACCAGACTTATATTAAAAATGCTTTAAAAAGTCCTAGAAAAAATTACATTTTTCAATTTATTGGAAGTAGAAATATATTATAAATTTTTCCTGTCCGATACCTAGCTATCTATCAGATGGGTAGATTCTGTAATGTGACTTATACTAAGTAGGATGCATTTGTATATTTAGTGTTGAACGTGTAGAAACTGTGACATTTAAGAGAGTTAAGAAGGTGAATGACTAAACTACACACAAGTGTAGCCTAGAAATCATAAGTATGTCAATTATTCTATAAAATGTTGAGCAACCCTTTCCCTTTTATTAAAGCACTATTTTCTAAATTTAAAAAAAAAATTGTATCCCAAAAATATGTTTCCAATCATTTTCATTCCTTATGTCGGTTGTTTGGAAGATAAATTGCTAAGTTTAGATATTTTTAAATCGTTAGAATATACCAATTTTTTAAAAAAATCGATTATCATTTCCAAATTTTCTCCCCAAAAATAAGGTAGGATTTTTTATTATCCCTGATAATTTCTAGTACTGACAATTGCCTCTGATTACTTAAGATAATAATTAAATTCCGTAATTAGGAAAAGGATTTTACTGTAATGAAAATCTTGAATTATTCATATATTTTAAATAATTTATATGATAGAAAGTGATATTAAATATAGGAAAGCGAAAACCGCCAATATTTTTTACTGTTTTATGTCACATTAACATATAGTATTTTCAAAGATTATACCATGTATATGCATATTAACTTTCTCGTAAAAAGGCCATCATACCATCTATGCAAGGATATGATTAATCTATTGCATAAATTAAATGATATTAAACTTTTGCACGATCATTTCAAATCATAGAAAATTACAAATTCTTCAAAACCTGTCCACATTTACCTTCGCCATATATTTGATTGATTTAATGTAACATAAAATCTGATACACACATATGTTTGAAAGTAAAATGTCCTGCTCTTAACTAATCATGAATTCTACTATGTTCTGATTCTTAGAATTTATGGTTACTTTAGAGGGTTTTACAAGCTCTATGATTAGTCACAAAATACGTATACCCTAACAGGATTTAGAATTGATAGGCTCCTTAAAAATAGTACACCAATTAATTATATATTTCATCAATAAATAGATATTGTTCCAAATTATAACTCAAGCAAAGCTGAATTATTCAGTTGAATTTAATTAATTTCATAAAATAATAATTGAAGATGTCTCATTTAATAACATATTTGCTGTGGTACTTAGCGGCAGTGATATCACAGCTTTAAAACATTTAGTTTCGTGAACATGTAGTAATTCATTATTTCCAAAAAATATGGTAACCTAGGTCACCTGATTTTACAACATGCAATTTTTACCTG
>JAPMOQ010056242.1:985231-1165231 GCA_026543055.1 Argiope trifasciata
ATAAATTGAAAAATAATTTATTATTATTAATATTATTAAAAAATCTTGTTTTGTTATTTTATATTATTCGCTTAATATGATTGATATGGCGTTAGAAAAAATCTTATAACTGTAAAGGATTATTAACTACGATTGATAAAAGCATCTATGGATTTTCGGCTTTCAAGTTACATACAAGGTGTCAGAAATTAAAGCTACCCTATTCAGAGCTACATACTACCGTAACTATTTATCCAAAAATTCTGAAATTTTGAGTACGCCTTAATAAAGGGTTAGAAAAAAGATTGTACTTCAAAACAATTTAGTTCGAACTAACGCCACTAGAGGGCGTATTCATGAACAACTGGTCTGTCCTACGCAATAGATCCCGAACCATCGCAAATAACCCAATGCGCAGCCTTAATGCGACGTTCATTCAACCAACCAACTAACCAAACATTTGAAACAACAGCATATGCAACTGTCGCAACGTCACTCAATAGCTATTCAGTATAAAAGGTAACGAATTCTTTGAAAACTTCATGAGAATGTGTTCGCTTCTCAAAATGACTTTAAGTTTGCTATCTCGCATTTTATTAGTCAAACCGTTTTATCAAAACCCCGATTCAGCACCAGAAGCCTTAAGAACATTTCGGACTTCGAAGAATCTTCGAACAGGTCCAGTGACGTCTCAAAGATTTAAGTAAATGATCAAGAATTTGAAGAAACAGGATCATTGGGTGTTAGTCCTGGAAGCGAAAGAAAATCAGTTCCTTCAGAATTCGTTGAGGAGGTTGCACTTCAAGTGGAAGAGGACAAAACAGCAAACTTCATGGCTAGTAGTAGTGTTCGCCATGTCGCAAGAGTGTTGGATTGGCCATGTTCCACTGTGCATAGGATCCTCAGGAATATACTGCGATATTATCCATACGAAATCTCACTTGTTCAATAGCTGAATCCACAAGATTTTGACGCACGATTAACGTTCTGCCTGCAGTTTCTTGCTCGGTGGGAGGTCTACACTGAATGGTCTTGGAACATTTTGTAGTCCGATGAAGTTCATTTAAATTTAGATGGCTTGAATTGGGGTCGAATTTGGGCTGCAGAACATCCCTTCCCTAGATGTTCCGTTACATTAACCGAAAGTAGCGGTATGGTGTGGATTTAATGCTTTATTTATTCTGGTGCTGTACGTCTTCGAGGAACAAACTCCATCAGATGCAGTGACATACACTGTCACGAAAGAATGGTATGCATCGATGTTGGAGAATGCAATTGTTCCGGATCTACGACTATGTCTTGACTGAACCCTTTTTATGCGGGATAGTGCGACTCCACACCCTGCAAATTGTGTAAAAAATATTCTGAAAACACGTTTTACAGAAGAAAGAGTAATAAGCCTTCACTTCATTAATGCTTGGCCTGCCCGATCTCATGGATCGTATGGATTAAGATCCTGCCCGATTTTAATTCATGCGATTTTTGGCTCTGGGGATATTTGAAAGATCTGGTTGGCCGTGACAACCCGAGAACACTGCCTGATCTTAAAGCTAGTACATTCCGCCAAGTGTTCAGCATTTCAAGGCAGACATTACGCTCTACTTTTGAATATTCCATTTTCAGGATTCTGAGTGTAGCTGACAATGGTGGCCATCACATAGAACATCAATTGGATTAATTCTAAGCTAATGTGTAATTCTTATAATAAAATAGTTGATAATACACCCTCTAGTGGCGACACTTGGTTTTTTTTGGCAAAATGTTTTTCCTATTCCTTAATTAAGGCGTGTACCAAAATTTCAGAATTTTCGGATGAATAGTTCCGGTGGTATGTAGTTCTGAATAGGGGGACTTTAATTCGGGACACCCTGTATGTAACTTGAAAGTTGAAAAGCCATAGATGCTTTTATCAATCGTAATGAATAATCCTTTACAGTTATAAGATTTTTCTCTAACGCCATATCAATCATATTAAACGAATAATATAAAATAACGAAACAAGAGTTTTTTAATAATAATAAATTATTTTTCAATTCAGTTCAATTTTGATGCATTTTTGAAATTAAAAAAAATTTTAACGATAAAATTGACATTATTAAATAGAAGGGACCGCAATCAAAACATTTTGAACCTTTACAAGGGGTCAGAAATATTTATATAATATAGAAATTAATTTTAAAATTATTTTGATAAGGTGAATAGAGATAAAACAATAACTTCTAAACAATATATCATGATTAATAATTTTGAATATTACTTGGAAAGGAGAAAGTACTATATATTATACATGGTATTTTTTCCCAAATTGTATGTTCAAAAGACTATGATCGCGATCAACATTTCTTTTTTGAATTTATTTGGAATCTTTAAAATTGAAAAAAAAAAAAAAGAAAAAAAGAAAAAAAAAACAAGATTTTTCTTTAATACGGGAACCAACAATCGATTCAAATTTCAAAAGTTGTTGCCATGGAAACATAATTATTTTTCTTCCTTATTCCTTTTCTTAAATTTGATGGAAATAAAATTGTTGAAGTTTTAAGATTATATCATGTTTTCAAACAGAAAACTGAAGTAATAAAGAGATGATATGTACCATTAAGTGTATGAAATGGCTTAAGGTTAAGCTTATGATCTTTTAAACTGTTTTTTTTAATAAAAGAATTAAACTAAACAGCGAAACAAATTATCATTATTTTCCTGAAAGATTTTATTCGTTGATTTATAATGATGTTAATTTGTGAATTTATTTTCTACACACACGCAAACACACACACACACACACAACAAACTACTTTTAGCTGAAATAAAAAAGTGCTCTTAAAAACTATTTGGGATCTAGATTGTATAAAAAAAGTTTGTTATTTGCCTTTATAAACCCACTGCAAATTGCTTTCTTTATTCGAAATTTAATCTTAAGGCTTTTAGGATAAAAGTCTTAAAGTAAAGTAGATTAAACTTTCATCAAGGGAAAGTATAGAGAAAAAAACGTCCAGACCCATATTGCATTGTTGAATTTACTATTTTAGGGGCTTCTAACTAAAGTTTGTGAAAGTCTAAAACTCTATAAGAAATCCAGAATTATATTCTAGGCCTCTACAGTCAAAACTAAGCTTTAAAGACGGCTCCTTATACATAATTAACTTTTGATTGCAAACTGTTATTTGTACTGAGTGGTAGTTTTTATTGGAACTTATCTATTGTACAGTTCTGCATGATTTTTTTTCTCCCTAATTTTTTTTATTAATACATTTGTTTTTTTTTACGGCTTTACCTTTTAATATTTTTCGACTTTCTGTATCATAGTGCTGAGAATGCATAGGTTTAACAAGAAATTTTACCCCCTTCACCGAGCAAGTGCAAGTGGCCATTTAGGGCCCTAATTTTATTGTGAAGTAATAAAAAACATGAGCATGTAACATTAATAAACATTAATGCAGGTAACATAATAAACAATAATGCATGTTTATTTAAGGCCTGATTTTGTTTCTCCTAATACATCAATTATTTCAGAAAAATTACAATTTTTTTGCTATTTTGTTTTTGATACTTAATATAGCAAGTGCATTTAAATGTTCTGAGTCTATACTTGACCGAAGATAATACCTAATTAATTTTAATTTCCTAAAAGAGCACTCAGATCTTGCTGTAGTTATTGATAATGTAAAGAAAAGTCTTAATATAGTTATAACATTTAGAAATAACTTATTTTAGATATTATTTAGTATGTATGTTGCAATATGTCTTGTACGTTATTTACATCTCTTCCATTTAATATCAAATCCGGCTGCAAACAAACTTCTTCGATTAGTTTTTCATCTACATTTATGTTATGAAACTTTAAAAATTTTTTGGAAAATATCTCTAACTCATGTTTAACTAAAAAGTTTATATCGCTGAATAATTTGAAATCAGAAATAATATCTGGTATACATTTAATACTATCTTCTATATGTACAATAACAGTATCAATTACAGTGTTAAAAAATAACGCCTAAATTTTTCTATCAGTGTTTTAGTAATTCCGTTTTCTGCTAATTCAGAATACAATCATTTACTTTTTCCGAGTTCGCTTTACAAGAAAATGTTAAGAAATTTTCAAATTACGTGCTAGCACTTTTGATTTGTCTAAAAATGTGTTAAATTTTGTTCTTAAATTTGGAATGCAAGTTTTTATTTGATTGACTAAATTGAAAGCCGAGTCAAGAGCAATTGTTTTTGTTTGAAATAGTTTATTGATAGCGTTAATTTTGAACAATATTGTAAACCCTACTATTACACATAAAATAAAGGGAATTTCTTGTATTGCATCTAATAAACTTTTATTTTCGGATACCGCTGTATTATAGTTACTTACATTAATAAATTCTTCTATATCATTACAAGTTTGTTCAAACTGTGTATATAAAGCCATAACCGAATCTATTTTGGCTTCCCAACGAGTGCCATATCATAGTTTAAAAATAATGTTTAAATGCTTTTGTTGAATTTCCCAACTTTTCATAGATGCGGAAAAGTAATATAAATGTAAATAAGTAATATAAATGATTCAATATCCCCAACCTTTTTTTATAATATATATTGCTGGAAGTGGCATCACAAATTAATGAATTAAAGAAGTGTCATAAATAAGGCACATAAATTGCATGCAAGTGTTTTTGAGAAAGTACTCTAGACAGTACACCTTTATGTTTCCCTCTCATGTTGCTACCGTTGTCGTATGCTTGCCCTCTACAATTCATATTATCTAACTCAAGTTCGTTTAATCTTTCCGATAGTCTTTGATAGTCCTTTACCAGTCAGATCAGTTACTTCTACAAACCTTATAAATAACTCATTTATAAATCATTTCGCTTCAAAATCCGCATATCAGATAATTATTGAAGTTCGCCTTATGGGAAATATCAGAAGTGAAATCCATCTGGATAGTATAGTACATGGCTGCTTTTATATCTTGTTTAATTTTGTTAAGAACTTCATTTCTTAACACAGTAATAATTTATTCTTGTGACCTAGGTAATGAATGATGCTCAATTTTATTTTTAGAATTTATTATTTTTTATATAATCCATTACCACAGGGACGTATTTACTTAATAATTCAATTAAACTTACAGAATCCCCATTCTTAGGCTTAGCTTACCTATTATATCGTGGGTTTCTCGGAATAATGGAAGATTATTACAAGCTAAAAGCAGAACGAAATTTAATTTACAATTCTTTAAAATAGTAATTTGAATCGTACCGTTTCCTTACTTATATTAATTTCATTTGTTTTATCAATATTCCAATTCAGTCGTTTTAATAATTTTTACAAAGCAATAAATGAATTAATGTGACAACTAGAGCATTCATGGCCTTGGATTACATTTGACAGCTTTCTACAGTTATTACAGCCTCCTATAAATCGTGTAGTTTGGTCATTTCCTCTTCTTTTGGAAAACTGTATACAAACAACAAATGCAACATAAGAAGTCTTGCGTCTTGATAAAATTAACCAACTACGAAGTTGAGTTTCACCATTTGGCTTTTTTAAAGTAGTATATAATAGAAAATGATCCACCTTCAGCATTTTTAGCAAAAAGTCCTTTATGTTGCACAGATCCGATTTTAACACACAACATTCTAAATTTATCAGTTATAATACATGGCCATAGCCAGGAACCTTTATACTCTCTTTATCATATTTTTTATTGTCATTTTCGCCATTATTTTCTGATTCGGTCACATTAAACACACTATTCTTCAACAAATGCCACCATTTCAATTGTTTTATTGTTGGACTGTCTACTTTGTGCTAAACTTTCTTCCCCAGTTGAAGTTTGAATTGTATTATATGAAATTGAAGAAATTCCTTTGTGAAACTTAATTTGTACCCCCCCCCCAAATAAATAAATAAATAATAAAATTTACTTGTGACTCTTTGAAGTTTAGCTTTTTTTCTTTTCTGATAATTTCTTTTTTGACGCCCAGAAGGATATTTCCTTGGAGTGGACATCATTCTATTTAACAGTATTAAGTAGTTTATAGAACGAATCATCAAATTATTTTGTTGTAACTATAATCTATGAACTAATAGTAAAGTAAGTGATTGTAAATCTATTATATTAACAATATATTTCATGCTTGCACAAGACTATAATATATATTGTGAGCTTTGTATATATCCAAATCCAGAAAACTTTTAAACCTTTTCCTTACTTCTTTTAATTCCGGTCATGGCATATGAAACAGAAATATAATACGCATTGCTGGGAGTTGATTATTTAATTTATCATTTTAATTTTTGTTTGAGCAACTTAATATAAACAAACATACATAGAGGTACGCTTAAAAATATTACATTAAATGCAGGAAAAAATTATATAGCTGATGATTTACAAATCCTTTTGAACCTAGCCTCAGTGACCAGAACTCACTCCATTTTGTGTTAATACACCTGAAGGGGATTTCTTTATTCATAAATCAAACCCCATCCCCCCTTTTTTATAGGCATCGTCGATATCATTGCCTTATAACTGCGTCGATGCTTATCCAGCCAAGTGGGATCAAAATTGTATACTTCCAGTACGCGTAAAAGCTATTATTGTTCAGAACATTATTTTAATTCTTAATCATGGTGGAGCCCCCTTGAGGCACCGGGACGGGTGCATTGTACCCGCCGCATCCGCCAAATGCCCAGCCCTGCCTATTCAGATGGCTCTAAAATGCTTTATACTGATCCAAATGAGATAAAATTTGAACCTGAAATTATTTAGGTAATTCTCTTGCCACTCATTAAATAAATAAAAAAATTAACCTTTAGGTCATGATATAAAACTCTTTAATATGGCTTATTATTGTTAAATAAATTAAAATTTCTCAATATGCCTTCTTTCATTTTCTGCAATATGTTCTAATCAGATAGCTATATTTTCTACAAATGCCTGGATTGTGCTACCGGAATATTAAGAATATAGCACCGAATGTTGTCTTTCAGATTTGGTTGATATGATTTTGATGGTAGATATTGTCCATTAAGTCATTCCTACAATCAAAAGTGGTAAAAAATGATGTACGAGGAGAGAGGATGGCATGCTATTGGAAATTGACGGTTGATAACTTTTGCTTCTATGAAGTGTTGTATTAATATTCGCTTTACACGATGTTTATATGAGATATTGCAAGAAAATGAGGTTCAACTCCTCTACCACGCTGTTGAAGAGAACAAAACCTTCACCATATCATGATACCGTTGTCCTGGGGCTGAACAGGTTTGGATTCCATTTTAAGTTATCCCTTTAAAGAAATGAGGACCAACGATAAAAGTAGATGAAAAACTACTCCATATTGTCACATTTTCAGGATGCAAGTTTTGTTGCACTTCTGCCCGAACTCGACAATTGTGGGTATTAATTTGTCCATTGAGTCAAAAGCGGGCCTCATCATTCCACAGAATGTTCCATGAACAAGTTGTGTTAACCATCATTCGGGCATAGAACTGATGTTCAAAACTTTTACGGACCTTTAAGTCCCTATCCTGCAACAGGTGCACAGACTTGATTTTGTATGGATAAAAATGCAAAATCTGTCCTATGATTTTTCGAACAGATAAAGATGATGTATTCAGAACACGGGAAACAACTGGCAAAGTAACACTATTATGTGGTGACTGACTGCTTCTTAAACGAGTGCGTTTACAAAATTTTCGATTCTAAAAAGTGATATTTTTTTCCTCCTCTACCTGGAACAATGGCAAGCTGCTATTTTATAAATTTCTGCATCATCTTACGTAATGCACCTGGAGATACTGGATCTCTTCGTATCTGCTTCATACGACGAAATACCTTTTGAGCTGTAACTGAGTTTCGTCGGTTTTGGTAGAAAAATTTCGCCAATAACATTTTTAATTATAGCATGACAAACAAGGAAGAAACTAATGTCCTTGCAAAATCCGACTTCTTTTTATTCAAAGAAAAATGGAAATAGACGTGTGCTGTAACCAAATTCTGTTTCACATTTTCAACATATGCAAATAAATGTCATTTGCATTACAGTGCCATCTTTCACAAATTTTTAATTAATAAATGCAAAATACATCATCTGAATAACCTGTTGTTCAAATTTTATCATATTTGAAACAATAAAACATGCATTTTAGAGTCCTCGGAAGTGGACAATTTATTTCTTGTTAACCCTTTATATCAATATAATCCAGATGAATTTTTTCTCACTAATTAATTAGCAAATAATTTGCTAATTGCTAATTAGCAATTATTAATCAGCAAATGATTATATTTAATATTTTTACGCTTACTTTTCAAAATTGTTATGATATTTTAATAGTCTTTAGTAGTTCAATGAATGGAAATATAATGCTGATTTAATTAATTTTCACTATCATTACAAATTGATTTTCTAAATAATTTAATTTACTTGTCTAATGTGAAATATTTAGAAACTCACGATATTTACACTAAAAAGAGATGCAATTCCACTATATAAACTTAAATAAATATAAAAATTATTCTCGTAATTTTACCATTTGGATTCATTTGAACGATTTCCTGCATATTGTTTCATTTTTTTATAAAGACAATAACTAAAATAATTTTGATATTTTTTAAACCTATGAGTACTATTTCGTAGGAAGGCTGAAAATATCGATGAAGGTACAGTTCAACTCAAAGAAAGTGAAAGTGGAAGGGGACTAGTATTTTTGTTTTTCAGTTACTTCGTTGCATATGAAGGAAGGCAGAGGTTTCAAATTAGACGAATTATTATTTCATTATAATGAAATACTTTATTATTCAAAATGTTTTCTGATCACGATTATTAGCATTCAATAGAAATCAAGAGATTGCAAAATAATTTTCAGCATCTCTCATCGATCATTTCCAACAAGTTATCACAAAAATTATAACTTATGTGATTACAAAATCCTTTTGGAAAGTTTTCTCTAGTTTATGATATAAATGTACATCCCTGGATAATAGCTTTTATTAAAAAAACCATTTAACTATGGTTTAAATTCTTGTAGGCTTTGTACTTTGAAGTGATTGATTTCGATTCCAAAATTCAATTAAAAATTTTTGGCTCTCTCTCTTTGACTTTAGTGTTTTAATGGCAGTAGATGAGGAGCAAATAGAGCTGTTAACACACTTATACACGCAAGCACAAGCCCACAAACTTTATTGTTTATAAAGTGAAAGTATGTATGAAATTTCATTTAAGGTCTAAAATATTTCATACATTTCAAAATTTTTGATCCCTTCCCTTCTTTAAAAAAATTCGCATTTGCTCTGTAAAGAAAAATATATGTCCTTCATTAATTTAAAATGTTTTAAAAAAATATATGACATTCTTTACAAACATTTTTTATTAAAACTTCTGCAATTTTCTGGGAAATAAAGATACACAAAGGGAAAAATCCAAGGCGAATAAGATAAAATTCGCTTGTAACACGATGCACCAAAAATATTTATTGACATTTGCTAAGGATTTTCTTGATGATTGAGTAAATGCTTAATCATGTAATGATTTCACTACTATTATCTGTTTAAAGACCGAAAGAATCTACTGCTAGATCCTTGCTTGTTTGTTGTAAAAAAGTTAAATAGACTACAACTTAGGTTGAGAGACACAAAATCAGAAGAAATATGATTTATAAGCTTACTCTAAATTAAATGAGGCAAAACTCGGACTTGATTATTTAGAAGATAAATATTATTGAAATATTTAGGCTTGAATGTTATATCTCTGTAAATATTAAGAATAAATAAGTGGAAGTGTTTGCTTTCCAGTGTAAATCATTTTAATTAGTGAATCTTGAATTTAAGTACATAATTTGTTCAGGCAATGAAGTACATAATTTTTTCACAATATCTCTATTATATCTCTATATCTGCAGGTAGAAATAGAATTTATTTGCAAAAAATTGTAACTGCAAAAGGAACACAAATTTATTGTGAATATGCCAAGTCGAATTCAGTTAGTGAACATGAAAAAGAAATGCTATATAAAAATCGGTGAAAATGTATCAAAACGTAGATCTTATTCATATATGGATATACAGGGTGTTTCATAAATGATGGGAGTAACTTTAAGGAGTGATAGACCAGAGAGAATAGTAAACATCAAGACGAGAATAGTAAATAGGAAAACAAGTATCCCAAACTTCTTCCGAAGGAAATAGGGGCCATCAAAGTTTAGGGTTCTAAATTTCAAATGATGATAAAAAAGGAAAAATGGATCGATTCACTTGCGGTTTTCGCTAAAATAATTCGTTGAATTAGTATTTTCTTAGAAAAAGTTTTAAAGACAAAGTTAAAAAAATGCTGATAGAGGGCGTCTAGACTTTGGAGTACAGAACAACTACTTTTACCAGTATCTTTTTTTATTTTGTTAAATGTTTACTAAAGCTTAGACTTTAACTAAAACTTTGAGCTCAAAATTAAAACCATCGGGAGCGGTTAAGTGTTACAAATTTAATCGCGTTCAGATGGTTAAATTTTAAACGCTTGTATCTAATGAGAAAAATAATAAGTGATGAAGCAAACTTTAATAGATGATAGTACAACACCAAATCAAACAACATTCATCAAAGAAATCATAGTCGTAATTTTAACCTGAAGGTGATAGAGGACGCTTAAAGAGATTTCGTATTAAGAGACAAAAAAGAAAACAAAGAACATTTACGTTATAAAAAAAGTTTAATTATAAATGATTACAATAGCTGTTCAAAACTCTGGCCATTAGATACGATGCATGCGGTACAACGGCGAAGAAGGGATTCACGAACCCTCTGAAACACACGCCCAGAGTATCGCGCACCTCCCCTGCTGCGGAAAAAAGTCTGGCGACGAGTTCTTCTGCAGATTTGATAGGAGTTTCATGGATAAGACTCTTCAGGTGTCCCTACAAAAAGAAATATAGGCATGAAAGATTGGGCGATCGTGCTGGCCTAGGGACAGGACCACCTCACCCAATCCATTGATTTGGAAAGGTTGCAAGTATGCATTTCTAATGAAAGTTGATTGTTTTTATGTTGTACTATCACCTCTTAAAGTTTGCTCCATCATTTATTATTTTTCTCATTAGATACAAGCGTTTAAAATTTAACCCCCTGAACGCAATGAAATTTACGCCCCTTAACCGCTCCCGTTGGTTTCAATTTTGAGCTCAAAATTTAAGTTAAAGTCTAAGCTTTAGTAATCATTTAACAAAATAAAAAAATACTGGTAAAAAGTAGTTGTTCGATACTCCAAAGTCTAGAGCACCTTATATCAACATTTTTTAAACTTTGCATTTAAAACTTTTTTAAAAAAGAATACTAATTTAAAGAATTATTTTTGCAAAAACCGCAAGTGAATCGATCCATTTTTCCGTTTTATACCATCATTTGAAATTTAGGACCCTAAGCTTTGATGGCGCCTATCTCCTTCGGAAGACGTTTGGGACACTTGGTTTCCTCTTTACTATTACTCGTCTTCATGTGTACTATCACCCCTTAAAGTTACTCCCATCATTTATAAAACTCCCTGTATAAAATAGTGTAATAGTTTCAAGCTATTCTTTTATGCTTTAAAATTTGTTTATTAGTGCATGCTCAAATACTTTGAGATAAGTTACGTCATAAAATAGGAATTGTCAGCGCAATTAAAAAAACACAAATTAATAGGAAATGAAATGGTAATTCCAACGCACCATCGTTTGAAAGAGGATTTAACATCGTTTCTTTTAAATCTTGCATGCACAATACAGTAGCATATTAATTTTCTGAACCAATTCATTTTTTAACTTTAAATTTTATAAAACATTGATATGATGTTTAGGTAATTGTTTTTTAACTATTCGTTATTTATTAAATTCCGCATTAAATCAATCGCTGGCTTTCTTTTAAGTAATTAATTGAGTATTAACATAAAATTAATAATTTGAATGTTTTGAAATTTTAGAGTATGAAAAAGTACTCATGAATGCAAAATAGATAAGGCATTTTTTGAATTGTATAAATTTATAGAAAATAAAATGCACAATTTTATGTTTGTGTGAAAGACTATCCTTGAAAGTACACCTGAAAGTTATACTAGAGATTGAAATATCTATCACCATAAAATACAGAACTGTAAAATTATTTTAATATGAAAAAATTATCATTTCATTGGTAAAACTTTCTTTTTGAAATGTCAAGTACTTATAATAATTTATAATCCTCATCTTTTGCTTTATACATTTATAACCAATAATTTTTTCATTCTTTCTGATTTTTCAAAAACTTTATAAACTTCTATTGGGTAATTTTGAAAATATTCTGTGAAGAAGAAGCCGTAGGAATGTTATTATTAATTTTATTTTAATGATATTTCAAGTAGGATTTCGCTACACGTTTTTTTATGAAGTTAGTTCATAAATGTGTTTAAATACTAAAAGCTATTTAAAGTTAATTTCATTTTTTCTAAGCATTTTCGTTCTTTTTGAATGCATATAAGCAAAGGAATTGCAGATATTCAATCAAGATATTTTTTACCATGCGAAGGAAAAAGTACTAATAATAGTTCTTAAATCGTCCTCTCAGACATTAGCTTTGAAATTTATAAACTTAAATGGGGATTTGATTTGATTAAGTATAGAAATGGTTGATCACAATAATAATAATAAAATATAACATAATTTAATACATGTAAATATTTAGAATACATAGATAATTCTACAATATGAATATGGTAAATATTAGTAAGATATAAAACATAACAAATATTCCTAAAAGTCTATAAAAGCTTCGACGTTAGCAACTGTATATTTTTTGAGTTTATTTACAAGCTCTATTTAAATATTTAGCTCCATTCCATCCTTTATGGTGAATACAAACATATTAAAATTGCCATCTATATCTTTTTACTATAGATCAAGTTCTGCATTGAACAATTTTATTATTGTACTTACAGTTTATTTCAGAAAAAAAATCGAACTACTTTATCTTGAATCTATTTAAAATTTAAATTTTTTTCCAGATATTTTCCATTTATTCCCTTTTCCGAGAATATAGTGAGCAAAATTTTAGAGACCATATAGGTCACATATGGGAATTTATATGCTTTTTTGTTCATATGAATTTCCTGAAAGATATTGGATTCAACTATTTAAGGATCAATGAAATTTATTTTATTATCTACCTTATTATTATTTTCTTTTCATATTTTGTGGTACACTAATAGATTAAAATTTCCCTCTGAAGGTATTTGCTAGAATTCAAATTCTGCATTGAGCAATTTTGTTATTGTATTGCTTTTTCCAGTTGCCTTATATTTCGATTAACGAAATCGAGCTACTTTGTTTTGAATCTGTTTATCTAGTCATTTCTAATAAGTGGGTAGTTTATCTATCTTATCTAGGGATTTTACAATTACATTATTTTCCCAGAATATAGTAAACGAAATTTTAAAGTCCATATAGGTCACTTGTAAGAATTTGGACTTTTTTTCCATAGGTATTTCCTGAATGATATAGAGTTCAACTATATAATGGTGAATGAAATTTGTTTTATTATCTACGTTAGAAGAATTTACTTGAATAACATCAACAACTTTTTGGAAATATTTAAACCGGAAAAATGCATACATTTTTGTAGCCTTGAGAGATATTAATTGTTCAAATGTTTCTTCCCAGAAATAATTTTTCATTTTAGTTTTCAAAAATCATAAGTTTTTTACAAGGAATATTTCTGTTCAATAGTTTAAAATGCATTTAATTTTGTCTAATTTCTAAAAGGAATGAGGATTTAACTACACAGTTATAAATATTAATTTTTAATAAATACACTGAAGGAAAAAAAAATCCCAACACTAGAAAGGAGCTGTGCTAGATAAACGAAATTTGGTAGGAGTCTTTATACATCTGAAAGATGACGTCGATTCAAATTTCGAGCTACGGGCGTAAGTGTGGCGCTAGTAGCGACACTATGAACATGCAAATGAGGTTTGCTTTAAATAAGCGCTGTAAGGTTCGTGATCGTTATTTACAGTTGAGATTTGACGTAGTAGGTTAAAGTTAGACAAGGATGCCTCTGAGAAGACGAAGAAGCCGTTATCAGCAGCTCACTGAGTTTGAACGAGGTCGTGTTGTAGGGCTACGAGAAAGTGGGTTTTCTTTCCGCGATATTGCTGAAAGACTAGGCAGGAATGTATCCACTGTGCATCAGTATTGGCGGCAGTGGTCAAGGGAAGGTACTGCCTCAAGAAGACCGGGTTCTGGGCGGCCACGTGGTCCTACTGAGAGGGAAGACCGTCGTATTCGGCGTCTGGCTGTGGCTAATCGTACTGCGTCTGTAGCTGAAATTCGGGCTGCAGTTGGCATCACAGTGACACAACGAACTGTTACAAATCGGTTACTTCAAGGGCAGCTCTGAGCCAGATGCCCTGTACAGTGCATTCCACTGACACCAAACCACTGCCATTTACGACGTGAGTGGTGTCAAGCTAAAGCTCATTGGAGGACGGAGTGGAGATCTGTTGTGTTTTCTGACGAAAGCCGGTTCTGCCTTGGTCGCAGTGATAGCCGTTTGTTGGTTAGAAGGAGGCCAGGTGAGCGCCTGCCAGTGACCAGTCTGCGGCCTAGACACCCAGGGCCTACTCCTGGAGTTATGGTTTGGGGAGAAATTTTGCATGATAGAAGAAGCACTCTCGTGGCTATCCCACGCACCCTGACTGCAAATTTGTACGTCAGTCTAGTGATACAACCTGTTGTGCTGCCATTCATGAACAACATTCAAGTGGGGGTTTTCCAACAGGATAACTCTCGCCCTCATACCGCTGTTGTAACCCAACATGCTCTACAGAATGTTGACATGTTGCCTTGGCCTGCTAGATCACCAGATATTTCTCCAATCGAGCACGTATGGGGCATCATTGGACGGCAACTCCAGCGTCATCCCCAACCAGCATTAACTGACCCTGCATTGACCGCCCAAGTGCAACAGGCGTGGAACTCCATCCCACAAACTGATATCCGACACCTGTACGACACAATGCAAGCACGTTTGCATGCTTACATTCAAAATTCTGGTGGTTACACCGGTTACTAATGTACCAACATTTCACATTTGAAATGGCTCTTCTCGCCAATGGCTCTACCTGTGATCTTGAAACTTTAATCAATTAAATATGTTACCTAGACAAATGTATTCCTAAAATTTCATTACTGTACAATAATTTGTTTTTGGTGTTGGGATTTTTTTCCTTCAGTGTAGATGATCCAATGTAAATTTCCTGCCCATTTGAAGCAGCAATATTTTCATATGCTAATTACTAATAGATATTATTCTGATTGAAAATTCTAAGCAGTAAATATAGTAAAACGTATGATTTTACATTTCTTCCTAATTTTTCTATGGTTTATAAAATTCAAAGAAAGAGAATCAGAAATACTCGACAGTGAAAAAAGTCAATATCTATGGTGTAATTAAAGGAAATATTCCCAAATAAAATTAATAAATGTTTTAAGAGATTTTAAGTAAAAGAAGAATAAAATGTTTTCATTTAAAAAAGAATACATTTTCATTTCATGAAATATCATATTTAAAAAAAGCAAATTAAAACTATGTTTTAATAAGATAATACGAAAATTCATATCCGCAAACCAATATCATTAAAAGAAATTCTAATTCCATAATTAGAAATAAAATATTTCCAAATAATGAAAATTTTTCAATAAATGTTTTGAAATGTTTATTGGAATAAATAATTGGATTATATTCTAATAAAACATTTCCAAACTTTGCAAAATATAATAATTTAACAGTAATTTTATATGAATAATATTCACTTTTATATAATCAAAACAAGAATATTGAATGTTATAAAATTTTCAAATAAGAACAGTAAGGTGATTTTTTAATTCTAAATAATGCTTTAAAATTGGACAGTTATTTAAGAGTCTATAAACTTAGATTTAACAAATTTACACTGTTTATAAATATTGTAATATTTCGAGAAAATGCAGGCTATTTTACTATTTTAATCATACTGAACTCTTATTTACATTTCAATGGCACTTTTAATTTATTCTAAATATAATGTTGAAAAATATTATACAGATAATTGAAAGCTGGTAAACTAAGTTATAGCATAAATTAAGTTTAAAAATTGCTAATTTATTAACTCTCTACTTATTATGCCTATACATATTATATATTTCTGAAATCAATTAATGTATCGCAATTATAAGAATCTAAAAGTCTTAAAAATTAATTTTTCAATGGTATAAAATTCATGTGTTCCCTTTCCAAATAATGTATCTATTCTTTTCATAGCAATGAGTCTGCAAAAGGAGAATGTTTCAGTGACATAAACTTCTAGTTCTTATTTAGAATGTGCATAAATAAAAGATTTTGGTTGGAATTTGGATTCATTATATGCCGTTATTCAATCTTCAACCCCCATTACTGAATTTAATTGCATGATTAGTATTGCAAATTATATATTATACACCTTTTGTGATAAAGCCAAATCATGCACAGTAACTGATTCATTATACAGTCAAATCCTTTGATGGTTATCTATATATATTGGCTATTTCAGTAAGTCTCTGTGTTACACTCATCATTATGATCACCAATGTATCAGAATCTGTAAACGGTATCCGTCTCGCAGTTTCACGATAATTGTCTTTATTACGAACTTCGTAGTTAGATAGGAATTGTAGTTGAAATCAGAGGACTGCTAACGATTTCTGGTCTTATACCACTATCTGTTGGTTCCACAATTCTGTGAACTGTTGTATCAGAATCTAAAATCATTGGTTTTTGGTTGATTAAAGAGATAAGAGCTATGTTGAATTGGTAGCAAAGTTTGAATGGGAATCAGAATGGGAATAACAGTGCATTCATGATTTAATTAGTTCATCAAAATTCTATTACTCTATTTTTTATGAGATTAAAATGAATACAAAAACAATTTAATATTTGTTACTAATAATTAGTCTTTAGTTACTGTTGCAAATCAATTTGAAAAAAGAGGATTTCAAGGAGATTCTCTATGATCCTTATTTCAGTTGCTTAACAGATTTAGTAAAAAGTAATTCTAACATAATTGAAAAATATGAGCGTTTAAAAATAATGATTGCTTTCTTTTGTCTGTTTCTTATATTTTTGTCAATGCACTATTCCTATTAATACATTCTTCAAGGAATATATATATATATATATATGACACTGGGCTCTATACATTAGATGTGAGCATGAAATTCTGAAGAATTGCATGGGCAACATATTTGAAAAATAAAATACTTTATATATTTAAAAAAAATTCTTAAAATAACAGAATATGAAAAATTCAAAGAAACATTCTGGTATTTAATCTAATAACTATTTGCCTAAAGCGATACGATAATTCAAATTTGCTGATCTGAAATTTTGGATATTTTCATCTTCTTGCTCAGCTCTTTTCAATTTTGTTGTAATAGTTTCGTTTTATATTACTGCTACCGGATTTCTGCTTTGATCATCTACATGTTGTATTCTTTCTCCAGGTCCATGAATGATTTTGTAGTCAAAATGAAGAAGTGCCCATCTAGCTATTCGAGTGACTAAGTCTTTTTTATCCATAGTCGTTTGGACAGTAGAGCAGTCTCTCACAATCTTGAAGTGATTATTTAAAAGGTAGGGGCAAAATTTCTCAAGTTCTGTGACAATGACGAGGACTTCTAATTCGTAACTGTTATACTTATTTTCCCCTGGAGAGGGTTTTTGAGACATTTAATGGACAGGATGCAGTTTTCTATCTCCTCCTTCTTGCAGTAAAATGGCTCCATACCTATGTTGACTTGCTTCCGTATGTAGTTCTGTTTTCTTCCTTGTTGGAATATATTTCACACTGGACCTTCTGTTAATATTTCCTTGAAATTTTCGAATGCCTCAAACTGCCTATCCTTTCTAGTCAGGTCACTCAATGGTTTCGCTATCTTAGAATATTGTGGAATTAATTTACGAAAATAACCGGTTAGGCCCAGAAAACTTTGGTCTTGTTTGACCGTTGCCGGTACTGGAAATTTTTTCACTCCTAACGTTTTTGCGGTAGATGGACGAATTGTCCCGTTTTCTACGATGTGACCTAAAAATTCTACTCTCTTCTGAAGAAATTGACTTTTTTGAAATTTTATTTCCAAGCCATATTTAGACGCTACTTAAAACGTTTTAACTTTTTGAGCCCTTCAAATTCGTCTATAGCTGGAATTATTAAGTCGTCGATGTAGATTATTACAATGCCTTTACATTATTATTATTACAATTCTATACTATAATACTATATATGTATTACAGGCACACGCTAAGACTGGTACTTAGACCGAAAGTTACCTTGTTGAATTCGAACTGTCCATCAGGAAACTACAAAACATGCAAACTGTTTACAGTTTTCGTTTACGTCGACGATAAAAATCCGTTTTTTAAATCAAGGGTAGTGAATACTTTTGCTTCTTGGAGTTTATTCAAAACATCTTCTGTGGCAATAAAAACGGTCTTTGAAGAGCTTTTTGTTTAATTTTTTATAATCGACTCATAACCTAGTAGAACCATTTTTCTTCTTTACTAATACGATCGGGTTTGCGTACTCAGATGAGCTGGTTCTGATTATCCCTTGTTCTAACCATTCGTCGATTTGTTTATTCACTGCTTGATTCTCAGGAAAACTTGCAGGTTGGTAGACTGAAATGTCGTTCTTTAAAATTATTCTTTTGGATACATCTGTATTTTCAGTTTCTTCAGGCTTGTAACTGGAAATTAGCTCCGATAATTCTTTTTTTACTTCTGGATTAGAAATGTATTCTATTTTAATTTCGTCTTGTGGTCTTAACTTGTTTAGTTGCGTGCGCATGAAAAATATTTCTACATCTTCTCTTCTTCGAAATTCAACACCTTTTTTGGTGAAGTCAACTGAGGCTTGTTATAAAATGTCTGACCCAATAATTGCCTGAAAATCTAAATATGAAGTAGGTACCATACACCATTTCAGAGAATATTTTTGTCCATCTAATTCGATATCTTCCCGAAATGACCCTTTTGTTTTGACTTGTGACTTTCCCAAATCAGATAATATAATCCTTTCTCTTGAGAGTTCTGAATGCTTGATGAATTGTTTGCTAATATCTTTCCGGAGGTGTGTTATTGAACTGCCATTGTTGATTAATGCATCGAAAGTTTTGTTTCTTAAAGTTACTTTCCTTGTTCTCATTTTCTCTCGTGAAATTTCAGAGCAAGCTTGAACAATAGGTGCTAAAGGCATGCCATTTTTCGCTTTGTTAGGTCGTCTTGGGCAATCTACCCAAAAATGTCCTAGTGTCTGGCAGTAACAACAATTCACATCTCTTCTGGAACTTGTTATTTCTATCCCGGAAATTTTCAAATCTTCTTGGGTAATTCTGAAATTCATTTGCTCCTTTATTTTCTTCTTTCCTTCTGAATAAGGGACCTGATGCTTTTGGTTTCAATGTCCTCCTGACATAGTCATATTGTTCGAACTTTTCTGCCAAATCAGTAAGTGGAATTTTGGATGACCGCTAATCAAGAAAGTGATTCTGAAACTCTGGTGGTGCCTTCCGTTTCATCTGGTCCGCAGTGATAAGTTCACATAGCTTTTTGTAGGTGTCCGTCAAAGTAAGTTTTCAATTCGTGATAGAAATCCCTTCATTTTTTTTCTCAGGAGTTTTTTTTTTCTTATGTGAAACAAATAATTGTCACAGTTTCCAACGGGACAATTTGAATCTCTGTAACAGCAGATTCTTCACATAGTCGTAATCGTTCAATTTTTTCTTAGGTTCTCGAGCAATTAAATGAGCAACTTCCAGAGAAATTAATCCTAGCAGCTTCTGGACCTGTCGTGCTTTCGGCAAATATATTAAATTGACATGATGCTGAAATAGTGCTAACTTTAAACTTCTGCCATCTTTCATGTTGAATCAGTGACACAACTCTTGAGAAGTCTTACTTGTTACTGAAATATCTGCCGAGTTTTCACGACCAACATTTATTTGGGTTTGGATTTTCAATTTCTCAAGTACTTGCTCACGTTCCTCCTTCCGCAATTCCTCGTTTTTTTTCTAATTGTCTGTCCTAGATGTCTGTCCTGAATGATACTATCTAACAACACTTTGGCCTCTTCCTCATCATAATCAGAGTTTTTTTAAATCAGATCTTTAATTTTTGGTTTTGTCAACACTATTTCAACAGTTATGCTGAATTGATTAGCGAGAGCTGTAAATCTTCTTTTTAGTCTTTTAATAAGAAAGTTTTTTCGAAAGAAAAAGAGAGGCTTGGTGCTAATTACTGAACTGAATTAATTTTGAAATTTATCCGAAATTCTCTATACTTCAGCGTATTTAAATAAAAGCCAAATTAAATTAGTTTTGTTTTAAACTTGAAACTAAAATTTATCTTTGGGTGATTTAAAACCAATTCCTAAAAACCTGATTTAAAAAGGCACAAAGTATTTTTACATAAGTGAAATTAAAGATTGAAAAAAATAATACTGACAATAGCTTTCAAAATAATGCTAATGGCTATAAAATAATTGTAAAGTAAGAAAGCCCCAAATTGCAACAAAATATAAGTAAAATTCAAAATTAAATCAAAAATATTGTTTGAATTTAAACAATGAACAATAAATAAAGTAAATAGATCATCTTCAATATTGATATATAAAAGTATTTTTATCATTTTTTTTCTCTAATTTAAAATGCTGTTGGAATGAATAGTAAATAAAATTCTTAATTAGAAAACCATGAGTAACTTTCAGCAATGGAAAATAAATATTGATATTCAAATTAACTTTACAAGTTTATTTTTTAGATGTAAGCTTCGCATAAAAAAATTAAATTCTGTTTCAATTGTTAATTTTAAGAATGTATACACACTTAGTTAAAGAAAAATAAATACAGCAAATAAATGCTATGAAATTTGAGTTAAATATTGAAGACGAATTATCTTTAAAAAAAACTTCAACATAAAAGTAGCATTCTTAGAACAAAAAATAAAATTGCACTGTTTGTACGATTGAAAGATGGGACATTCTGAATCATTACGCTAAAAATAAAATAAATCAGAACAGTTTTTCGTAATTCGAAAGAGAAAAATAATAAAAAGAAAACATATTCAATACCTGTTTAGACTGATCACTTTGGGAGCGACTGAGATTATGAATACTTAATGAGACTTGGCCCTGTATTTCAAGGACACATAAAATGGTATCAGAATGAGAACTAAGTTTGGTTTTGTTTCTTAAACTTATGGAACAAAAATATCTCAAATACGATGAATTAATTTGTGCTTAAATAAAATACATATATACAGCAAAACCTTGAAAATAAATATTAAGAATACCTCAATATGAAAGATATATTTTTAAGCACTTTCAATGATTGAAATCAAATATCAAAACAACACAAATATTTCAATATATAAAATAGTAACGGTTAATGTGCTATTGAAAGAAAAGTAACTTAGAGATAATTAAATATTAAATAGTTTAAAAACATTTCACTGATGACGAAGTATCTTGGAGTTTTGAAACATGAAGTAATGTTTTATTTCAATGTATCAAATGCTGGATGCTATTGAAGCTGAACCAAACAAAACAAAAATGCTCAGGTGCCATGGAACTTGTCTGTATCGAACAGGACGATCAAAACTGAACTATGTTTTCGTGCTTTAAATTTGAAAAACACACACGCGTTTTCTTCACTGGATTCGAATGTGGATTTTTTTAGATGTGCAAATAATAAATTATACTCGGTACTGGGTCGACGTCCTGTATGAGTTAGTATTCAAAACTTAACACTTAAAACTGGAAACACTTAACACTGGAAATCAAAGACATAAAGAGGTCAGAGACTGATTTATTTTAAGAACTGGATGTCAGGACGACACATTTTCTAATTTGCTGAGGTGGAAAAATTTTCTTGTGATCGTTGGGACGACTTTACGGCAATTTCATCATTTAATTGGAATACAACGATGAACCGTACTCGGGATGAGAAAAATGATGACACTCAGAAATTCTTTTCAGTAGGATGCCGATGTGTTGACGAGAAATTCATGCGACGGTCGGAACGACTTCACCCATGTTTCATCACATCATAGGAACACAATGATGAACCATTCTCGGGACAGGAAACATTATTGTGTGTCAGTACGACACGAATCAAAACTCTTTTTCGATGAGAGTAGGGTCATTCGTCCGATGAGTTTAAGGCTAACGAAGTACGAAATACTAAAATAGAATTATATTTCTTAAGTTGCTTTTGAAAAAAGAAAGCCATAGAAAGCCAGAAAAGAAGCCCGGAAAAAATAATTAAATTTGAAATTCGAAAAACCGGGGTCGTCGTCCCATGTTTATAGGAACGGATGGGACAAAATGCCCATTCAGAACTCATTCAGATCAGTGGTTTAGGTTTACTGATTAAAGAGAAGAAGCTTTTAAATAAAAAAAGGTAAATTTATTTACAGCAAAGAATATCTAAAAGAAAAGACATTAACAATTATTACAGGACACCTATTTACATTACAGATAAAAGTTTAACATTTAGATGACACCAAGGGTGAAGCTTAAACAAATGTCCCATGGCAAAATTATGCACCATCGTTGCGTATTAAATAACCATGGTATCGAAACGTATGACCCAATCTCTCTCACTCTGCCTTACAAATGCTCGCAGCTCACTTTTCTAAAACGTGACGTCAAGCTTCTTAGACTTTGTATTTATGGTGCTCAGTAGAATCCCTGGTACCATCTATTTCAATAAAATAAAAATAAACGTGGAATTTTAATATATATATATATATATATATATTACTTTCAGTAAATAAGTAGGAATAACTTAAATTACAAAAGAAATCAACAATAATTAGGAATATATTTAATTTTTTATCAGTGCAATCAAGCAAACAGTATAACTGGAAATTTGAGATAAATTAATAATGAAAAAATGCATTAATTTGAAGTTGTACAAAGCTTATAATTTTTTCCCCAATATACAATGTATTAAAATCCTTGAATTAGGCAAATCTCTTTAATGTATGATTGCATTACTAAATATATTTTCTGAAATAATTATTCATTTTATTTGATTTGCGCTGTTTTTAAAAATTAGGTATTCTAATTTATGTTTAAAGCATTCGTCGGATAAAATGGAAAAATTATGCATTTTTGACTTTAAGTTATTTTAAATTTAATTTTTTGCAAATAATAACTTGTAAAAATTTTCAAAAATGATAATGAATTTAAAAGAACTATTATTAATCAATTCTATAATTATTTGTTGAATATCATAGATAACCTTTTAACCATTCTTTAGTATGCTTTTTAATATCTCAAGATAAAACTTACCATCAAAATGCTTCATTGTTTGTAGTGCTATTATTTAAGAGTTATATCATTCATATTGTGCTTCAGCGTAAAATGCATGATGTTATGTTCGAGCATAATGTCACACATAATCTAGTAATCACTCCAATCGAATAATAATATCGTGAATATTGAGTATAATATAAGCATACATTATTTTTTCATGAATGGAACAAAATAGCCCTTCTTGAAATCGAAATTTTATTCTGTGATTAAATCTTTATTTTGTTTTATAGAGATACAAAATATCATCAGCATCAGCATCAGCATCTTCTGTCTTTTTCCTCAAATATAATGTTTGTCAATCAGATACTTTTACTTTGACATTATAGAAAGAAAAAAGGATAGAATGTTGTATTATTGTATATTTTATTTTTTATTGTATATTGTATTTGTATATATTACATATATATTTTATACTGCTTTGTATTTGTATTATATTCTACTGGTTTTTGTGATAAAGGAAATTTATAAGAGTATATATTTTTAATTACTTTTAAAACCTAATGTAGAAGCAGTAAATGATATTTTCTTTTCGATCACCGTTTGACTATTTTGTGACATTGGTGATCAGATTTGTTAAACAATAAATAAAAACTATACAAATCATAAAAGAGATTTATGATTTTAAACAGAAACCATAAAAACTAGAGAGCTCTATTTATAAGAGCTGTAGCTGAATTTCATCAAATTTTATCAAGTCTGTCTTTGTGCGGAAAACACAAAATCAACGGATGCTGATATGTCAGGCCTGTACATTTCTTCAAAAGAATTCCCATGATGCCTGTAAATCAGGGTGAAATATCCGATGGACCTTCAATACATGCCCAGCCCCTAAAATATACGCATAATTGGGATGAATAAGATTTTTTGGGAGCAATTGTTATGAAACGGATGTAAATTTCCGTCTTCTATAAACCTTTTGTATCAGCAATTTTAACCGACGAGTTCATTTGTATATCGTTCTGTATCCATATAACTATGACAATCTGACCTTCCATTTTTACATTTCAACGATTTCTTTCGAAATATATTCAATTGCCTGTGGTATGAAATATTTTAAGCGAAAATTTTGCAATTGCAGTGTAAAAATTGCCCATTAGGACAAGTGAAAAAGTTTTGCTGAAAATGTGATATGAAAGTCAAAGATAACTGTAACTAATAGCCTTGTATATTATTAAGATATTTAAAGACATAAACAGTAAATTGCCTCAACATTTTTGCATTTAATCTGTTATAAAATTTTTGAGAATATTTTATTAAGCCTTCTAAAGTAAATACTTCATTCCAAAGTTTTGATTCCTTTGTTACAATCCTTAAGTTTAAATGTTTAAATGTAAGTATAAACATTCTTTATGATATCAAGACATTAGACATTAACATAAAGTAGAAAACAGAATCGAGAAAGCGAAAAACATCACAAAAAGACATAGTAAATTTTATTTAAACAAAATCACGTTAAATTAATCTGTTATTTTTCAAAGTCAGTAAGTAATTGATGCATAATTCTTAAATGCTACCTATAATACCTAAGCATAGGTATCAAGTACCTAAAAATTACAGTCATTGAAAATTAAAAAAATAACTTTATGTTTGTTTCTTTGCTCACTCTTTTGTTTTTTTACTCAAATTTAACCAATTTTGACTCATTATGAGCCACAATTTATGACATTTGATAGACATTTTTTGACCCGAATTCACTAAAATAAATTTAAATTGTCTTTGGTTACAAGTTCTAAGGAGCAAATATCTTTTTGGCGCAATTTCAGAAAATAAATGACGAGCTGATTTCAATTTTTTGCCATGATTCTATCTTCTGAAAAAGAAAAACGTTACTTTCATTGATGATGAAAAATAAATGATTGTAAGGTTATTATTAATGCAAAACATAAAAAACATATCAAAGGTTTCGTTGGGAAGTTCATTAGAAATATACAAATATATAATAGAAATATGCATTAAATGTTTTCTTGCTAGTGCCAACAATGTGAACGTTAATATGAAAAAGTAGATAATTTGTATTGAAGCATACGCAGCATAGATCCTCTTTTTCATCAATCCTTTTAGAAAGTGGAGTTTTATTGTCTTTTTTAAAAAATATTACTGACCTATTCTTATAATTAAATATTCAAATGTTTATCCTTTTAATAAGACGAAATATATTCTTTTATATTATCTATAATAAAATAATAGTAAATTTATGATCTTTAAAAATAGCTTTTTGAAATATATATGCAATATGATAATATATTTTAGTTGGTGAAACACTTGGAGATTAAATACCATGACAAATTTTAGAAAAATAATGTAAATTTCTGTTTAGAACAAAATCTGAAAATTAGGATCTAGCAATTTCTGTTGTTAGTAATGATCTTTAAGCGGAGTTTTTTCCAAATATTCTCGATTTATGTCACTAAAAACAAATTGGATTATTTTTCTTATTAAGGTTCGAAGGAAAATATTTGAAAAATTGGATTTTTTAAAAACTATTTATTGTTTTTATATGTATTTTCAATAATAAACACTATAAATACAAAAACAATTATTTGAAAATAATATATATTTTGAGGAATGGGAAAATTTGTAGTAAATTTTACTGAAATTGAACCAAAACGGTTAACACTCTACACAAAATGGTAATGCAGCAATCCTATTTTTCCTTGCGCACAAGTTATAGAATACAATAATGAATAAAATCAACCAAACTGTAAGAAAAATCTTCAGATGCAAAAAAGATATGGATAAAAATATGCGTATATATGCGTTTCTTCCATAAATTCCTAACAAAAGTTTTCTAAAAACATCTATGAACGAAAAAAAGTATTTCACCAACAACAAAACTTTTGTTTCATTTCATTGTCCATATTATTTAAAACACACGCTGAAATTTTTATGTAAATATTTCTATTAGTTTTTGAGATAATTTTTATGCAAATCAAAGTTTTAATAAAATTGAAGACAAAGTTTATCAGAAAAATATAATTTGTTTGAAATTCCTCTGGATGATAGGTCAGGCCTTCCTTTTCCTAGAAAAAGATGAACTGTTTTGGAAAAAGGAAAGTCTGAACTACAAGAAAAAAAATGAAAAAATTAGCCAATGTGGCCGTTAATCAGTGTTTTTAACGTAGTCGGATACCTTAAATCCTCCGAATATGTTATTACATATAGACAGTTTTACATCTGCCTAAATTCGAAGAAAAATTAACTTTTCCATTAAATCTTTTAAAAATTCTGTTAATTTTTTAAAAATTGAATTTTTTGGAAATGCATAGACATTTGCAAAATAATTATATTAAATGTTAAAACTTTGATATTTTTTTGGTTCATATCTTTCATTAGCACAGCTGTTTTTGAGAAAAATATTTATTTGGATTTTAATTTTAAAGTGGATTATTCTTCTAATTCTTTCTTAGAAACTACTGTACGAGTTGTCATTTTTTACATTAAATTTTGTGATATTAAAATAGTTTGTTACATATTTCAATCAAAACGAATAAAAACAAAACGTGGCAGAAACATTTTAGGTTCCAATTACATTTCTGATTTATATAGTTTTTGTAAAGAACTTATAAGGATTAGATCAAAATTTATCCAAAATAGTTTATATATTTCTGTTATAAAACATCAATTAAGTGAACCAGAATAGTTTGAAACAATTTAACAAGCCTAAACTTGAGAGGAACAAATGCGCATATTCAACTGAATAAATTTATGTCATTAAAATATATTTCAGTTAATAGTTTAATATATTTACAATACAAAAGAAGTGCGTTACTTATAATAATTGAAGTACTTTTTATTATATAAAAATTTTAAGCGTAGTCAATATTATAATTACAATTCTAATATATATATTCAAGTCAGTTTAACAATGATATATAACACACTGCATAAAACTGACGTAACAGATATAATCAATTCTCAAAAGTTGTCGACTGAACTATTATTCTCTGAATTAGAAACAATAAAAATCAGAAAAAATTTCTTCATACCGTTAAAATAAACTGCAAACGCTTATGTAAATCATTATAGTTACAAATATTTAAAAGATTGTATTTTTTCTTTCTAAAATAATTTTATACTTTAAATTCCAATAATTCAACAATTTACAGATGCAGTTATTTCAGAAATACCTTATTTTAACGAATTCAATAATTTATATAGACTGATCAATTTTCAAATGATTATTCAAACTATATTTCTATCATAAGTATAAATATATGCCCCATACATTTTGAATAAAATAGCTTTAAAAGTTTTATCTTTTTGTAGAAAACAATTCATATTTCATTAACAAAAATGACAAAATTATATAAAAGTGTACTACTTTTATAGTGGATGATTTTAATTTCTTAAATTAAGTTCAAAGAGATTTAGAAAAATAAATTTCAGAAAATGATTAGTTTTATAGCATTTATCACGCATTATTTACGTTTGGACGTGACATTTACAATTTTGATATAAACAGTTTTAATTTGCAAAATATTCAAAACGAATAAAAAAAGTTGATATTTTTTATCATCACACTGTATATTTTATCATAGAATAAAGAGGAGGGATTTGAAATTTCAACTTAAATTTTGCACAAACATAAAATGTGTTACCGAAACACAATACTTAAAATAAATAAATTCCCCAAAATGTATACACAATTTTAGAAAATCAAATACTTCAAATAAAAACAAATAAAAGTTTATTAAGACTATATTAAAAAAAAGAAAATTATGGACAAAATGGAACACTAATATTAATGTTTTATAAATTTGTAATCACAAAATGAAATAACGATTATTGTTTTTGATTCTAAACATAAGTAAGTAGCAAAGGATTATGAGTGGACATGAATGAGAAATTTACATGTTCTGATAATTCGACTTAAATCTAGCTGAAATATAACAAATTTATAAATGAATATAAAAACTGCAGAAGAAATTTACCAATAAAAAGTTTAAAATTCTATCCTTTTCTAAATGAAATATTTTTATAATGAAAGGATTTAGTCGTAACAGTTTGTTTCAGGACAATAATATAAGGTTTCAGAACAATTTGGTGAAATAGGAAAAGCTTGAGATAATTTAATGTTTTATTCTTTTCTGTATACTTTTATGAAATTTATTTTTAGCAATTGAATATGAGAGTTTGTATGTTCCTTAATTGCTTTAGATTTCTTTAAGATAATCATTATTTGCAAATCTGTTTTTGAAATAAAAGAATCAACTGATAGATTTATGCATCAGAAATAAAATTGCATTTAGTAATCAATTTTTATATATTTATTTAAAAAAATAATATTGCCCATTCTTTATCATTTTGACATACAAATTTTGTTAAATATAATATTTTCTTTAAGTCTTAGCCAGTATCAAATGTAATATATTTATTTCGAAATGATTTACGAAGACTTAAAGAAACATTAAATTTCAGAACAATTTAGCAGATTAGGAAGTTGTCAGATTAGGAATTTCTTTTAGATAATCATTATCGGTAAATTTTGAATTCATGCAAATTGTTAATTTCCTTTCCAGTCAAAAGCAACAATAGATAGTTTATGTATCGGAAATAAAATTACTTTTTATAAGAGAAATTTTATATATTTATTAGAAAAAAATTGCAACAATTCCTTATCGTTTTGAGATAAAAATTCTTTAGGAATAGTGTTTTTGAGCGTGAATCCGTATCAAATGAAATATTTTTGTTACGAAATGATTTACGAAGTCGTAAAAGTTTGTTTCAAAGAAGTATTACATTTCAAAACAATTTAGCAGATTAGAACATAATCTGAGATACTCTTACGTTTTATTCTTCTCTTTATGTTTTTGTTAATTTTATTTCTAACAATCGAACATCATGGTTTGTAGGCCCTTTATTTTTTAAGATTTAATTTAGATAATTACTATCAGTAAATTGTGAATTTATTTAAATTTTAAGTTTGCATTTCTATTAAAATCAGCAATCGATACATTTAAGTATCCGAAATAGAACTGCATTTTGGAATGGACTTTTATATATTTATTAAAAAATAAGGTGCTCCATTCCTTATTATTTTGAGATAAAATATTTTTATGGGCAGTTTGCAAAGCTGGAATCCGTATCAAATGAAACACTTTTGATGCGAAATCGTAAATTTTGTTTCAAAGAAATATAAGGTTTCAGATCAATTTAGCAGATTAGAAAGTAGTCTGAGAGGTTCTTTGTAGGTTTTATGAATTTTTCTTTCGATATTTGAAAATAATGGTTTGTAGAACCTTCGATTTAAAAAAAAAATTTTCTTTCGATGATGACTATCAATAAATTGTGTGAATTCAAGTTAGTTGTATTATATAAGCAAAATATGTTTTGAATATAAACCAAATTACCTTAACCAGAGTCGTAAGTAGAAATTTGCAGATTTAATTATCAGAAATAGGTTTTAATCGCAATTATGCTTCTAATTTAAAATATAAGGTATTTTCCCTAAAATTTCTTTTGTTAGGTGTAATTTCTTACAATCTTTGATAATTATAAGGCCTTTTTGTTACTGTTGAAAAACTTAAAATTTTGTATTAAACTAAAGTGGAATCTATTTATTAAAAAATTATTATTTTATAAAACAGTATAATTGAAATAAGCAATTTTTCCATATTTTAAATACTAGCATAAAAATAAAAGTATTTCAAATAAGATTTTTTACTCCCTATAATAATATCTTAAAATTTGATATCAATTTTTTATAAATATATCATTATAGCTAAATTATTGTGCTTAAAAGCAAATTATAATTTCTGTTAAAAAATTTTTAAATTGTGTTTCTATAACGAAAGATAAAAGCAGTAAATAATATATTAGGGTATACATTTTATATTTATAAGATAAATAGTTTCTGAGCTCTTAAAAAATATTTAACTTTTCGATTTGTTGGGAGTTATTTTTGTAGAAAATTATGAATATATTATATAGAATCATATTTATAGAAATGAAATAATAAAAAAGTAGGTTTATTGAGGAAGAATCATAAATATAAACGATAAACTCTGCCATATTTATAATTTCGGTAATAGAAACACTATTAATTGTACATTTTTCTCTTTTATATAATTCGCTTTTTTTTTCAAAATTCTTCACTTCAACAATCCTAGTTTTTACTTATTTAACTTAAAACAAATTGTACTTCCTTGCCAAGGAGAATGCAGATTTGAGATTTATAAATGAACAAATCATTATTATTCAAGGCAAGAATTTAAGAGTATGAGTGGAGTTTAAGCCTGCTACTTGGCGCATTTTTTCAAAAATCGCCAACAACGGTTTTGCGCCAAGATTTTCGGAGCTTGCTGTAGAAGGAAAAACGCCACGAAAGACCGTGGTTTTTGAGAAAACTTGGGGCTTTCACTAATTTGGCGAAATGGCAGGGTTAAATTAGGCACCCAATTTTAGATACATTTGACATTTTTTGGCAATTAATCTCTATAATGGTATTATTTTTAAGTGGGGAAAATGTGGATAGTTTCTTCAAGCTGGCCTGCATAACAGTTTTAATAATATGATAATTTTGTATAATATTCTGTGCTAAAGCTTTTTAGAGTATTTATTTTGTTAAACAGAAGCATTAAAAATCATAAGAATGTCTGGAATAGAATAAATTTAAAATTAATCTCAGCAATCATAAAAAAAAATTCATTTAATTAATTTACTTTATGGGAGTTATGTGCATCAAACGAATTCTTTAATTATATCTAATATTTATTGAAATGTATATTATGTAAACCTTTAAATGTCTGCTTTAAATTAAAATAATCAAAATTAATAGTGATAATTAATAAAAATATCTTTTGGAAAGACATGGACTGATAACTTTGGGTTGAATATTTTTAATTATTGGATAAATATTCTTGTATAGGTTTATTTTATATATTTTTGCTTTATTTGCTGACGATTTTTAATAATGTTTTGTTTTGTGTCTTTGCGGTTAAATTGATGCACCTCTCTCTTCTTAATTTTCGGGGAATTCTCAGCTCGTGGGGGGTAAAAACTGTTGGATATTGTCCGACTCCGACACCTCACAGATTATTTTGAATCCTTGAGGTGAACCTTGAAAAATCTTCTTTTTTTATTTGTTGTATATATATATATATATATATATATATATATATATATATATATATATATGTGTGTGTGTGTGTGTGTGTGTGTGTGTGTGTGTGTGTGTGTGTGTTGTGTGTGTGTGTGTGTGTGTGTGTGTGTGTGTGTGTGTGTGTGTGTGTGTGTGTGTGTGTGTGTGTGTGTGTGTGTGTGTATGTATATTTTCTGAAAAATAAAGGCAAAGCACAGGTTTCTATGATCATTCCTCTTTATTTAGGGTAAACGCTTGAGTCAAAAAATGCATTTAGGAATAATGAGTTTTAGATTTCTTCATACTGATTTCTTTTGAGCCATATTTTACAAAATATTTTTATTAATATTTTAAATAAAAGTACTACATCAATCAGTCTTCTAAATCAATAATTAAAACTGACTGACCTATGAAATTAAAGAATATTATTAGGAAAACGTGCTCTTTTAGAACTTTCCGTCCATCATCTTAAAGAAAATATTAATTTCTGGCCAATCAATGCCCGAAATTACTTCAAGGCTAATGAGTATGTGATTTAATTTAAAATTTTAGAACGCAATACTCATGGCGAACCAGCTGGTCACCAAAAGCGGCTAATATATGTATATATATATATATATATATATGTGTGTGTGTGTGTGTGTGTGTGTGTGTATACACAGGCTTTAATTTCGTTTATGCACACAAATTGGTACTTTTCCGTTATACGAGCGTAAGATGTCGTCATTGTTAGCCAAATGCGAGTGAAGTCGAGAAGCGAAGCGAGTGATAAAACAAATGTCGCCATTATGAATAAAACGCGAACAAAGTGTAACTACTTGAAATTTCAAGTAATTTTGCCTATTTTGACAATTTTTCACTTTTTCCGATTAACGATTATTTCGCGGTTTTTTCGTTGCTCCCGTATAACGGAAAAAACACACAAATTTTATT
Organism: Argiope trifasciata; assembly: GCA_026543055.1. Classification (NCBI taxonomy): domain Eukaryota; kingdom Metazoa; phylum Arthropoda; class Arachnida; order Araneae; family Araneidae; genus Argiope; species Argiope trifasciata. The sequence continues at coordinate 1,017,598 of JAPMOQ010056242.1, forward strand.
CAAATGTCGTCAAGTGTTCCTGTGTATAAGTTTGAACTGAAATTAACTCGACTACTAATTGGTCATGTTTGTTTTAACCATTTTTTGGGGAGTTGTGCCTAATTTAAGCAAGAGCTACCGACATGCGTCTAACAGGAATTGTATGCTTAAGATCGAAAAGTTTTTAAAAAATTAATTCAGAGCTGATTATAAAAAAAATATTCAAAAATATGCACTAACTCCTTGGCAATTGAGTTATAAAAACTTTAGAAACTACTAAGTGCTTTTGCACTTGCATTCAAACATATTTATTTTCATAAATTATTGAAATTTATTTGCAACCGTTTGTTTCTATGTATTTTAATAAATACTGAAAGTATACATCATTTGATATAAAATTATAGTATGTATTTTCTTATAATCCGTACAATTTGTAGACACTTTTTTTCATAAACCAAATATTTTGAAAATCTTAAAAGATTTTTAATTTTTCTTTTGTTTATTATTTCCAAAATTTTTTTCATTTATTACAACTTTTCTTCCAGAGATATCGGAAAAGTATCAATCTTTCATTGGAATGCCTCGAAGTTTAATACAGTTTCTAAACTAAAATCCTTAGCAGAGCATGTTGGCGCCGCTCACAGAAATCTTTGGCTTCAAGAACCATAAGAGGGAGAATATATATATATATATATAGGATCAGAAGCCTTCTTGGTAGAGAGAGTTGGTCAGACCGTTACTGATACCCATTCACGGTTTCTGGCGGACTATGCTTACTGTTACCGAAAGGAATTTGATGCAGAAAGTGAAGATATACTACTGGATATATATAAGTTCAAGAATACAAACGCAAAACAAAACTTTTGTTTATTTTTAGATATCATTTTATCTAATAATTGAAGTTTGAATATCAACTGATGCTTCTAATACATCGGATGAGGATTTTGACTGTCATTTGTATATATTATGCTAGAAGTTGCTACTTTATAAAAATTAAAAGCTGGAAATTTAGCATGGAATTAAAATTTTCTTTGATTATCCAAATCATCTATAATTTAAATTATGCATGGCAGATTCTTGTTTTCTTAATTTGTAGTTTTTTAGTATGAAAAACTCATTAATTTTTAAATGTAAAAACAGCGTTGTAGATAGAAGTGCAATTATTAGTAACAAAGTTTGCGTAATTGCAACTTACAACAGAAACCAAGTTTTGCAAAATGGATATAAAATTCCTTGAATTTTGATATTTCTTTCAACTTCTTTTCTTGCCTTTCCCTTAATTTATACCCAAATCAACAAATCTGTTCCCTCAAAGTATGATAGAAATGTTTCATGATAAACTAGTTCTATATGAAAATATAACGAATTGATATTAGAGCAGCATTAATAGTTTGTTAATTTGTTTCATGGCATTATTAATAATTTTTAGCACTAAATTTAATAAATAATTTAAGTAATAATATTTTTTCCATATTATTTTTGAAAAGAATTGAATATTTTAACTAAAATAATATATCAAAACTTATACTAATGTATGAGGCGAGTTGCCGTAAGGGTAATTAATTATTCTCTATGAACTTCTAATCGCAAAATTCTAAGCATATATTTGAAATAATTAGAATATCCTTCTTACACAATTTTAATACACACACATATATTTATTTAATAGTAATTGTGATGCTCCACAACAGGTAAATACATTACGGCATTCTCAATACAAACTATAATCAGCAATATTTAATTTTAGTACCTTATTCAAAAAAGAAAATTTGAAATGGATTATTATCATTTTTGACATTGTTGAAATGTAAGCAGAAGAATTCAAAGCTGAACAAAATTGAAAATTATTTAAGTTCATGAACATTAAGATAAAATTATGGAATGAAAATATTTCATAGATTTTCTACATAAAATAATGAAGTTTTAATATATTTTACGAAACATTTATTTATAAACATGTATTTTATGTGACATACATTTAATGTAATGTGCATGTTAGCAGAGCATTATGCATAATATAATAAATTGAATGATAAACTTTATCTATTGATAACCTTTATCTAAGAATGATATAACTGATAAGAGTATTTTCACATTTCATTTGTATTTTAATAATACATTTTTATATAGCTGAATGTTACAAGTTTTTATCAATATTGTAGTCTGAATTGTATTTTAACCTTTATACTACAAAAGAGATACTCTGCGTATTACAATTCAGTTGTAGATTGTGGAATCATATTTTTTAGAAAGCCACATTTTATGGAAATTAGAAAAGATGTTTAACAAATATCTAATAATTCATACATAGTTATAATGTAAAATGTATTATATCTTCAGAAAAGTAACTATTTTAGATTCCATTTGTTATACTAATTATATTAAAGTCAACTAAAGGCATGACTATTCAACATCTTTTATTGCTTTTGTAAATTGTCATTAATGATTGTCTGATTTAGTCAATGAGACTCTTTTTTAGAACTGAACAGTTAAACCAGAAAACAATCTAAAATACTAGTAGTTCATTTAAACTTGAAAATAAAGTAAAGGAAACACGCCCAAGAAGTGATGAATAAAGAAAATAAATGTTTTTTCATGAAACTGTTAATCATTGCTTTGTGTAATATATTAGAAAATTTAAATAGGTGACAAAATAATATCGTCCGAAAATGTCATATTTGGCTTCAAACAATTGTATTAATGTGAGTTTATGATTAAAAATATATGTTTATTATATTTGAGCTTTACGGATTTGGTGTAATTCCTTTATTTGAGATTAAAATTTCTTTTAAACTAAATGAGCAATTTAAAAAATAACTAAAAAAATTTTAAATTAAAAAGTTACTCCACTTTTACTAAAATTATTTCATAATTATTGAATACTGAAAAATATTTAGGTGGTCGATGATTTATATGATTTATATGGTGATTTATATGATTCTTAACATTTAACATTTTAGCATGTACGTATTTAAACATTCAACACTTTTTTTCTTTGAAAGTATGCTATGATTTTTTGAAAACTTTTTGTGGTTGGAAGATTTTTCGACTTGCAAATAATACATTATCATGCAGACTTTTTCTCTATAAAAGACTCAATTTTATAATGATTATTCTGTTTAAGAATTAAATTATTATAATTATTTGTAACTTGGCGCAGGCTTCCACAATTATGAAAAATAAATATATATTTTCTGTTGTACCAATAGTATATGCAATCATAAAGTTTTCCTACATTTATAATAATAATATTTGTAAAAATACCAGAATTGGAAGCATAAAATGTATGGAAAAAATTAAAAATTAAATATAAAGCTTTGCAGAAATTGTTTAATGAATCTATTTTGATATGCTATAGAAATCTATTGTACATTGCTTCAATTCTTTTATTTAAAAAATGAATTGCTTATTGAATGTTAATGATACATTATCAATAATATTTTTTTAAAAAAATACATTAAGTTTACCTCATTAATAAAAAAATATGTTCACTTTATATGAATGCAATAAATATTTATATAATAATATAATAATACATCATACATATATACATAATAATATTCTTAATATATTATAATGAAATTGTTCTATCCATTTCTTTCCTTCTTTCATCAAAATTATTGAGACAATAAAATAATTCTTTCTTATAAAGCACAGTTAATTTGCTCTGAGTTGATTCTAAATCATGAAATGGAAAAAAATATCGTTAAATGTTATAAAAAGTATTATCTCTATATGAATGGATTAAATTAAATCTGTATTTAATAATGTATATTCAAATATGAAATTTCTAAATACTTACACCACAATGTGATTTATACAATATGAAAATGAAATGTCGTATTAATGATGTCGGATTTTTTTTCATTTTGTTATACAAACACATTATAATCAGAATGAGAAGTCGTTGAAGCAAAACAAGCATTCTTTAACTTAATCAAACTTATTTTCTACACATAAATTCGGAGAACTAACGAGACAATGTGAAATTTTCTTTTCTTAGATTAACTGTTTTGGAGGAACATATCGTTTAAAACAAAGAACGCACAGCATCTTTAGTAAAAACTATCAACAAGAACTCGTGAACGCTCTATTGAGTAAGTATTCAGCGTGGTAATCCCTTCATGTTTACAGAAGCGAGAAATGAAACTCATTAAATTTCATTCGAGTAGAAGTGTAATTGACATTCTTTCTCATAAGTTCAATAAAAAATGCTAGCACAGAGCTTTCAGATATGAAATTAAGCAGAAATAAAGATATTATGTTAAACTTATGTATATTCTATCTGAATTTCTTCTTCCTTAGAAGCTTTGCTACTTTTCATGTTTATAGCAAAAATAGATAAATAAAGAGGGGTTTGAGCCATTAGCTTTGAGCTTCATTAATTGAATGTAAACGTTAAATTTTAATGATATTTGACATATAGGGAGATCATCGTTGGTGTTTGTTCTTTGAAAAAATATTGATATGATAAAATAAAATGTCAAAAAATATTAATCGAATTCTATTAATTTTGTATCCTTTATTGATATAAAATAACTTTTTTCTAAATAGACAAAACTCTTCAAAAAGGATTTTTTTGGTAATTATTACATTTAGACATGCATTTTATATGCAGTACTGCAATAATTTATAAATAAATCCGACAGAAATTTAGTAATTTAATTTATATAAATGTTATTAAAATTTATAAATGAAAAGTATGAATCTTATTAAAATTATTATTAGAAATTTCATAAATTTTATTTTGTTAAAACTAAAATGTCCTAAATGATTTTTCTTAGTGATGCTATGATCACATGATTATTGCTCTTCAATTCCTTCTTCTTTCATTTAACGTGATTGAATACTCATAATATATGCTTTTTTATTAAATAATTTTCAAAAATTAGTATGAAGGTATTGGTTTTTGAAAATTCTTAAAACTGTTGTTCTAAAATATATCTGCTTAACCCCCATCAGTTCAGTTTGCTTATATTTTCTTTATAAATCCTTTAAGAACATGAGCTATTAGTGAGGTTTATGTAGGATGTAAAGAAATTTTATATTTGAACGAGAAACTCGACTGCTACAATATTTTTATGTCCTTAAACTCGAATGATTTTATTAATAAGAAGATGAAATTTCTGTTTTGGTTAGAGCCTGCAAGTTCATAAGTTACTACATTTTTTTAAAATCAATGATCAAAACACGAATCTCCCTGTTTATTTCAGTTGTCGAATTATTTTTGGAAAAAATTGTATATCGCTTTTGTGATTGTTATAAAATTATTAGAATCTTTTTCTGAATTTAGACATAGTCGTTTTCAATTGTAACATATCACCAAAAATATTATTTCTATTAATGTTTGTCTTTTCAGCATAACCGTGCAATCATTGGCTCTTTCCAGTTACGTTTCTGAATATACATTATTACCAGGGTTTATTCCTCTTTGTGTTTACTGTACATTTTTTGCATTGCTATGAAAAAAATTATTTTTAAGAGTAGCAATTTTGAAGCAATTATTAATCGCCAAAGTTAGTTAATTAGTCTGAAAATTCATACTCCACCGGCGGAAGTAAATCACGTTCGTGTGATAAATTTATATGTTGTGCACCAACATTAATTTCGATTTCATGATGCATCCTATCGAAGGAAAAGTAATGAAAAATAACTGGAAATTACAAAAAAAAGGTGCACCATATAAGCACGCACAATTACGGTTTTTCATGTATAATTATTGAAAAAAGCCTATTTCATTGTACAGTGATTAAAATGCTTCGATTTTATATTTCTAAAAACAAGTTTTGAATATTTCTTCCATGTATAAGATAAGCAAGAAATAAGTTACTCACTTATGGCTCGAAAATAAGTTCTATTTATTCAAATGTGATAAAATTTGAACTACAGATCTTTGAAATGGTACGCTTTAAATTAATTAAATAAAAATATTATTACTAAAATTCACCTTTAGTTGGAATACACATAAAACCATTTAAAGTATCCGAACACGTTAGGAGCAATTTTTTAGAAAAACATGGTGTAGACATACTTTAAACATGGGTTTTTCTGGGTTTAAGACTATTCGAAATTAGTAATTGGTTGTTAATATTTGAAATAAACATTAATACTTTTTGAAAACTGGCATTTAATAGCATAAATTGAAGCAAATTCTTATAAAACTTCAAATTAACTTATTTAAATCTATAATTCTCATCCTGAACAAAAACCAAAATAAACGACATAGTTTTCTCTAAGGAATGAGGTACAATCATATAGTTCTAATTATAAATAAAAATTTTACAACCAGTTGAAGATTTATCATGAAATTGTCAGTAAATTTCTCAGTAAATTCTCAGAAAAATGCAATTAAATTATACCGTAACTTGTTTCAGTAATAAATTTTGGGCGAACGTACTTAAAATTCGTCACATTTATAGCTTATGCCCTCTTGCTACTAATTACTTAATATTTTTCCTTTTTTATTCATTTAATTTTTTTCTGGATTTTTTTTTATCATTTGGCAGTGAATATTGCTCAGATTCATTTATTCTGTTTTTGTTGAGCTCATCAAATGTTCTAATTGAATTTGCCTTAGGATGCCCTCCAACAACCTTAAGGATATTCAGGAATACTATAAAACCTTTGTTTAAATGTATTACAGACATAAATACCCCTAATTTGAGGATTCAACAAAGAGATCTTTAGGTACAAGTTTCCACTAAACATTGTTAAAACTCTCATTGGCATTTTGTGTTTTTCCTTATTTAAAACTAAATTTGTGTTTATACAAATTTGTAACTTGTTTTAGGCTTTTAAGTCAGTATTTTCGGTTATTTAAATGTCCACTTCCGGTTTACTAATCATTTCGAAAACATTAATATCTTGACTTCTAATGACGTAGAGACAAAAGTAAACTTGTTTTGTGTAGCTCTAAGACTGGTCTATCCAATAAAATAATTTTTATGAAATGCCATTTTTAGAGAAAATCTACCTTTTCAACGCGTTCGGATACCTCAATACGGGTTATTATTCTTAAATAAAATAAAATTAAAATTGTTCAATATGTCCTCCGACATTTTCAACAATATACTCCAATCGGTGAACCATATTTTCTATAATTGATCAGAATGAGTCTTCGGGAATATTAAGAATATGGCATCGAACGGTATCCTACATAATGGTCTTTAACGGTACATATTGTCCGTCAAATAACCCCACAACGAAAAGTCGCAAGAGGTGTTGCCCGGCGAGCACGGAGGACATGCTATAGGGAAATGATGGTTGATACCTTGTTCTTCATCAAATTCTGCATTACCAATTGCTTTACACGACGATCAACATGAAGTGGTGAACCATCCTGAGTGAAGATTATGTCTTGAAGGTATCCACAGTGGAAAAGAATTTGGATTACAAAACCCCTCAGCATATCATGGTATCCCTCTCCTGTGACAAAACTGGTTTGGATTCCCATTGGAATTATCTCTAGAAAGAAATACGGTCCAATGATTAAAGTAACTGCAACATCCCATCATCTGTGACTTTTTCAGTATGAAATGTTTGTTTCTAAATAACAAGAGTCTTTTTCTCTGCCCGAAAACGAGAGTTGTGAGTTTAACACCATTTTTGCCCATGTGTAATGATGAGGCCCATTTTTGAGGCCCATGACGAGGCCTCATAATTCCACAGTATGTTCCATGGCCAAGTTGTGTCAACCACTTTTCGAGCAAAAAACTGAAGTGTAAAACTTTTACAGACCTCTAAGTCACCGTCCTTCAACATTTGCACAGACTTGATTTTGTGTGGATAAAAATGCAAAATCTGTCTACGAATTTTCGTAAGTTGAATTCGGCATATCCAGAACACTGGGAATAACTGGCAAACTCACACAATTATGCACTGACTGACTGCTGGCTTAAAAGAGCGTAGTCGGAAAATTTCGATTGCTGGAAAGCGAGATTGTTTTTATCCTATACCTGGAAGAATGCAAGCTGCTTTTTTCTTATTTCATCTTACGTAAGGTACCTGGAGATATTGGCTCTCTTCGTATCTGCTTCATACGACGAGATTCCTTTAAAATTGCAACGAAGTTTTATTAATTCTGGTAGAGCAATTTCACCAGTAGCAATTTTTTTTTTGAAACGAAGGCATTAGGTAGATCGCCTTCTTTCTATGTAAACATTAATGGTCATAGACATGCGCTGTAAAGCAAATTATGTTTCAACTTTTCAATATATGTAAATAAATGCAATTTGTGTTATTGCGCCATCTATTGGTAGATTTTTGTATTATTTTTATATTAATAAATGTAAAGTTCATCATCTGAGTAATCTGTCGTTCAAATTTTATCTAATTTAGAACTCATTTTATTATGGATTGACGCATTAGTCTATTGAATTGGATACTTTATTTGTTGCTGACTCTGTGTATGATTTCACATACTCCTTTTTCTCCCTCTTGAAAATAAAAAAAATTAGAAATACAAATTTCATGACATTTATTACTTAAAATTTATATAAAAACTAAAAATTTATATAAAAATAAAAGATTCCATTATTAATCAAATCTAATTTTAATTTTAATTATTAATAACTATATTTTATTATATTTCATGGTTCTTGAAACATTAACAATACCAGATGCTGCTATAGATCCAGAAATAAAGAAATTCCCATAATGATTTCTTAGACTAAAGATTTATTCCAAATTTATTGAACCATTTCTAAGTATTTATTGAGGCAATGTTTCTACATAAGAATGGTGATTAACCTGAAAGAAGTCGAAGATGCAAAATTAAAACCCTCCGTTAAAATTGTTTAATGAAAAGTTGATTAAATACTTTTTTAAATCGAAAAATAATTCGTAATTATCTTTTAAGTACTACCTGAAAATGCAAACAGTAAAAATTAAATGCAATCGAAAATTCGCCTTTGGTGGAGCTGTTCTGCTGAGATCCCTTTTGCTTACTTACACACACAAAAAAAAAGTCGTAATTAATGATATTTGATGGAGAAAAAAATTATCCAAGTATTTTGCAAGAATAAGCTTTCTGGTTCCTCTCAAGAAATCTCCGAGAAATTAATATCTCATCGAAAGTGTAATGTCAAGACATAAATAATGGACTCATTTCCGTTTTCTTAATTTTTTTTTTTTAAATAATGATCAATTTCTGATAAAAAAAACCCAATTATAGTACGTTGTAAAAAAAAAATCAGGGAGAAAAGACTTTTGAAAATTTATTAATATAAAATACCAAAAAACATTGAGTTTTCTGTGTTCCTAAAATTAAAGTGGAAGTCAAAAACTAAAAATTAATTAAGAAATAAGTTGAATTTTTGCATGTTGAGAAATGCTTTCTTTCAACAATGGTCACTTAATTATTTTAGAACAGATATATAATAAATTGTATCAATTCAAAATTGATGGTTTTAAAAATATTTTTAGCATTGTAATTCATTTAATCGTGAAATTATACACAAATTAAATGACGCAAAAATGCTTGATTAGCAAATTTAATATTTAAAATTACAGTATGAAACATATGATAGAAATTTTATGTTTTATGCTGGTATTTTTAGATTGATAAGGATATTAAGGAGTTTGACTCTGTAGTTAATGAATTAAAATTCATCAGGATTTAAAATGTTATACTGGATACATCCATTTTGTCAAATGAAATTTTGAGAATAATTAAACTAAAAAGGGAACGGAATAATTACATCAAGTAAAGACAAAATAAACTGATGATACTTAAAAATTAACATGCAATAATGTATTGGAAAACGAATTCTAATTTTTCTTACAGATATATAAAAAATTGATTGTGAAATTGATGATTGCAACAACATGATAAATAAATTTATCATCAAATTATACAGTGCATGATAAAAAAAAAGGCTTGCATAGCAACTATGGGGTTTAATCGAATCGTATGCTTCATATAGATATTTTTAGACTAGAAGATGGTCTCTAAAAGGATTTTAAAGAGCTATGTATTTAACGAATTAAAATATATGATGGATGCATCTATTTAGTGTACTGGAAATTGTTGAGAATATTTAAATTGGAAATGGACCATAATGATTTAATCTGGTAATGAAAAAATAAACGGATGACTCCTAAAACTTAACATGCACTAATGTTTTGTAAAACGGATTTGAATTTTTCATTCAAATAAATAATTTGAATTTGAATTACAGATATACAATAAATTGATTGTGAAATCGATGTTTTTAAAAATATTTTTAGCACATTAAAATTCATTTGATCGTCTAACTATTTATGAATTATCTGATGCAAAAATGCTTTCATAGCAACTTTCGGGCTTAAAAGTTGTATATTTCTTATAGTGCCTTTTAGACTGGAAGATGGTCTTTAAAAAGATTTTAAAGAGTTTAGTTCTGAATTTAATTAAAAAAATATTCATCAGAATTCAAAATTCCCTTCTTTAAGGCATCTATTTTCTGAACTGCTATTTGTTCAGAATTATTAAACTGGAAAAATTTATGAATGCTCAAACCAAATGAAAAAAAATAATTGAGCTAAAACTTCGCATGCAATGATGTTTTGTAAAACGGATTTGAATTTTCCATTTACGTTGAAAATGTTACAAAGAAAAATATAGATAATAATAACGAAATGAAGTTGTAAATTTTCAGAAGACTTTACGTAAAATGATTTTATTAGATGGCAATTATTAAAAATAGAATACTTTGAAGTTTTTAGAATACTATTCAATTTTTTTAAAAAAGTAGAAAGTACAAGTGGTGAGCGACCGAGAGAAAAAAAACAAAGTACTCATTTAATACAAACAATATAAAAAGAAATTATGGGTTGAGACGTACATTACCCTGGGAGTTTCATGAAACTATAATAAAAATATATTATTCATTATTTTACAATAATTGAAACATTATTATTTTGAATTTTATTCACAATCAGTATTTTTCTTATAAATTTTACAAGTTGTCTAAATTAATGACGAAATATGCGATATATCATTTTATAAAACATTAAAGCACAAACATTAAACTTTTCTTTAATCTATTATTGACTTTAAATTGGATAGATGCTTGCATTATAGATGTTAATTCAGCTTACCAAATTTATCCTTCTAGATTTCTTCGTTTCGTAGTTATCGTGATAACTAATATATAATTAGCCGGGAAACAACGTCCTCTTAACGGAATTTCCTGCAAATTTAATATAGGGGCTCTATTCCAAATTTTATCCCTCTATCTAAAAGACTTTGTGAGTTATCTTTGTTACAAACAGACAGATTTTTCAAAAATGTGCTTTTCAAACTCAAGAGAGTCTAAAACGTGGAGGTACAACTAACTCTCAAAGGTGAATATTTTGAAAATTACTATATATTCTATGTCTACATGTATGACTATATTAATGTATAACTTTCCTACTAAAATGACTGTATGTGAATATAAATAATATTTAATTTTTAGCATGGGTTTTTATTTAATATAAATTCAGTTTATATTATATACGGTGTGAACTTGTAAACATTGCTATGGATTTATGAAGTATTTTACATTTGATGATAAAAATGAAAGTTTTATCTAAAAGAAAGAATGGGAAATCTAAGAGTAAGTATATATTGTAAATTATCTTTAATCTAATTGATTTTTGAGCATTTTAAAAAATAATAACTAATGAGCAAATCATTAGTGAAGTGATTCATACTTGAAAACTTAACAAATTATTTATTTTTGATGTGAAATGATATTCTATGTCTTACAATTTGGATCCAAAGGAGTGTAACATTTTAGTATAATTTAACAGATAAGAAAGAAATTTTCATCTTTTTTTTCTCAACTTTAAAAAACAAAACACTCAATTAATCTTACATTCGGAAATGGTGATATTACAAATAATTTTTTCTTTAAAATTAAGTGTCGACATATTTTAATTCAAATATATAAGAACATTTAAGAAAAATCCGTGTCTTATTATTGCAGTTGATTTAATTTTGAGAAGTAAAATTTTAATCTTTATATTTAAATTTTTGATATTAATTTGATTCGAGTTTTCGAAAGTCTTTTCTTTCCAGAGCTGCTAGTAGCTTGAAAAAAATGTACTGTTTTCCCTTAAAATTCAGGATAAATTTTAATTCGAATTGAACTGAAACTCTGTCTACATGTATAAAAATATCTTGCATTTCCCCCAACAGGATTAAAATTTCTCATTTTTTTGCAATGCATCACACTTTTTTATGATACATTTCATGCAGTACTTTCTATTATAATTGTAGGTACATATATTTTTAATTATGTTATTATTACTGCCCATTAAGCAGATTTTGCTATTATAAATAATTGCTACAAATTTAATGACTTAATCTTTTTGTTATTGAGTTAACAGATTATAAACTTTACAAAAAGTCAGTATTGTTACAAACCTTCCCAGCACGCTTAATTGAATCACTGCAAAGACCGTTAAATGATCAGCTATGTTGGATGATGATCGGGTGTTGCTTCAAAAATCTCAGAGCTTGCGAAAAACTTGGTGACTATTTGGCGACTTTGGAAACAAAATAGATATTACTGGAAACTTCTAGAAATGTAGCAATTGAGCCAATGGGAACATAGATACTTATTGGCCCAGAGCCTCCAGGAACTATAAAAGAAAAGTTGCCTCTAACCGAAATTAGTTGCAGTCTGTCAACAACGGAACTGTATATCGAATCATCGAGAGGATATTGGAGCAATGAAGGAAAAATCATAATATTCTGGGAAAGTGCCTGCGTTGTGGTGAGCCCAAACTATTGCTGAAATGAGTTGTGTGCTGGGTTCTGGTATTTATTTTCGAAGCAGCATCGAGTCCGTTGAGGAGTAGCCAGTTTTGTAGTAGTGTGTCGGCAGCTGCATACAGATAGACAATGGAGAATTGCAGACGTTTTGCAAAATCATAGTTTGAAGCTACGAATATTCCCTCTCCTGGTGGATTGTATTTCATCTCTTCGTGTTCTGTAACTATAATTAAAAAAAGTGTAGCTGATTCTTAATTATAAACTCTGTCAAAAATTAATAACGATACATTACAAAAATACTTTAAATGTCATGTCTATAAAAAAGCATATTTACAAAAATGTATAAAAATACAAAGCAAATATAATTTTGAGAAAAAAATCCTTTTTTTCTAACATATTAAACTGTTATGGATTTTTAAATCATTTAATCCCCCATCATTTCATTTTGTGTCCTTTTTGAAGTGAGATAATCCATCAACATTTTATTATTAGGTTTTTAATAACATCTCAAAGCTTAATAAGCTTGGAATTTATACATCTAACAAAAACAGAACAAATAAAAAATAATTTCAAACAACTAGTTCAAGAGCGACATGATTTTGTTTGTGGTATTTTTATATTCCCGCTTTGGAGTAGGAATATGTTAAAATACCTTTTTTCGCTTTGATGTCTTTCTCCTGCATTGGATTATTCGTATTCGAAAAAGCTAATTCTGTAAAAAGAGAGACAAGATTTAGACGAAAAGCTACATTTTTTCATTTTTTCGATTATTTGTTGCGTTTGATCAATAATATGTAGGTATTGTTGTGTGATAGACGGCAAGAAAATGTCGAAATCCGAAACAAAAACGTTATTTCTTTGGATTTAAGCTTCTTTTTTTTATCTACCACTTGTATTCGATCGTGAAGATATATTCATTTTTTATATCCTTTTAAAATTCCCTTGACATTTTTTCTTCTTATTTCTCAAAGAGTCTTTAAAAAAGTTTGCCATATTAAAAAAAGAAAAATAGTATCATTTCTTTTGTGGCTAAAAGTGTAGCTAAGATATAATACTTTATGCTATATCATTTTTTTGATTTAGTCTTAGGAGGAAGCAAATGGCAAATGAAGATGCTTAAACCTACTTTTATATCAAATTTTCAGTTAATGAAGAGTATTTTGTTTATTGTTGTTGGATATTATTTACATAATTCATTTTGTTTGATACTATTGACTACTATTTAGGTAATTTATTGCTTTTTATTTAGTTCACAAAAAAGAATAGAATTTATTAAAAAATTATCAATTTTAAGTGAAGTGTCTCTCTCCGAGATTCAATTTTAAAACTATCAGTTACATTTATGAATCAAAAAATTCATTAATCTCTGAGAAATGAGTTTTAAACTTCACCCCTTTTCCCTTCCTAAATTTATAGTTTTGTCTTGCCGACTACCTGACATATAGTGCGCCTTCCCGGTGATTTAAGAGTCACATTTGACTACTGATTCGAGCATGATTATTTTCTACCCAGTGTTCTATCTGTGAGTTGTATGAAAGAGAACCTCGTAAAAAGGAGTTGTGCAAGAGAATGTGTGTGCCATCTTCATATGAGCTAAAAATCACATTTTTGACATCGGATGCTCAGGGGCCTTTGCTCTCAGAAGTTAGTTTTAATCGTTATACTTTAAATCGCTGACAGTTCGTAAGTGGGCAAGTAAAGTGCCAATAAAGTAACAACAACTTGATTTTCTCGTAATTAGAATTGCCTGTAGTTGTAGTTGACTCCAATCATTATGAAATGTTCGGAAAAAGGATTTTATTTACTTTTAAGGAAATTAAACAACTCATTTCGACTACAATCTACACCAAGGCGAGTGCGAGATTGTTGTGAAGAAGAAGATTATAGCTTGTTAGAAGCTCCGCGCGGGTCAGCACCACGACCTCCGATAATAAGAACTCTGCGGTGTTTCGTGACATCACAACGAGCGTCGACACTTCATTCTCCCAACGCTGAGTCTGCGCGCCAGAGAGGCAGATGATATTTCTTTCCACTTGTTCATATCGTTTCTTATACATCCATACAATGCAATTTAATACACATATATTGTAGAGTCAATTAGCAATTCAAATGCAACCGCTTTTCACATCACCTTTGAGGTACAGAACTTGGTATGCATTACTTTTTTTGCATTAAGTGAGGGGTAGGTTTCCCAGTAGGTGTATCTTCCCTAGATTTAAAACTACTTATTTTGAAAAAAAAAGTGAAAAATATTATTGATGAATTTCAAGACAATTCTACAGAGAAATGGTTTTAGTAGTATTTGCTCAGCGTCAAATCCTGGAAAGCCATATTTCACAAAACATTATTCCATTCTATTCAAACTTTAAAAAACATCAAATAAATCTTTGAAACATTCGTAGAACTTTCTTATTTAACTATATATTTATCATTAATTCTTTACTAAATTCATCAAAATTTCCTTCCTTTCCTATTTTAGAAGAGCGTTTCATTTAATTATTCAATCATTCATTGACTTCAGACCAAATTCCCAATCCATAAACATTTTCTGATTTATACCCTGAAATGCAATCACCATTCTTCTTCGTTCAGCAAGCATTATATCTACTGTGAAATATTTTTGATTAGGACGTTTCAATTAGGAATACTTCTTCACCTTACACTTCAATACGAAAATATAAAAATGTATTTGCACAACTCCTGGAAAGCAATAATTTACAAAACATTATTCCATGTCTTATCGGGGGTCGTGTCTGTACCCAGTTGATGAGTAACGTATCTTTACCTTGCATACAAATAGAATAAATAAATAAAAAAGGAACCACTCTCCGGTGACTAGCAAATTAATATAATTTCATAGATGATCTAAACAATTTTGTTTAAAAGTATGGTTACATAATCAAAACTTACTGTTTGAAGATAATTACTTATTTATTTTAATATTACTTTATATACCCTTTTTGTTCTTGTTTCCTCTTTTTTATTTGAAAACACTAAAAAAAGGCATTCAAACATTTATGCAAATAGACTAAAACTACTTTTCCTTGAAAATGTAATTTTATGTTAGCAATCACATGTATTATCAAATAATTATTTTCTTAAAAGAGTTTAGTATTGAGTCACTAGTCAATAAATCCTTAATTTGTGTTCTTAAAAAGCATCATATATTAAAAGTTAATTTGAGATTGTGAGCATTTGAAAGCTAAACAATTTGAACAATTGAAAAAATGGTAATTTTAACTCAAAAACAAATTTATAATAATAGTGTTTTCATAAGTTTGTGTTAAAATGCTGAATTCTAATATATTTCATTTGGGTTGAAATGCTCAATAGAGAGTGATAGGGGTTAGAAACTCTGACAACACAAATATAATTCATAATTAAAAAATTTAAGAAAATATTATATTAAAATAACATTGATTTCCCAGTTAAATCAATTTTCTCTTTCAATTACACATTCATTGTAGATAACATATTGAATTAAAATGTGAAAATGATAAATGCTTTTGAATTTTTATTTCTTATATGAAAAATTTATAGTATTATAATACCTGGAATGAATTTTTTTCAAAGTTCTAAAAAGTATAAAGTTTATATGAGGATTTTATAGATCTGAAATTAATTGTAACAGATTAAATGTATTGTTATTTTATGAATAAATACGTTCAATCTAATGTAGTATATTGTAGCATAAAATACATAATTTAGTATTTCGAAATTGTCACTTTTAGTTGAAATTTTTCTAATATCTGACAAAGATGACGAAATTTGTTCTGTAACAATTGCTTTATATCTTTCAGCAATAAATATATTTATAATAAATGGCAATAGATATTTTTTTGAATAAAAATGCTTAAATTCACACAATTCTTAATTACTTAAAAATTTAAAAAATACCTAGATGTCAGAAAAACATAGATGTTACCTAGAATACCAAGATGTTATAAAAATACATAGTTATTTTTCTTGTTGCGTCTAATAAGAAGATTAGAAAGATTTTAAAATTTTTGGTAGCTTTATGAAGATTTTTTGCTGTTGAAGATACTGCATTTCAGATTTTTGCGTATTCCATAAAATAGCGATGCTCTATTTGTAAGAATGAAATGCTTCAAAAATAATCAGTATTTTTTTATTAATATAATTAGATTTGCCATACTTAATTACGATTTCATTCTAAGATTTTTTTTGAAGAGAATATATAATTACGATTTCATTCTAAGATTTTTTTTTGAAGAGAATATATGAAGTAATTTAATCTTCATAAAAGAAATACACACACTCACACAAAAAAGCCATCTAAAAATAAGATATTTTTTTCATAATAATGAGTTTTATTTGTTCTAATCCTTTGGTGAAAGTAAGTGAAATTTGAAAAAATGGAATAAAAAAAATTAAAACCAAAGTTATCTGCAAAATGATAAAAATAATATATATGTATTAAAATGTTTTCTAAACAGTCGGATTCTTAAATATTTTATTCTTCAACTATAATTAATAGTTTGCAATGTATTCTTTCAAAATATCCCTTTTTGTAACTTTTCTGAAACAATTTTCTCTATGTAAAATAATAAAAAAAGAACTCTTTTTATTTTGACATCGGTTTTGTTTCTTGCATTCTAGATTCTATTATGAAACAACTTTTTTACCCAAGTTATAGTAAGAAATATTAAATAAGAATCAAGTGGACTGCCTTTTTTTATTTAATGATTTGTAAGTTTTAAAAGAATCATTTATTTTATTTTGTTAGCTGCAAAAACGATTTCGTACTTTTTTCCCATTTACATTCCTGAGTCAAATTAAATGAAAACCAAACGAAGAGATTTATTATTTCTTTTTTATTTATAAAACAAACTTATTTGAAATAAACAATAATTTTTTGTAATTTCATTTTTGTGTGAATCATCTGCGTTCTCATGATTGGTTGACATAATTTTTTAACTATGAAATTCTTCGTGCTTCATTACCAAGAATGTCACGCACAAAATTCTACTATAATGATGATATATTCTTTTATTGTTCAAGATGACTACGCTATGTATTGATAATTATTGACCGAAAGGACTTTTGGATTTTTAACTAAATATTAATGAATAAGTATATAAAACAGGCAAATAATCTTACATTTTTTTATTTTCTCCTTTTTTTTAGCTTGTAGTACTTTCTATGAAATCGGAGTCTTAACTTTATTAAATATAATCTTTTTTTTTAACGAATACATACTCATTATTTCTATGTGAAATAGAGGTGGGGAATATGATAATTATATGAGCAATTCAAAATTAATTCAATTAAATGATCATTATTGTAATGAGTAATTCAAAATCTGTAATAAGTTATGGATTGTTCAATCAGATTAGAAGGTAAATGTATATATCGCAATAAAGAGAAAATTAATAAAAAACATTCAAGTAGCCGTTTAATTTTACAAGAGCCAGCACATTTCAGAATAGAAGAGCTTTTATTACTTTTATAATTGATATTGGAAATATGAATTCTATTTTATTAATAATAAACATGAAAAATTGGAAATGATTTCTATATCAAAAAAGCCGTTTATTTATTATCAATTTATATAGATTATGCACATTAGATAATGAAATTCGGTCTTATTGAAAATAAAGGAAAAGGTTACATGAAAACGTATCCCTTACAACACTTAACTTTACATCATTTTAAAATATGATACTCCAATTTCAGTACTTCAGCTAAATGAGCAAAAACATTCATAATAAATTTGTTTGGCAAATTTTATATGCATGATGAACTATTTTTATACGTTTTCCTGTAATGATTAATTATTCCATCGTCTATTATTATGGCAGTTTATTTCATTCATCTCTAAATAAAAAACAAATAAGGGAGTATGAAATAACAATTGTTTTCTGAAATTTTATTAATCTAACTATCCCCATTATGAAAAATAAATATTGTTGTAATAGTATCCGAATTGAGTTACATGAATTTGAATGACTCTACAGATTAAATATGATTTTTATGTTTGTGGTGAGGTATATTTCATGCGCCTCATTTCGGAAATGCTAATATTCGTTATTGCTCGGACATTAAAAGACAACTAATGGACGAATGATCATATAAGATATATTAGAGCAGTGCATGTGATTGGATTCTGATTGATGCCATCTTTTCAAATACAACCTTTGTGTAAAACAAGCCATTAGCACGAATAAAAGTTTTCAAAAATTGCCCGCCAGACTCTTGCTGTTTTTTGATGGCATTTATTTAAGAGACTCCGAAGAACTAGTCAGTATGGTAAATCTATTAAATTATCCACATGACGTTATCTAGGATTATCAAAAATATCATGAACAATTTATAAATTAATAAATGTATACAAAACATGGAAAATTGTTTCCAAATATAAATAAAAGTTGGTTATTGAAATTCAAAAGTTAATAACAATTTTATTAAATACTTACACAAAAAAAGGCCAATATAATTGATAAGAGACAGAGATTAAAAATGCCAATCTAAATATAATTATTCTAGAGTTTACTTAAAATGTCCAAGATGGCAATCTTTATTATTTAATTTTTTGGAATTGCATGAAATTTTAAAACAAATGATTTAATTGCTTTTAGAAACGTATTCGCATACATTTTTTATCTCTTACTGCAAGAGTTTTCAATAAATACCTTTAAAATGTAGCAAAAAGAGGCATAACTTGGTAATCAAGGCATTTTTGATTTTATTACAATTTTATAGAATTGTGATGATGAATATAAAAGAGCATCAGTTTTGGTTGTTCTCTCCTCTTACGATGGCATTTCTTTTAAAACCACAGAAATCTTACTCAAATTACAAAAAACAAAAAACTCTGAGCTGTTCAATCAAAATATAATTTCTTTTTGGAATTATAATTATATAATGTTAAAAATTATCGCGTTTACTATGCATCGGTGTGTAATTAAGAGGTGTCTTTATTTTTTATTTTATTCTTAAATTTTTACTAAGTAAGTAAGAAATGATAATTTTAAAAATAAAATTTAATTGAGAAAGACCGTTGCAATTAGCTAATATTTTTGGGAGAATTTTTTAAAGTATAACGATTTCCTTTTTATTAATGATTAAAACATGCATGTGCATCTCTATACATTGTTTAATAAAAATGTTTAAAAATGAGGCATCTGTAAATAAAACTTAAATACCCCAACTAAGTTCAAAGTTTATCCGAGAGATTTCAAATAAAAGTTAATGTTTAAAAATACCCTTTTTAGTAATTATTTGAATCTTCTTGAAATACACATTTACAATAAATGGTAATTGTTATATATATTTGAAGAACGAGGGAAAAAGAGTTATTATTACTTTCAAATATTTTTAAAAAATTATTTTTAAATAAAGTTTTATCAAATATTTTGAAAATTGTATAAGCTTTGCATTAAGTAATCCAAATTATTAAACTTTTTTACAAATATCAAATGAAGTGAGAAACATTGGTTGAAAAATTTACACAGATTGAGAAAGTAGTTTTATTAAATTTATTCCAAAGAATTTAATCGGAGCAAAGAAGCAAAATGTAAGATATACAATTTAGGTTATAAGAACAATTTTAGAGCAAATTAAAAACAATTCTACAACTCTATTTCAATAATTGAATATATATATATATATATATAATAAACAAATACAATTAACTGTTGTATTTAAATAAAAAATTATCGGTTTAAAATTTATGAAATTTTTGATATGCTTGACACTATATATCGATTATCATAAGTACTTACAAGCATTACATTTAGTTAATCTTGAAAAGATCATACCATAATTTTTTTGGAAAAATGAAAAATATATAATAATCAATATTCATATTAAGGACATACCTTATTATACAAAAGCATAATATCTGAAAAAATATAAGATATACTTTTCAATCTGATCAAAAAGCTGCTTTATAAATTTTGAATTTCTTTTAAAAAAATGCTAATACATCGTTTTCCAACCTTTGAAATCATTCTTTCCGATTGTAACCAGTTAATAATAGTGCAACAATCTTTTCTTAGAGTACCTCGAAGCATAATACATACATCCTCTAAACTTATCTCAACTTAAATGTTCCTCTACACACATTGGTGTATCCTCACAGAAATCAGCGAAGGTGTCAGGAATCGGTTGAGAAAGAGTATATGTAGAATCGGAAGACTTAGAAGAGGGGATTGGTCTCACTATCCTGATATCCAGTCACGGCTTGTGTTTGGCGTTTCGGAAAGAATGTTGATGTTGAGCGGAATATTGCTGAATATATAAATGGACAAGGGAAAATGTGCAGCGAAAGTTTTGCAATTTCTACATATCTATAGGTAACTTAAAACATGTTACAGATTTTTAACTGTTGTTTACAACAAGTTCGAAAATGATATTCCATGGAATTCATACTTACATCGAGCAAATTATTGATCTGACTCTTTTGTAATACTTGGCAATCAAGAAACTATTGATTGAAGTGTTATTAGATGGTGATATGTATTCTGAATTTTGAATTTATATTTATTTCAATTTTTTTTCTTTAAAGAATTTGTTATAAAATTCTTCCCTGCTGAATATCCAAATAATCCTGATGTGTATTTTTTAAAGTATTATATAAAATTTAGTTACTATATTTGTTTTTCTTCACTTCCGATTTACACAGGAATTAATAATATCAGTATTATTTTTTATTTTTATGATAGTTTAAAATTAATTTTCTGTTAAACTGCATGTTCATGTGTATGAAAAAATTATCTTTCAAATTTAATATTTTTACAATAAAAATTATATCATGCTCGAAAAGTAATACTTCACTTTTATAGCAGATATAACTGTCTATGTATAATGCTGTTAATCTCAAATCATGCATTTTGATTCTATGTTGGTTAAGTAGGTATATGAACTTTGCACCAGTAAAAAAATAATTAATCCTGTTGGTACTCAAATAATTATTAATGATATTTGAAATACAAAACCCAATATATTATTTGTTACCAACATTGTTGAGTAATTTAATAAAGCATCCGAATTGTTTTATACATCTTAGAAAAATTTTCTATACTCACGAATTATGTTTCAAAGAAAATTCCTCGAAGATAATGCAAATAGAATTTTTATATACTAACTTGTCAGTATATTATTACAATGTTGAAATTTAATACTTTAATTATATAACTAATTATAGATAATTAAAAAACAATCTCAGTTCCATTTTGATGATATTCGTAATTATATAAAAATATATATATACATAATTGCATAATACATATTGTTTTTCTGAATTTTGAACTTTATTCTGAATTTTTCCTGCAGAAAATCTTTTATTATTGAAACACTAATCTGAAATTGAAAGGTATGTTTAATAATAATGTTAACAACAAGTTTTATAATCACATTGGAGTTTTATTTACGAACATCTCAAAATAGATATAGATATATATCTAATTGTTTGAATTGGAACTTCCATATTTAAAAAAATCAAGTTTATGTTAATAATAGTCATTTATTTTAAAATTTCATAATTTTTTAATTTCCCTTTACAGAATCATTCTTAA
Organism: Argiope trifasciata; assembly: GCA_026543055.1. Classification (NCBI taxonomy): domain Eukaryota; kingdom Metazoa; phylum Arthropoda; class Arachnida; order Araneae; family Araneidae; genus Argiope; species Argiope trifasciata. The sequence goes on from JAPMOQ010056242.1 coordinate 1,039,858, forward strand.
ATAACATTAATAACATCCTTATTAATAACATTTGTAATTTACATATCATCTCCCTAGAGTAATTTATCCAGTTATCCTATTATCTGCTCATTCTTTCAGCTTTGAATTCCTAATAGAATATACGTATTATATAATATATAATAAAACCACAAAATATTCGAATTATCATGAGGCATTGTATAATATCGTTAGATGTTATGAATTGTATTGAAAAAATGTTGTACAGTACATACAAAAACTATAACAAACACAAAGTAACTATAACTGTACAAAGCATGCAACATGGTTTGTTGCATATATCGATTAAAGGAGTTATTTTACTTAGAGTAATAAAAAATTAAGAGTTCAAACTATTTCTTCAGATAGAGTCAATTTTTTTGTTGTTGTTCAAACCGAATTCGGAAAGTCAGTATTTTACTACAATTGGTAAATTTTCTCACCATGGCATGTAAGAAAAATATTATAAGAACGCCGAGTTTCTGCAGTATTAAATATATCAATAGATTATATTTGGGAAATATTCCAGAAAAGTGTATTATTAATTCTTTTACATTGCATATACGCTATAAAATTCATACGCCTAAGTCATTTTCCTACCAATTAATCCAAAATCGAAACATGCTTCCTTTATTCAAATTACAGAAATATATTGTAATTAGGATTTTTCTTAAATCCATAATTTGATTTAATTAATTGAACAAATTTAAAATATAATAGGTAACTATAACGTTTTTAATACTTACAGCTATTTTAATTATCGATTAGTATGTATTTAATGAAACTGAGACATTTTAAATGGAAGCTATAATTCAAAACCGGTCTAATTTTCAATTAAACAAATGCTTATAGAATTGTTTGACATAATTAGCATTTAAAATTGTGTATTCTATATGAGATACTGGCGAATCTTGCATAGTCCTGCATCATTATGCAATTGCAACCTTTGATAAATACCTGCATATATTGTAGATATCAATAGCTCAATGTATATGCTGTCATTAAAACCATCTATGAATCAGAATCCGGAAACTGTCATCGCTCCCACAATTTCGCTGTAATGATCTTTATCAATAATCCCTTTGTCAGTTCGAAAGTACTGTACCTATCAGAGAGATGCTAATAAGTTTGGGCTAACTACCTGATCCAGCATTTTGTGAACAATAGAAATACGCCTTTGAACATTTTATTTTCATATATATAAATGCCGATGTGTAAATATGTTGATGTATTTTATGATAAAATTTTATTTCATCTGTCATCCATTAACAATAAATTTGCTTTTTTAATTTTTTTTCATTGTTTTTACTTTATTCTATTTAATTTGCTTATTTAAAGTAACATCAAATAGTTCAAAATTACAAATTTTAAACCATATTAAATTTTAAAAATTGCAAATGCCCAATTGATTAAAATAAAAACTTTCAACTATGTAAAAAGGCACAAAAATATAACGTGATTTCAAAGATTCTGCTATAATATCATCACTCATTTTCATTTTTAATTTAGAAATCACATTAAAAGACTGATCCCCTAGTAAAGCACACAGAAGCGCTGTATCAACTCGGAAACATGAATATACAAAATTGTTTCAATATGTATAATTGAAATAATGTGTTGTAAAGTATGAAAAAGGTCTAAGTAAAATAAAGTAAGCTAAAGGAAATTCAATAAAAAAAGTTATGCCATGTAGTTAAAATTTGAAAACAAAGGTCTTTGAAAACTTTCGAACTTTTATAATATAAATGTATGCATATTATTTAAATATATTGATCAGAAAAAAGTTTTCACATTTAACATTTTGGGTTACTTAAAAAAATTTAATTAATTCTAGAGTATTTGAACAAAATAAACTCAGCAGTTATTTCATTTTTTAAAAATTTGCCATGTTACTCTATGATTTAATTTCAAATCGTTAAATTAACCAACATGTTCCAACAGAAAAAAACATTCAAGGCAATGAACTTAAGCTTTTCAATCTTTCTATTAAATATGAAATATATTATGACATATATATGGAGCAGAATTTGTAAGATTGGTGTAGATCTCTAAATATAAAGACATTATGACTCTAAATGCTTGTTGAACTTTGAAATCTGCCAAACTTTCTGCAAATTATAGAATAAGGTGCGTCATCAGATATATTGATTTTTTTTTGTTAAAATCACAAAACTTAATGAATTGTGTTATTAAATTTTTGATAGAAGTTCTGTTGAACCATATCAATTAGTGAAGATTTTTTTTTTCTTTTAAGTTTGCAAAGTAATCCCTGCAACACAAATACTCTTTCGAGAATGACGAGATTTTATGGAAATGGGCAAATAAACCAGATAAGCAAATTGATTTCGTGAACTGCAAAAAAAAAAAAAATGTTTAAGATTGAGAGAATACATCAATGGAGAAATTATTGAATCACCCTGCTTGAGAATTTGACCAAAACCAATACCTGTGATAAATTTGGTAATCAATTGTCATCCATTGATCAAAAATATTTTAAGAATTCGCATCAGAAAAATATAATTTTGAACTCTGCAAATGCTTTGAAACCTATTGAATATGCTGTTACAAATGATGAAACATGTATAGTACAACATTTTCAAACAGAGTTATTTGAAATCGATATATGAATTATATATAAAAATGAACGAGGAATAATTATTTTGTTAGTGTGAGTACAAAATAAAATACCCATATTTAATCAATAATGTTTTAATGCAATGTCGCCCTTTTTCTTTAGAATAGAGTATAAACCATAATCTAATGGAAAGGAGATTAAGAAAATTCTTGCACAAAATTTTGTAAAACAAAATTATAATTTCATTTATGTCCATTACTTAAATAAACTTCAGAATCATCTTTATTGTTTTGATTGCATTTAATATTAAACACAGATTAATACAAAGTATTTATCTCATTTTATGCATCATTAATATATTATATGAAAATGTCCAAAGATTTTATAAGACTTAGTCATTTTGCAAGCTAACAATCTCATTTATATGATCTATGGACATTTTAAACATTATTGCAGAAACTCAGATTAATATTTTACATTTTCAAAAGCTAATATTAAAAAAAAGCAAATGTTGCATCAGTTTGTTGCCATTCTACATAAATGCATGATGTTAAAAATTGCTAACTCTATAAGTCAAACTTAAGAAACATTTTCTACTGTTTTATCTCACGATACATAAGTAGAGTGAAAATATAAGTTTTTGGTAATAATTAAATCTTTGCTACTTCTGTCTCTCAGACTTAACGCATATGTGAGCTGTAACATCGCAATTCCCAGATGAAACGCAGCAAATATAAATCTTTCAACACATATATTTTCGTCTTTGAGCGCTTGAGAATATTATGGAAACATGGTAATGAAATCTACCATTTTCTTTTTGACGTATTTGCTACTGCTCCAAAATTCATAACTTAACATTATTCATAACTTTCTGCGAAGAAAAAATGTATTATACATGTATTAAGGTATATTGAAAACAATTTTATAAGTTTTATCATCTCTCATTTTAAAGATTTGTGGTTTAGAAGTACATTTTTGTTTTGGATACATAAGTAGAACTCCTTCTTTCTTTAAGATGAAAAAGCATTTACTTTCTAAAAATTAAGGATCGAATTGCAAAGCTATTCCACTTTAGAAACTACAAAATATCTCCATCTTCCAATTCGGCGAAGAAAAAAATCTGGCTGGTGGAAGTAATGTAGTTATCAAATCAATTTTTGATATGTAAAGGGGAACTGAGCCTCTTTCTAGAAATAGCATTTTGCAAGGACTGAAATAAGTCGTTATCTGAAGGAGCAAAATCTGGTGAATTTAGCAAATGGTGATATACAGGTCAAATTCTTATTATCAGGTTCCTCTCCTTGGTCTGGTAATTTATAGGACATAACTGTAGGGTTAAAAACTAAATGTCATATCTTTTGACATAGTTTTGAAGTTTCTCCTCCATTGCTTACTTGATTGCTTGACAGGTTGATCCAATGCCTACTTATTGTTATACAGAAGTTGTTATAAGATTTAAAACAGAAATTATTATAAGATTTATCAGTATAGAAGTTACGATGTATCTCATTAAAATCTTGTGGAAAATTTTTAATTAAAGCCATTGCTTTATTACATTGATCCATATAAAATAACTTGACAGAAATGAAAACAACTTCTAATACAATATTTGCAAAACTGTTTGAGTATATAATCGATTTATATAACAATATATGTTATATTTTAAGGCCTATTTTGTTATTAAGAAACTTTAAATAAAATTATGAGAAAGTGTGATATTAAAATTGCATTCAAAATAAATGAAAATGAAATTAAGTTTTGACATGTTTAAGTAATTATCACTAATACTTATTTAGTAGAAAATTTAGTTGGCGATTGTCAATTGCGTAATTAGGTCACTAAGAAATAAAATATATTAATTAAAATAGCTATAGGCATACGTATCAACTAAAACTTAATCACGTGCCCTAATTAAGAATAAAATAAATTAATAAAATTCGTTTATAAAAAATCCGTTTTAAATATCACAGAGTCAGCGATAAAACAATTAAAAAATACTTAAAAATACTAAGCAAAAAGAAAAAAAAATCTGTAATACTTTTTCTAATAACTTTAACTTCTATAGATTTATTAAAAATGAGACAATGTTTTAAAGCTTTAATATGTGGTCCTTATTTCCGAAGAAAAGAAAATTATACAGGCATAAAAATTATACTCCCAAAAAAATAATAAATTTCATGCAAACATTATTAAAATCATGTGATGTAGTTTGCGACAATTTTATCTTTTCGCATAGGAGGAATTTAAAAGAAAACCATTTTTTTTGTTTATATCTCATGCATTGATTTATTCCTGTCCGAATATAATAAGAAGATTGACTAAATTCAGACAAAAAGTAACTTAAAAAATCTTTTGTTATTTTTTCTATTATTTCGGTCGCTTGATCAATAATAGATAATGCAATGTAATAAACAAAAAAAAAAAAAAGGCAGAAAAGAAATGTTTTTATCTCTTTGGATCCAAGCTGCTTACCATCTGTTTTCGACCATGAGGTTATGTTCATTTTTTCTAGAATTCTCCTGATTTTTTTTTCTTGTTTTATTTTTCAGAATCTTTTTTCCCAATTTTGATCTTGTCCTTAAAAAATCGTATATGTACTTGTTTTTTCCTGTGACCAGATATATAGCCAAGAAATAGAGTAATATATTTGATAAAATACTTTCTTTAGTCTAAACCAGGAAGGAGACATACAGTTAAATAGGATTTTTAAAGCTGCCTTTAAAATGTCAGTGAAAGTAGAATTTTTTGTTTGTCGCTATTTATGAAAATGAGAATTATGGGAGAATTATGACTTTCTATTTGATACGTATATGTTGTATTAAAGAAATAATTGGTTTCTAAATTAATGGAAAATATCTATCTTTTACGGTTATTCATTTGAGAAAGAATTACTTTTTACATAAAAGCTTCAAATTTGCAGAAACATTTGGGGAAGAAAAATTATTCAAATAGTAATTTGTTCATTTTTAAAATTGAAATATAATTATCAAGATAAAATGTAAATTATTTTAATTTTTATATATAACCCCTGAAAATTAATTTTTAGATCATAATCATCTTTTGCGTGTAAAACTACTGTCATATTTACAAGAATTGAGAGACAGTGTTTTTTATTATATAAAAATTACTGTTTTTAAATCTATTCTTTTACTCATGTCCAACCAGAAATGCACTATGCTAAGTGAAGAAGCTTATTATTTTCTTGCATTATAGTCATTGAATCATGATTCATTTTTGAATATTCATAGTTTTAATTTTTTGCCACTTTTGATAACAACAGAATAGAAAAATTATTGTGATATAAAAAAATACCAGAATTAATTCATAATTTTTACTTCTTTTTATGAATAAGTTTTTTACCAAATGTATCATTTATTTTGAAATATTTTAATTTTAACACCAAATTATAATATTTTTGAATTTAATTTTTGTACCCACCATTGTGAAATGAATGATGTGAAATCCTAGCCCATGATAATACATTTATTTATTATCGGTTTATTTTGCAGCGATCAATTATTTATTAGTTTCATGCTTTGAATTTCAGTTTTAGGCATGTGGTATCATTTCTAAAATTAAGTATTATATTTTAAATTTTGTTTGAATTATTAAAACAGCGATAATTATAAAATTCCTCACCAGAAAATGATTCTGATGCTCCAGCAAATGATTCCAGAAATAATTCTGATGCTTTCTTGTATGGCAAGAAAATATTTGATATTAATTAGCAGATTAAAATATCTGTTTAATATTTAATTCAAATGCACTTCACACTTTCTCCCCGATGCAGTTTGAGGAGGCCACTTTTCATAAATGCATTAATGATGCATGGATACACTAATTAGGTTAACTTGCAAAACAAGTGTAATATTGAACTCAAATTTTTCAGAATTATGTGAAATGATTTTACTTTAAAATTTCTGTTATAGTTGTTAAAACAGAATTTCTGTTACAATTGCTGAATTTCTGTTAGAAAGTAAGACATAAGTTCTTCCATATATCACCCCAAAATGTTTTGATAAATTAAATCAGATATCAAGAAATCGATAAAAAATTTCTCCAATTTTATTTTGTGCATAGAAATAAAAAAGGATTTCCCAAAGTTTAGTAACTAAATATCATCGATAAACAATAAAATTTGAAAACCAAATACATGAAATATTGATTCCATATTGATATTTGATGACAAAATCATATTTTGTAAGAGAATAATTTGAAATAGCATTAGGATTTTCATTAAATATTTCTGACTTATCGTCAACAATCAAAGGATTCATTAAAACATTTCGAAACATAAAATTTCATTTCCTATAACATATATAATGTTCATAAATATGCATTGCTTCCTAGTAAATTTAATTTCTCTGATAACCTTCATAAATTTTGAAATATTCAGAAATGACAATATATAATTTCAGTGAGGCATCAAAGCATATTTAAGAATAATTTTTTATGTGGTCATTATTTGAAAATAGTTTCCCTTTTAATAAACTATTTTTCTCTTCAATCAAAGTTTAAAATAATGACTTATTTACCTGTTTTCAAAAACTACATCATGAGCTATAATTAGAAATTGTTTTGGGGTTTCTATTACTTTTACATAAAAAATATATATGGTTTCATAAAATTTACTAAGCAATTTTCTTGATAAATTTGAGATGATCAAATATAATTACAACGGGACAAAATAGATTATTACCCCATTTTTCTCGAGTATTTCTAAACAGTCGCTTCAAATTTCAGAAACTGACATGGAAAATTAGTTTTAAACTAATTTTTAACTAAAATTTTTACTTTTAGAGAAATTAAAGTAGTGATTTGGAAATGATTTTTATTATTTAATGAAAAATTATTTTAAAAATCAAACCAAAGTTTCTTTAATTAATGATGAGCTTAAAATTATATTAATATCTGAAAATATAAAAATTCATATCAAATTCTTTATGCGTTTTTATTTTAAGAATCCCATTGAAGATAATAGATATTTAAGACTGAAATATTCCTTCAAACTGAAACAGAGAATATATTTTTTATTAAAAGTAAGCATGAAAAAATACACTTCCTCTTTCATATTTAATATGAAATTTTTTGCTTGTTTTAGCTGTGACTTACAATTAAATAATTTTTAGGAAATAAGATGTGAGAAATTAATCCTTCTTAAAAGAGACTGATGTAGTAAATTTTTTTTGTCCAGTCACTGAATTATGACACCATATATGATGTAATCTTCTGTCGCAGACTGTAGAGATTATTAAAAACTTCTAAATAGAATATCTAAATAATATATTAAATTTTGAAAAAAATACTAAACGATGTCTCATAAGCTGACTTTTCATCTATAGTTATCATCTCTCGCTGAATTTCTATATTAGTCCTACCAATATTTATGAATCAATTTTCTTGGAAATAAAAAAAAGAAAGAAAGAAAAGAAATCGCTTAATCTTAGGATAATTTTATTTCGTATTTGAAATTTCTTTTTATGAAAACATTTTTTTTTCTATTTTTCATTGAAATAGAGTTTTTTATGCATTTCTCTACCCCGAAATTTTTTAGTATAATTTAATAAAATCAGATGCAATTAAATTTTGTTTTGGCTTCAAAGCTTTGCTTTTATTATATGAATTAATTTCATTCACTTTGCACTGTTGCGTATTTTCTACGTTTGCTTTACTATTTTCGCATGCTTCAGTGAAATTATATAAAAATCAGATGGATTTATATATTTCCTTTTTACCAATAATTGGAAGAAAATATTAAGGTTATAAAAGGAATAAATTTATCATACATTATTTAAATTGAGCATATCAATTTTAAAAAATATGTGAACTGGATAATGAAATCGTTTTATTACAAGTATGTTGTTTCTTAAATTTCGGGGCTAAACAATATTATTTAAAAAAATTAATTTTACAGCTTTGCTTGAAGTAGAAAATCACTCAGTAATAAACTACTACAAAATACTAATAATTCATATGGATAACAAAGCATGCATCATGGCATTGTTTGCCAAGACAACACTCGTAACAGCGAGAGAAGTAACTATCGAAAAAGTAAATATAAAATCAGAGACTGGAATAGGTGAAAGTGTTATATTTTTTACACTAAATGGTCCATTCTCTTCTTATCGTAAAAGGTTTCGATTTCATTATAAGGCTACTGAAAACATTGAAGTGAACTTTAGCATGCAACAGACAATATATATATGTTTTTACTTTCTTGAATTTTAGATAAACCACATTTAATTTAGTACAAGAATGGCTAAGGAAATTCGCATCTAGCAAATTTTCCAAGTAAGGAATAAAAAAAAGTAATATTAAAAACAGTTGATTTCAATCTTTAAAACAGGATACATTTGCAATAATCATTAATTGTCTTCCAAAGACACAGTTAAGTTCTTTTGCAGCCTCAGTTAGCTTTGATCTTAATTCTGTTCAAAAGAAAGAAAATACTGAACAGAATAAAAAAATCTCAATGAAACGGCGGATTGAACTGAAAATCCAAATTGAACTTTCACATAGTGTTTTTATTGTTTTTTCTTGTTACTTGCCATGGAGAAACCAGCTATTACGAAGACAGCGATTTAAGGCAATAGGGTGCATCTCGTTTTACCGCCAGCAAGGGCTAAGAGTACGACTTTGCCTCTTATGCATCACTCATTCGCTTGACCAACACCTTTTTACTGGAAAGCACGTTCACACATCTCAAAAGTAGAAGAAAATCCAAGCCCGAACAAGATCACCCAGATCACAGGCAAGACGCACGTCTATGCCAGGACGCAATCATAAAAACGGTAGATTGCTATTTTATTCTCGGATTTTATATATATATACAAATTTCTATGGCATTCTATGTTACAATCTACAGCATAGATTTGACTTCTATTTCCTTTACGCCTCTATGCATTTTTTCCAAAAAACATTTATTACAATAAAAACGTCCTTTTCTAAATATTTTTTTCTATTTATTGCTTTTAATAGAAACTAGAAAAATAAAAAGAACACATTCAAACTACAACTAGAACACATTAATAATACCATAAAATTTGAAGTTTTATGGTATTTTGAATGTGTTCATAATTTAATATCTTATAACCTTTTAAAATACTTTTTTTTAAATTTAGTGTCAGATTAATTTAGTAATGACTAAGAAAATCAGTAACGATCAATGAAAGCAGTTTCAAATCAGTTGTGGAAATTTAATAACTGCATAAGGGTAGTGAATAATTTGAGAGTTTATTAACGATCAATCAATTCAAATGTTTTTTTATTACTATTTGCAAATTTTGTATTGTGTTTTTAAGTTTCGGAAACACTTATTTTCCGCCCACCGAACATGACAACCCTTTTGAGCTCAATGGATCGAAAAAGAATCCTTCTGCCGAGAATTGTGCATGCGTGACTGAAAAACCAAATTTATTTATAATCTTTTATTAGATGCATTGCCCTTATCTGTTTTCTAACTTCATGAATTTAATTCCTTTGACGCAAAAATCAATGAACAAGTGTGTAAAAAGATTAAAAAAGGAATACGTTTTTTTAAAAATATATATTCATTTTAGCTTAAATTCTGTGTTATCAATTTTCTTAATGCTTGAATTAAAGTTGAAATAATCTGAACTTGTTTGTTTCAAATATTTCAAGATTTTATTTTTATATGTTTTTGGTAAAACTAAATAACGCATAGGAAGTACAGTTAAACCAATTTATTAACTCAACTCCGAACATTGTGACTGAAAGTCTTCGGCTTTTATACCTGCAAGGAAAGTTCCAGAATACTTTTCTGGAGACAGCTTAAAGCATTTATTTGTTAAGAAAATGTTGTAATTAAAGCTCAGAAAATTAAACTAAAGAAAGCTCCAGAATCTTCTGGAGCGTGAAATGAAGGTGAAACAAATCAAGGAAAAATATCCACATAAATTTTGAATCTACCAGGCCTCGAACTCCCGATCTCTTGACTATGAGACTAGGGCTATAACCATTCCACATGGAGACTCGATTGTTGCTTTTTAATGCGGCAATATTTATACCAGTTACTTAGATTAATCTCGTATCTGGTGCTTCTGTAATATTTCAGAGGCCGCGGTGAGCTAGTGGTGAGGCCTCTGTTTCGAAACTGTAGGGTTTCAGGTTCGAGATCCGATCCCTCATGTAGGGGGATCTAGTAGAGGTGAAACGTTCTCCCTGTGGCATGAGGTGGGGAGAGGCTGTCAGCTCAGTTGTCGTTCTGGTCATCTGATGGGTTCAAAATTACGAGGTCTATCCCAAAATAGCCCAAGTATTGCTTTAAAAACGGGATGTTAATATAACTAAACTAATCTGTGATATTTTAAATTCTGTGTGCAATAGATGAGGAAGGGCAATAACTATACTAAGAACCAATTAACTGACAATGTACTATAAGATGAAAGTAAATATTGTCTCTTTCAAGGACGAACTTACTGAATTTTCCATTTATCAATGAAACCATATATTTAAAGCAAAGAATAAAATCAAAATAAAATTTCCTATTAAAATTCTCTTAATATAAACATGATTCAAAACTTCAAAAGATACACTACACTATAGGGTTCAATAATTATACTTTCACAAACTTTCCGAAAAAAGGGGAAATACTTTAATGCAAATAAGTGCTTGATTGTTTTATTTCTTTATACTTATTCAAGTGCTAATGTAGACACGTGTTTTGCGTTTTGTTGACACAACAACTACAGCATGTTATTATTATTTATACTTAGACAATATAGTAATATTAAAGTAAGTAAATTGTAATATTTAACCAATGTTATAAATAGTATATTTTATAAAATTTTGTGTACCACAAAATCAATTGCTATTTTCTTACCATTGTAATTTCTTACTGCTTTCGAAATTATAAACTAACAACTATTTCTAACTACTTTCAAAACTATTAGAGGTAACCATTTTCGGTTATATTTCCTACTTCTCACTGACGCAACAATTTTCCCCTGAAATACTGAGCAGTATAATGCTTCCCCTCAGAATCATCTCAGTATCCTGGCTTAGTGAAGTGTATTCAATCGCCCGTCAAAGTGTGTGGATTGAATGGGATCAATATGACTATGACTTCCGAATTATGATTATGTCTTTTTTTAATTTAGTAAATTTCATATTTAGTCTTCTGAATGATGACTATGATTTTTTATGTAGAAAAACACTCCTCTAAAAATTTGCAGGTATCATCCATGTTTATGTCAACTAAAAAATTAAAAAATGAGCAATTAATTTGCATTAAATTACATATAAAATATAAAGTTTTGCAAAACACTTTTCTTATTTATACATCATATGTTATTTCTATTGCACTATATTCCTGTAATAGATAACAAATGAGTCAGCTGGTTCATGTTTGAATTCATAACTCATGTTATGCAATTGCAATGTTGAGCATGCACTGAAAGAAAAATTGCTTGGTGCATAGAATAGCACATGAAAACTTTCTGTTAAATGTAAAAGATGATCACCATATACGAATCAATTCTTTCAAAACATTTTATCGCTTTAATTTTTTATACTTTATACTATTATATCCCTGATTTATATTTATAGTATTTCAGCATTTATGACGATGCCAAAAAAATATTTTGAACTTTGGATAACATATTATTTTATGCAATTAGTTATAATGTTGTCACAAAATGACAGAAACATTCGAAACGAGATGAAATTATATCGACTATATTATTATTATATTTAACTGAATTATAATATATAAGAGAGTGAGTTCTAGATAAAGATTAATTCTAGATCTAGATAAATTCTAAATATTTTATCGAAGTACTTGTCATTGAAATACTTTTAGCCTGATAATAAATTATATAAGAAAATTACATATTATAATTTATAATTTTTATAAAAATCATTGTAAGAATTATCAATGTTAGTTTAAAATGTATGTAAGTACGATCAAATTTTAAAATACAATATTATATATTTTGTTTCATATTTTCTCATTAAATTATACACAGATAGAGTAATTTGAATATTTTAATGCCTTGTTGTTAAAATGTTATGTACAATGCAGTGTGGTTTTCAAAATTCCATTCAATGAAATATGTTAGAAAGTAGCTAAATAACAATCAAACTAAAACATGTCTAATCAATTTTTTAACTTAAATAAATTTTGCTCCCGATGAAAGAATTCGATGTACCAACATAGAGAAGATAAGTTATCTTTTCATAGATCAGTTGCCCTAGAGCACTCACTATTTAAAGAAAATTCTGTTGCCGCAAAAATTATCAACAAGAAAGTGTAAACCCTCTAATGAGAAATCGCCCGGCGTGCTAATTTGTCGATGTCCATCGAAGCGTAGAGTTCAGATGATTAAATTTCTTTGGTATAGAAGGGAGGCTAAATTTGCAGCTCACACATTCAGAAAAAAATTGTTAGTTGTGATTTCTTGGACCTATTTTTGTAGAGAGATATAACTAAACTAAAATGAGAATATTTTCCTGAGCAGAAAACACTTTAATTTATTTTTATTTTCTATTTTCCAACGATAGATTTCCACGACTGCCAGTTAAAAGGAAATGTGAAATTGCTGAAATTTTTACTAAAAATTTTAATAGATAATCATAACCTCTAAATAAACTATTCATGTAAGAAAATCACGAATTAACACGATTACGCATATTTATTAAAATGTAATTTTTATGACTTGTGATTGTTAGCGAGAGCTTTCCTCAATGTTAAATCTTCATGTAATGAAAGAAATTGGGAAACGATGAATCATGTATCCAATATATTTAATGTGGATTTATTGTAATTAAAAAATATTAAAAGAACAATAAAAAGGTTAAAGAATAATCGATTATATTGCCAAAAAGATTCCAATTTTATATTTCTACTTTGTGTAATTTCTTGAATACAACAAGGCAACATCTTTTCACAGCTTTGTAATTTACTAAAAATAATAGTTATTTATTTGATAGTTACAAACAAAATAATTTTTTAAAGAAATTGCAATTGTTGTTGTTTAACTTCATGAATTCTATGTTACTTTAAAAGAACTTAAATACATATTTTTTATACGAATCACACATATAAATTTCATGAATTAACTCATTGATTACAATTAAGAGCAAACTATTAAGACCTATTTAAAATCTAACCATGTATTTAAAAGCCGTTGTAGCTGCAAATAACTAGACCATCCTCTTCATGATGCCAACAATTACTCATTCACCAATTTTACCTCAATAGACACATCACAGAATTTGAATCAATAAGGGCAAGAATTTGAATCAGTAAGCATTCGAAAATACGAAATGTTGATGATCGAAACAAAAAATCTTAGTGTAATCACCCAGGATAATGAATACCTGTTTCTCAAATAAAGTCTCTCATTCGTTAATTTTTTTCACACCAGCTAAAATTTAATTCTTCTCTACTCTGTTGCATGGCATATTGAAATGTGAGCTTCAGCATTTTTATAGTTTTTCACTAAATACTTTCAAGTAAAACCAATTGAATAACTGTGAACCTTAGAATTTTCGATCTTTGGTTTGATGAGATGAAAGAAAACATTTAACACCATCCTGCCCCTCATGTAAACGTCTGGAACCGAAAAAAAATTTAATAGAACTGTCATTAGTATAAATTATGCAAACTTTCAAAAAATTGCTAATTTTCTGAAATTTGTGCAATGTTTATACGTCATAATATTGAAAAATAAATCAAGAAATATTAGTTTACAGTTACTGGTGAAAAGTAGAAATAAATATTTTCGATGCATTTACTTTTTCTTCTCTTCGAAAAAAAGAGAGTCCTGGCTTGGGAGTAGCATATCGTTCCCTTGATCCATGCGTGTCGGGCTCGAATCCTGTTTCTGGCATGGTTGCTCTTCCCTCTGTGTTCAAGTTGTGAGGTGAGTGAAAGAGCCCCACCTCCCTCTAAAGATATTTTATGAACGTAAGTGTCATCTTCACATGACCCATAAGTTCTAGTAATCAGGATTTCATACACTCAAAAGCCATTACATTTCTCTTACCATAGTATCTTATTTGGTCTGCATTGGAGTTGGATTCAATGGGGGTAATCAGCAGCAAAAGCCTTTCTTGATTTAAAATTTGTCCACATTGATCCCAAAATTTTAGTTATAAGAGAAATTCCATATATTTTCCATCAGAATTTCTTGAAGTCTTCTTTATTTATATTAAAGAGATGTTGAAGATCATAAAACATTAAGTTTTTCGATTCTTAAGACAGAAACTTATATCAGAGATATTTGTATTGCATCTGAAACTGTAAAATATGAAAGAAAAAACATTCTTCCTCTACCATATATGTTTTCCTGCAAATACTTGCATGCATGTTCATTTTTTACAATCTTTCTGTTCTCTTCTCTGGAGGACTATTCATTCCATTTAAAAATTCTAAAGCAATAACAAATGCAAAGGGAGAAAAACGTCGGATTCAAATATTGCTTTCAAGCTCCCAGGCGCCAGAAATAACTGAGATGGACTATTTATTTATACCACGTTTCACCTTAGTATTGCTAAGTTGAACCCCACGCATGCATCAAATCTGACAGACGCTACTGTCAGAGACCTTGAATTTTCGACTTTGTTATTTTCTTTCGAAATAGTTTCACGTTCTTATATGAAGGGGCTGACAGAATATTCAAAGCATTTCATCAAAAAATACACTTAAAGCATGCTTTTCCCTTTGCTTTTATACAAAAGGGGAATATGATTTTTGAAGTTCACTATATTGAAAAAAAAGATTTAGTGGGTTTCTTTTCTCCGAATGGGCATTTTTTACCACTATTTTTTATATGAACTGCACCGATGCAATTGCAATTCTATTTAATTCTAAAAATATTGAAGGAAAATTACTATGGAGAATAGTTATTATTTAAGTTCCAGTTTAAATCGACGGTTTAAAATGCATTTAATCGTTTCTGAAATGTGTTACACGGCATGTTCAATTTGGCACCCCATTTTCTTACAGCAAGTTATCTCAAATTACTGCATTCTCAAAAGTACTTAGTATGTTAGTAGGATTTCGCTCATGTCAGAAAATCGCATCTTCAGTTCCGATAAACTGTTTTGAATAGAAACAGTGCCTTTTGAGATAATATGCATTTAACAGGCTTTGTAATACGTTTCAGGAAGGATTAAACATATTTTAAGCCAATGTCTTCATGTCCTATTTTGTTTAACAGTGCCATTATCCCTTTAAAAGTGTATTTTTAAAGTTTTTTTTGAAAAAATTTTATGACTTGCTTTGAACAATTACCAAGCTTGAAGACATTTTGTAAAGTAGTTTCCCTTTTATGGTCATTTCAAAATAAAACAACAACTATCCTGTACATCAGTTTTAATCGTTAAAAAATATTTATAACTTTGTGGAGTTGTTAATTGCATCTATTTTATGTAAAAAAACTTCCAGACATAATAAGGAGAGTGAATTTCATTGTGTTTTTATTTACGTTACAATGTTTAATTTTTATCAGCAATTTAAAAGTAGACAATAAGTAAATAAAAATTTCGGCGCAACAAAATAAATGATTTTCAATTTTGGGAAATTTTTTATATTTGATTTTCAAATCAAATTAAAATTATATTTTTCCTTATTTGAAAGTTTGAAATGCGTTCTTTTCTGTTTATTATGCAGATCATTAAAAAGTTAATAGAAATAATTTAACTCTGTGTTAACTAGAAAATGCACAAATAAGTCGTTATGTAGGAAATAAGAAAATGGAATTATTAAAATATTTATCGAAATAAACTATCAAGATTTAGGTGGAAAATATGTTATGTTATGAAAGTTGTGGACAAATATAAGTTTCAGGAAAGAAATAATCTAGTTATTAATGTTCTTTCAATTCATTAAAAATGGTAGGATATTGATACAGGTAATAATGATATGAGGGAGACAGAGAAGTAATTATTTCATAATTGGGAAAATGATAAATGAAATCCGGGAAAAATTTAAAAACCATAATCAACAATACTTAGTGTAATAATAGCTTAAAGAAAAAAATAATTGCAAATGGTTTTCATTTAAAAAATGGCATACAATTTGGAATTTTTTTAGTGTAAGAGGGCAATCATTCTTTTATGACAATTTACAGAATCATAACAGTAGATGTAAGAGACGTATGGAAGTTTCCTCTGTGTGACTTCCTCATAATTAATTGGTTTGTTTACCGTACGCATTTTCAGAATGAATTACTTTAAAGAAAGCTTATATATTTATTAAACTATGGACCATTTGCTATAAAATGTCCCAAAATATCTAAAACTGACGAATTAGTATTTTAAACACAAAAAAATTAAACAATATTCGTCATTTTGAAATGAAATTCTCTTTACTAATTCTATGTGGAAATATGACTTTTTATTTCTGTTTGGAAATTTGGAAGCATTAAGCAGGAAGGTGAAATCCATTGCAAAATGAAGTTCAATATACTATCAATGAAATTTAATAAAATCTATTTAACAAATTTTGCTTTTCAAATATTAAGGGAGTGATCCTGGCTTTACCCATTGTAAAAGGAACACCTCATATCTTTTCAAACCACGTTGCAGAAAAAGTTTTATTTATATGAAACTTTTATCGAAGAACTTAATATGCCTTGATCACCTTTATCCTTAATTTTATACCAAACCTTTTCATACTTTGGTCTCATTACTTTTATTTTCATCTTTAACTTTGAGTTATCGCCTCCATATTTTAAATTTTCACCCCTGCTATTTGAAAATTTGAAGTCAGTTATTTGTGTTCAATAAAAAACATTTGAAATAAAAATGTTTTCTATAAACATTCTCATATGATAAAAAATAGAAAATGTATCCTTAAAAATTAAGAATTTTAAGAAAATTTCTCAATCACAAAATATCAGAAAACTTTAAAAAAATACAATTTTTGTAATTCATTTATAAATTTAAAAAGATATTTAATTTTGAAATTTTTTTCTCATTGTATTCACTGTGAATTAATAAATTACTCAAATTTAATTGAATGAGATAAATATGATTTTAAAATCTAACTAAAATTGATAAAGTAAATCATCATATGAAAAAATTAAAAAATACCGTATTATCTAAGAGAATCAATGCATAATTTAATTTAAGAGCTCTATTATGTTAAGAAGAAAGTTCAAAGAGATGAGAAATGAAAGTTCTCTCTGACAACCATAAAATGAATAATTTAATTTTTTTAAAATTTATATGATGAGATTTTTCTTGAAAAGTCCATGAATATTAAATTTTGAAAAATTTAAAAACAATATTTTCTTCTATATATACGTGATAAAAATGCATCTAAATCTTAGAAATATTTACTGTGATAATTTTTATCTTTCTTTTCATGAAATTCTATTAATAGAATTTGAAATATTTTTGGAAAAAATGCAGATACAATAGCCAGATATTTTTCTTGATTTCATATCTTTCTAACATGTCGTAAACTACTCTAAACATAAAATAAAATATATCAGTAGTGAAAAAAATGTCTTCTAAATTTTTTCGAATTTATCATGCAAAACATTTCTCGCTGATTATTATTTACAAGAGCTTCAAGAATTTAGTGCAGAATTTGTTTTGCATAGGAAGCAGTCATCACACTGCGAGAAATCATCTATTTTCAGTCGAATACTCCGAATCGTTAAAAATGATTCTAAAAACTTCATATAATCCATCATTTAAATTTATCGGTTTACAAAGAGCTTTCTCCTTAGAGACAAAAACATCAAAGAAATATTTTTTTTTTGGATATACAGTTACTTTGTGTTTTGTGTGCCTAAATGACATGCTTACTTTAAAGTTAAATGTTTTGTGAATATAAATTATCAAATTTAAGTATCAAATATATTTCACGGAAGTTATCCGTTTCATTTTTGGTATTAAGAATAACATTTGCTGTTGTTACATTCATATTCTATCTATTGTATTTTTTGAATATTTGCAGCGAAGGTTTAAATCCTGATTTCAATTATTTTAATGCAACATTTCATAAAAATACTTATGAATTATTTTAAAAAAATAATTTAAAAAGAATTCTAAGACATCTCAATGTTTAGAAAATAGGAATAAATAGACGTGATGACGAAAGTGCGAAAATATCATTATATCATTTTTCAGTTTGCTTTATATTTAATTAAATTATTATTACAAATCTATAAGATGGTATTTCTGAACAATTAGGCTTATGGGAAAAGAAAAAGAGTTTAATAGAAGACTTTAATAATGTTTTTTCTCAACATTAATCAATAGTTCACAAATAAGATATTTATTAGTTCTCTACAATTTTCAGCTATCCTATTTGTAAACTGATTAACCATCCAGCGGGCGAGCGTATGTGAGGGATACACTAGAGATGAATTTCGTTTTATATGTTTAGTTCTGGTGGCGCTGGGAACGCCTGCCCTTGGCTATTTGTCCCCTTCCATTTGACATATTTTCAGTTGTTGTCGTATGTTTGTGGTGTTAATAGGTCTCTGCGAATCAGATATTTGCATTTTAGAGATACGCTCGCCCGTTCATGTTAGTTTTTGTTACATCTGATTTTGTATGACTTTACAAATAAATGAGTGCTGTTTTAGACTGGCGACAGTTGGCAAATGCACTTACGAAAGAAAATGTTGAATAAAAGCACCCAAGTCTCTACAAAGTGAGCTAAAATTAAAGGTGCTAAAGAGAAAAGCCTAACTAGGTATTGAAGAAGTGGACGATGTGACGTCAGTGAAAAAAAATGAAAACTGCTAAAAAGAAAAGAGGATTACAATCACGAGATTCAGTGGTGAGATTTGACAGAAATTTATATGTTTGGACTAAACACATTTGTTTAAATTGCAACGCTGCAATGAAATAACAATGAAACTATTTTCTTCCTTTTCATATCTAGCTTTCAATTACTTTTTTTCCTTTCTTTCATACATACATTCTGTGTAATTTTTTGCACTTCTATATTTTATATGAAAATTGTTCTGTTAAAATATCGGCAATTTCACTTATATTATTTTTTAAACAATTCAGTTAACCTGTGGTCATTTCATATTGTTCTTGCAATCCATGTTTATATTGTTTTTGCTTCTTTTTAAATAAAAAAAAATGTTTAAAGTAATTGTAATTATCAATCCTAAGCTATTTACAATATAATTTTAATAGTTACGCTTTTGAAAATTGGCATTTTAATATAGCGTATGTAGGAAATACGCGCGACCTTTCTTGTTGGTATGACGGCCGCACCCGCTGGATGGTTAATAGAATTGTTTTAAAATTGTTTAATTCAGAATCATTAAATGCATGTGGAAGAGCATTCATCAAAAATCTCCCGGTTGGTATTTTTTGCACGATATTGTACTGTTTTTCTTTAAAAAAATTCATAAAAAAATATGTAAAAAAAATTATGATTTTGGAGAAACTGGAAAGGAAATTCAGTAATGAAAAGATAATAGAAAAGCAATTTATCGGTTTGAATTCAATAAGTTCATTAGTGTGTAAGCGTAAAAAATATTTTTATAAATGTCTTTTTTGCTTGGTTATAAATAAAAATATTTTGCAACCAATAATTTTTAATATTCTAAAGGCTATTTTATCGTCAATTTCTAAAAGTATAATTAATTAAATACATTTTTATTGAAATTAATTAATTATATTTTTATTTCGATATTACTCTATAAAAAGTTCAATATAAATATTTTACATCTTTTCATTAAATGATAATCTCCAAGCAAACATAAGTATAAAAAACGACGAGCAAATAAAATTAATATATGCTTCTGCTAATCAGCATAAAAAAACTGTAGCAAAATAATTTGACAAAAAAAAATCTCCAAACTGCTTTTATTAAATGTCTGGAGGTCTGATGTACTGTAGTTTATTATATTATACAAACATAATTTGTAAGTAATTAGTAAACCTTCTGCAGAGCATTTTTTGTTTGAGAGATGAGACTTTTTACCAGTCTCTAGTAGAGTTAATAACGAGACGATTAAATTTCTTTTAATATTCCAGATGACATGGGATTTTTATAAAGCTTGATTAAACCTTTTTTTAGTAGAGAATGATTAATTATCTGATAAATAATTCCATTTCTTTCATTTTAAAACACACAGTGTAGCAGACTATTTCATAATGAATGCTATTCCTTATTTTATAATATGATAATTAAATTTCTCTATGAAATTAGATATTCAGATTGAGAAATAAATTTATAAGTATACAGACCTTTGTTTTTTTTTAAAGCATATAATAAGATAATTAGTTAGCAATGAATGAAATAGCTTCCATAAATTCATGGCAAATTATTTAATGATAATCATTTCTTCATTAACTTGTTGAGATAGGAGCTAATTTTTATTCAGTTAGTATCATAATGGATATTTTTTAAATTTCCATATGGGTTTAGAATTAACAATGGAAATTCGTAATACCATTAAATTTGTGTTTCTAGTATAATGCATTAAATTGCTAAATCGCTCTTTAATAATTTTAAGCTTGTTCTTTAATCCTATTAAAAAGTCTACATAAGTATTTTTTTTCTAAATTTACTTTTTAACTAATGAAATATTAATTGCTATATTGGGTAAAAAGACTCGACTAAGCAGAAATTTTGCTGTTGTTATGAGTCTTCTCATAGAGAAGCCATTTGACGATCACAACGATTCAAACCAAGTTAAGGCAGTAGCTTCTGAGGATAGCGCCTGAGCACCAAAGGACTGAAATCTGATTTATAGCTCATATGAAGATGATACTCCCGAACTCACTTGCTCAATCCCTTTTTACAAAGAGGTTCTTTCACACACTTTACAAATAGAACACAGGGTAAAGAGCAACCATGTCCGAATCAGGATTTGAAACCAGGGCACCCAGATCACGGGAAAGACACGCTATCGTTAGGTCAGTACACCCGAAGATATATTTATCTAACATATGTAGACACTGAAAACTAACAACTTTGTCCTAGCTTGTAGAGATACTTGCAGAAATTCTGTCAGTACATTATTATATTTTACACTAATATTCTGCTTTTCAACAACGTCAATTATAAACTGGATAGATCATTAGAGGCACTATTCTTATCATCTGAGCAGATTTCAAATGATAAGAATAACGCCTACTTGGCATCTTTTCTTTATCTTCCACTCCCCTCCCCACCCAAAAAAATAAAAAATAAAAAAATTAATGAAATAGTTTACAAAATTTCTAATTACCTATGAACTTAATAAATAGTTCCTGTTTATTTTTATATTTCCTAGTAATGCCTTTCTTTGTGAACGAGTGCCAAACTTTCCATATTTCATACATCATTAAGCGATGCAAAAACTTTAAATTTTGATGTGGAATCTTATAGACCTAATCAATTAAATTGAACTATTTATTTTAAATTCAAACAAAGAACAAATAATATGCCAATTGAAACCATGTTTTGCTTTGCTCATTTTTTAGGTTACAAATGTACTGTAGAAGTTCTTGAATTTAACATTTCTTATGCTCCATACCTTAATACTGCTGGAAACTGTAAAGTGAGGCTCCTAATACAGTAATATAATAAATATAGAAGTATTATATTCGTATTATTGATATTAGACTAGTGTAATTTTTGATATTTTTTTAAAATAAAAATTTTGCAAAGAAAAAATAGAAATAAATATGATAGATATTTACTGTATTTGATCTACGTTATTTTGCTTTTATATATTAGCTATCTGTTTAAATCTGTATCTCAAAAATAGAGGTGATTTTCATTCATTCAGAACTAATGTTCTTTTTTTATGGAACGTAAAGTGCAACATAAAACAATCAACTAGTACATGCTTATTACGTCCATCGAAATTTGAAAATACTCAAAACTTAAATATTGAGGTTATTATATCCTTGTTTGTTTCTATTCATATTTACTAAAAGTTCTTGGATCATAATTTATGGTATGCGATAAGAGAACATTCTTTTCCCCCCAATTTTTCTACGTATTTCTATATGTAAGACTTCGCCAAGTAATTAATATATTTTCATAGGTATAATGCCTGAGAATAAATCAAGCCCTAATTCTCTAATTTTAAACGTATTATTTTCTAAAAATAATGAATTACATCCGATTAAACAAATAAAAAGCAGGAAAATGTAAGTTTTCAGGCTCTTAGTATAAAATAGTAGAGCGCATTAATAATATTCGGTTATCTTTGGAAGGTAGCATAAAATAGCAGTCAATAAATTAATTAATTTCAGAAAGAAACCTCTTCTAACATGTGCAATTCCTTCTCCTCCTTTATTTACTGAGAGTGTTGGGAAATGTAGAGTCTTTATTACACTTTTTCAGAGGAAGAAAGCCATTATCTGACAAATTTTTGAAAAGAAAATTCATCATTTATGATTCATTCCTTTTTTTAAAAAAAGAATAACTGATATAAGTATCGTGCTCATAGTGCCAGCATGGTTTCAAGTTGCTTTTATGTTTGGCTTTTCATTTTTGCCGTAACTGCTTTTAAAACTAAATTTCTTTTGAATTAAAATTCAATTTCTTAAATCTCTTAATTGAAAATTTTTAAGTGAAAAATCATAGAGTTCCGTTTGTTATTATTTTATCAATGATAAATCAACAAAAATTCAAATAATCCAGAATTTTTTTCTCAAATATTAATTACTTATGACATTTAAAGTAGACTTTATATTACTTTATAAGAACAATTTTACTTTGGAAATGAATTAAATTGCTTTTCTTTTCTTGTATTTTCAAAAGGGAGAAAAAATTTAATCTTATGATATATTTTTATTTTTTGGTATGAATATAAAAATTCAAAAATTCTTAGTAAATAGAAAAAATATGATCTCAAAATCTACTATTGGCAAAATAAGTAAATATTATAGACTTTAGTTAAAATGCTTAATCTCTTATTTCTTGTTGTTGCAATTGCTTTCTTTAATAAATTTCATAATGCAATCTGTATATTTTTACTAATGTTAGATTGGTTAATCTTTTAAGTTATTTCTTGCTGTTGCCATAGTTTTATTTTTAAAAATTATAATAAAATCTGTATATTTTTATTGATATTAGACTGCGTACTTCATGGTACTAAAATTAAATTGCCAAAATTACTCGACAGATTTTCATCGAATGTACATGATTCTAGATAATATAATCATTCCAGAAGATAATAAATGCATTCAGGTGTATTTAATTAATGAATAATTATGTTGTAAGTACTACATTTAAAATTAAATTTGTTTAATTTTGTACTGGATGATCTTTATTACTCAGGACGTACTTTAAGAATGAATAATTCGAAAACGAATAGATAAAAAATTTATTTACACAAGCAGATAAAAAAGAAGCGGATTTTTGTGGGGCAACGAAACAAAAATAGTTTTGTTGGCCACCAACAGATGACGCTACAGTTTTTATTTCTCCAAAAGGTGATTTACAAATGAAAAAAAATGTGCTTTCAAGTGAGCTTAATTACATTTAATTTGTCAAATGTTCAATGTGCTGTCCATCATTAAGAACTAGATCTGGGAGACGAGTCATCGTTTGACAGCATTTAGTAGCATTTCTTGCGTTACGGCAGAAACATTTTGGCGAATGGCCGCTTTTAGTGCTGCTAATGATGTCGGTTGGTAGCGATACATTTTCGACTTCAAGAATCCCTACAGCTAAAAGTCACAGGGTGTCATATCGGGAGACCTTAGAGGCCAAGCTTGAATAATGTATAGACAGATAATGCAATACTTCTCAAATGTTCAGCGTAGTAGGCCTTGCACAGTCAAAGCATTATGAAGATCTGCTCCTTCTTACATAAAGGTAACTATTTGAAGTGTCAATCGCGCTTGAATTACAGAAATAATATTGCTTTGTAACAGAGCTGCATATCGATGACCAGTGACAGAAACTGTTTTGAAAACTATCCGTGTGACTTTCACGGGAAAAAATGAACCAATTATGAAACCAGCAGGGAAGCCACACCAGATTGTTACTTTAGGTTTTTGCTAGGGATCCTCAACAAATACATATGCATTTTCTGTGGTCCTCACTCTACAAATGTGGGTGTTAATAGCGCCAGAGAATGTGAAATGCACTTCATCTGTCCAAAGCACAGTGTGAAGGCAATCGAGCTGCTCTTCCATCTTATTGAATGCCAAATTTGCAAAATCTTTATGAGAGCCGAAATCAGGAAGTTTCAGTTCTTGGTTATGTTGCAACTTCTTGCGGTACCCTTTCAGACTTATTCACAGTGCTTTTAAGATCCTTCCGTACGGCACTCCTGTCTTGAAACGTTTAGAGCTCTGCACTTCCCATATGCTGATACCAGGGACATGTATTGCACCACCTACTCCACTGTTGTAGTAACAGCAGTGCCTGCTAAGGGACGCCCACTTCTTGGACGTGACGCCAACGAATCTGTAGTTTCAGATTTATTCAATGCAGAAGATGTTACTGTTCCTTTGCTATTCCGCATACTCTTCATGTAGTGATATAATCGCAACACAGCAGTGGCACTTTCCGAATTCTCACAATACAGTCTAACTAAGATGTCTTTCTCGACAATGGACAACATATCAATGCACACGAAGTCTCGACTATCATTACCCGCTACAGTTTCTCCTTTTTATGTCGTTTGTTGCTTACATCAGAAATCTGATAGCCTCATTTTTTGTTCACCATCTTTAATGTTCATCCTGACTTTTGGACCACCGATATAATAAAATAAATGTAATTCATTTCCCTGTCTTAGCACACAAATAAATTTATTTTCATCTTCTTTAGTGTATAATTATTATATAATGTAGGGCTTGGAAGGATGATCTTTGAAATAAAATCAACAACAGCAAAAAAACAATATTCTCACTATTTGTGCAGCAATTAGCGTTACTTATATTATTATTGATATATCTGCATGAAAATTACATTTTAAAGAATGACTATTTATATAAGTTATATTTATTTTGAAATTCTTCGTAGTTATAGCATTTAAAAAAAAATTTCGTTAAGGAATTTGCATCAGCTTCTGACGATTTATAATGAATGAACTTGACGATGTGATTTGCGATCGTATTTAAAAGAAAAGTATAATTTATATACCAATTTTAGGAAGTTCATAATATCAAACTGCCGATTTATGCATATTCTTTTTGAATATCGAAATTTGCCTTTTCTAAATAAACTATTTGTGTGATTTGAAACATTGAGGACTGCAACGGATTCAGTACATTTACTGCAACGGTACGGTACATTTGAATATCTTTAAAAGTTAATATAAAGTATCGATAATATTAAAATTAACTTAAGTTAATTAAACTTAGTTGGTCTAGGAAACAATTCCCAATTGATTATTTTATAGCCACAACTGATATATGTATAATCATTAACTGAAGTAGTGTCTTATTATCATTTAACACTACAATATCGAAAGTTTTCGGATTTGAAAATAATATTTATAATAAAATCGTGGAAACAATTTATAGCGTAGTATTTTCTTATATCAGAAATCAATTTTATATTGTTAAACTGTAATCTTAGTAAAAAATCGTTGAAAATGCTTCACAATTTAATTTACACGCAACTAAATACACGCACGTAGTTGCTTCTTGATGCTAAATGGGAAAAAATTTAGGATTTAAATAAAAAATTAAAGTAACTTAACAAAACATAATTAACTGAATTAAAAATATATTATATTAAAAGTGCAGGGGTATTGTAATCACATCCATAACAAATATTTACCACTCAATTATTATTGTAAGATTCAAATTGCAGAACGCTCCAGTAATAAATGGAAAAAATCAGTTTTTAAATGTTTTGATGTTAGAATAATTGAAAATTATAATTATATTCGGTAATTAAAAATTGTTTTATTTGAAAGTTTGAAAATATGATGAAAAGCGAAGATTGTGCTGACAAATTTATGCAATGAAAGAAGCTATTATTAAAAATGCTATTATTATTAAAGACGCTATTATTATAATCAAATAAATATGAGTTTATTTTTAATGATTTTATTTATAGAAAATTCAAAAATATTGAGTACAAATTTCTAATTTTTTTAAGGTTTTCCAGCTTAAAATCATTTGTGTTTTTATCAACAGCATTTCCAGTATTAAATCTAGATAACCTCTGTCATCTCTTTTCTTTCGAAATTAAAAATAAATTACGATTTTCTGTTTTGTTTTCTTACTTTCTTAAAGATTCACTTCTTTAAAAAAAGTAAAGCTATTCATTTAATATTTAATATTGCTAAGAACGGGGTTTAACCTCCCCTCCTCCCGTTCGGCACATTATTCAAAACTCGCCAACTACGGTCTGGTGCCGTATTTTTCCCAACTTTTTTTCCGATATTCTTTTGATATTATCAAAGGCATTTTCTTTTCAATTGTTTCTTTGCGTTAAAAAATCTATTTTTTAAATTGATCAATTTTTTAAACCTAGTTCTGTATTTTCTTTGAGGAGAAAAAATCAGTCCTTTTGATTATTATTTCAGAAAAAAAATCTGCAATTTCTTATTGTATATTCATACGTTATATTTGGTATATAATGTTATATTAAATCTGGTAAGTTATTTCAATTGTTTGAATGCATGAATTTCTGCAAATATACCTTTCACAATTTTCTTATTTATGGTTTGCCAGCAAAATATTTATTTGATTTTTTTTTCAGTAAAATTTTTCATTTCATTGTAAAATGTATACAGATGTGTATTACTTATCAGAAGCAACATAATTAAAGATACTTAATTGAGTAAAAAAATTAAGTAGTATCAATGGCTTTAAAAAATTAAAATTCATTGATATTGAAATGCCTGATATTTCCATCTTGATTCATTATGTTCCATTCATGATGAATCATGATAACTTTGTAAGAATATAGAATAAATTTGTATTTAATGCTTACTGCATTTGTATATATCCATACTTCCAAGTTCTTAACTTCAAAAAGTGCAAAATTTTGTATCCTTCGATAGATTAATTATACTTTATGTTAAAAACAATTCTTCAAGCTTCTTAAAAATTCAAAATTCATTCATATTCAAAAAAATTTGCGGTATTTAATAGCAATAATTCACGATTACATTTAACTCATTTCATACATATTTGCAAATTATAACAATGCATTGTATTGAGTTATATTTCCGAGGGAGTTTCTTAGGGACAATATTCAAAAATGTATTTAAATGTATGACACCTGATATATTGTCAATTTTCTATTCTAAATTAATCGAAATTAATACCTGAAAGTATTATTAGGGTAATTTTGAAGTTACTTCTAAACCGGCTTTAACTTCGGAATTTCTAAACTATTTCATGTTAATAGTTTGATAAGTGATAATAGATTTTGTCATGATGGTTGATATTAAACGAAAATCAGAATATTTGGGACTATAATGTAGGCAATTTGTTTATTAATGACTATTAGAATATTTTATCATTTGGTATATATGACTAATTGTTTATTAAAATTATTCTTAAATAGAATAATATAAAGCGTAAAATAAATTGATTCTATAATAAAGTCATTCTTAATAGTAAGCCCAAAACACAGTATTTTCAAGCCAAGTTATACCCTGATATAATATTTTCTAACTTAACGTGTTACTTTGATAAGTAATATCCAGTAAATCAGTAAACATTGATTATGAAACTTTTCTGAAAGATTTTGTTTTTTTGGAAACTGAAATTAGTTTAAAATATTCATGCTTGAGAGTGGCAAATCAATTATAATTTCCGAGTTACCTTTTCACCCGAAGCTACAAGACATATGGAACAAACACTCTTTTCAGAAGGCAACCAAATTATAGAAGCATTTTGCCGTGAAATAAAATTAACATCAACTTTCTTTCAATCACTATTACGTGTTATTACGTTACAGATAAGTAGTCTCTTATTATTTCACAAAATAAAAATGATAAATCATTGTGACTTCTTATGCAGAATAATTGGAGCAATTTACATAGCGATTCGGCTTTTTAAAATACCGGATAGTTATAATTTAACTTCCTTTATAAACAGTACCCTACAACTAAAACGGGAAAACTGAATGCAATGAAATTTCGCATATAAGCTATATATGAGAGGTTCTCAAGGAATTTTGAAAAAAAAGGGGGCTGTGAATTGTTCACCAGTGGGTGCGTTTTCCGGAAAAAAAAGAATTAAATTAACCGCAATAAAGGTAGAAACAGTATTAACAATTTAGAGTAAGAATTATAAGTAATAAAATGTAAAATCCGGTGAAGCTGCTGATCGTAGATCCTACTAAGCAAATGTTGAGATTTGCATGCTTACTAAGAAGAGGAAGTTTGTTACAAAACAGGTTAATGCAAGAAACATTTTACAGTGCTGTCATGTTTTATGTCGATAGTTCCCGGTTGCAATGATGATGGTATTTGTGACGACTTTGAATAATTTAAAGAACTCCATACCGCTTCATGAGCGAAGCTTCACAAGTTATCGATCTACTGTTGAACACACTGTCCATTGACTTGAAATCTTGAAGTTGAATGAGAATGGTCACGTGGAGGATTTTTTCCTATATCATTCTGGACATGATTAAGAATAAGAATTGCCAACAAGAAGCAAAAAAAAAAATCTTCAAGAAGAAAAGTTTTGGTTTAAGCTTTGTTTCTCAGGACAGATATCAAATGCCAACGTTCTGGCATAGAGACAGCTCGTTTTTTTCTTGATCTGGGTGTCCCGGGTCTGAGTCCTGGCTGTTATTTATCTGTGTTTTATCTGTAAAGGTTGTGAATATGCGCTTCTGTAAAAAGGGGTTATGCAAGAGAATGTAACACATGAGTAAGACGTACTTTCTGGCCTTGATGCCGCTACTGAAAAGCAAGAAACACTCTCTTGGCTAAAAATAGTTGACTTTATCAGCTGATTTGTCAATCACAAGTGCCGTAACATACACACCTACAATTGCAAATTGTCACTAACAGAACACAAACATTTTTATAGATTTTTTGAACATGAATCATTTTGATAAACATGAATTTTCTAAGTTCCTCCTCTATCATCACTCCTAAAAAAATTAAAAACCAATCTTGATTCCTTTGAAAATCAAGGAATTCCGTTGTTTTAGAATAGAGATTACCTACATAGGCGGATTTATTCAGTGAAATTTTTGTTTTATTTTAAAGAAAGATATTTCTACCCGTATTATTTTTCAAACAGTTGCACAGTCAAAAACGCTATTTGCATTCTCTTTTTTTATCAGGTGAAGACCTTAGGAAATGGAGATATCGGCCAAAGAAAATAGGTCAATTTCAATCGCTTTAAACAAAACATCTAAATTCTAAATAGTACTGTCAGATTTAGAATTGTCAGAAAAATTTGTAAAATAGTCACAAAATTATTGATTTAATTCCTTTTTATTTCAATATACACAATTTTGTATATCCTAAACTTCTAAACTAAAGATTGCTATATTTATTGCGATAAGTCAGTATTCAAACTGTTTGCACATCAATTTTTCTAATCCCAAGCCTTTCACAATATATCTAAATGTGTGTGTGTGATTGAAACAGCCATACTGGAGTTGAAAGACGACAAACAAGTGTACATTTGAAAAGTTGTGTTATAGTAATCGTTGTCCTTTCGAATTCTTTTGGCGTTTTCTAGCTATATTACAGTTTAATTAAAGTGAAACCAGTTCATTAAACTATTCTTGTTCTAATCAGTATTTCAATTTCCCATAAAATTTCCACATGAATAATAAGCAATTTGAGCAATATTATTCTTTTAATTAGATATAATTTGGAATCTAATTAAAAGGGCATAATTTTTCTTAATTGTTTAAACTTAATTAAATCTGTTAATGAAAGAGTTTTTGAATCGTCTCCTTCCCTTTATTTTCTTCTCAAAAATGATGCAAAAAATTGATTTTGGTGCTAATTGTTATATTTTAATTCTATTTTTCACTCAAAATCATAATTACGCTCAGGTTTTATTATTAATACAAACAGGTTAAGTGTAGGTATATCAAATTCTAACTGTTATACTAAAATGTATTTCATAACTGCATCATGGATTAAACACACACATCCACGTACGCACGCAGACACACGAGCTCAAGCAGAACTATTTCTTATATTCAATTTTTGATGAAGCATATAGAATATACAAAAAGGAAAACGGG
Organism: Argiope trifasciata; assembly: GCA_026543055.1. Taxonomy (NCBI): domain Eukaryota; kingdom Metazoa; phylum Arthropoda; class Arachnida; order Araneae; family Araneidae; genus Argiope; species Argiope trifasciata. The sequence goes on from JAPMOQ010056242.1 coordinate 1,070,520, forward strand.
TACTTTAACATGTAAGATTTTGTGTTCTCTTCTAGAATATCAGATTATATTTGGTAAAATGATACCAGAAGATAACGTATCTAAATGATTTAAATGAAAACTGAAAAAATAAATAAAAGAACTTTACCTTTCCTAGTGCGTGTTAATTTCCACTTTCAAATGAAATTCAGATAAATAATATTAAGAAAACTATATTATGCAGAATTCATCGGTATTCCATTGTATATTAAAAATAAGGCAAAAACTAATTTGCGACTGGATTTCTTTTGTTTGACACAGAGTTGATATATGAATTCAGACAACTGAAATGGCATTTGGATTAGCGAGTGAGATATTTTTCAATTTATTGGGCGAGAAAAATTATTTTATATTCTCAATAGGAGATCGTTCGGTATTAATTCTTTTTATCACCATTAATTATAATTTTCCAATTCTGTTAAGAATATGACTTTAAACCTTCATAGTTTTAAATTCCATACATATTTTGAAATATATTAGAAAATATAGTACCCACAGAACATGATGAATTGCAACTACTGAAATTGTCTTAAAATATGGCATTTGAATGCATGCTTAATATTTGAAAATGATTAAAGAAATCCAATCTGACCAGTAGAGCAGAGTACAGCCACTGCATAACTGTACTCCCCATATCGTTGCATAGCCATGCTTAACATCCCACGAAGTGGCCTTACCAAGTCTATCACTTACTCCATGCTCCCAAGACACGAATACTTGTATGTCTTCTTTTGGAATCGTCATAAATCACTTATTTATGAGACAATTGTGAAGATATTATATCCCATATATCTCCGAATATGTCTGAACTATTTCTTTTCCACCATCAGCTGTAAACAGCATTCGTGGACGAAGCTATGAGTCTATAAAACTCTTTCTGTAATTCTTTCTCTTCTCCGATTTTTAGCTTCGAAGTCTATATAATAAGTCATGTATTATTGATTTTAATTATTGTTATAATGCATGTCTATCATGTATTAACAGTTTCCTTGTCATTTTCGTCTGACAATATATTCTCAGAAATATTTTGGTGATTTTCAACTACCAAATTTGATGTACCATATAATTTTTCTCGACAGTTTTTCTCTTTCTGATTTATATTACCACATTTTTATGTTTTAGATATTTTTCAAAGAAGCATTTTTTTAAAAGGGCATAATTTATCGAAAAATATCTTTTTGCTTAGGATATTAGTTTAGTTCATGAAACTTGAAAGTTTATATCGATAACAACTGATATTAATTAGATAACAGCTTCTCAAAATAGTAGCTTCATATTTGATTTTATTGAAAATTAAAGATTTTGATTTACAAGTCTACCAAAATTATCTTAGATACTCAGAGATTAAGAATTTACCAAGAGTGATACATTGCCCTATAAATGGCTGATACATAAGATTATATAACATTGGTATACCAAGAATAAAAATTATAAGCCAGAGTTAGGCTACTTTTTCAAATTGTACCAATAACTAGTGAAATTATGAGATGCATCGTTGCTACATTCTTACAACAAATTAAGAAGAGAAAAAAAATAATTATTTAATTATTAATTTTTATTTTTATTTTTTAAGAGAGTGGAACTATTCCCATTTGACATTCAGTGATTTAAATACTTTTCCTTTTATTTCTATCTGAAAATTAGAAGATGCTTCAAATCTATAGCTTCCTTGCACTTTTATAGGCAATTCATGATGTATCTGGCCTTTGAGTTTATTTTATATAAAAGAAACATTCTCTTATACATAAAATATACATAGGGATTGCAAAGGGAAACAAAGGGGAAAAAAGACAAACCTCCAAGTTTCAGATGAAAAGGGAAGCTCAAAAGTTTTGGAATCATGGCTATTCGTCTTAAAATTGCAATATTTAAAAATTCCTCAAATTAATGTGATAAAATTTCACAAATGGGTTTTGCAGTAAACTTATACATCAATCTAATTTTCAACGGAATCGCAGCTGAGGAAGTTTGTCTCTCTTTGCGAATTTAAGGGAATAAAATAAATTAAAAATGCGAAGTACTACATCAGTAAAATCAAGCACAGAGCTTTGGTAAAATATAATAATAGTCTTCGTATAAAATTCAGTAGCAGGATGGACGCCTCTCTGCATGTATATAGTGCACACATAAAAGAGGCAACTCAAAGACAAGTAAATGACTTAATGAAAGATAATTAATAAATTCAGCAAGTGACTTAAGGAAATGTAGTTGGTTTTCTTACTAAAATTGTAGTAATATTCTAAATTTTGTTTTCAATCTATCTACAATAAAAACTACTAAAACATATGTTTATCATTTTTCAGCTTAATACTATTGTATGTGGAGCTGATAGTCACGAATGAAAACGCTCGTGGTTGTCGTTATTTTCGAAGCTTCAAAATTTCTATTCATTTGGGAAAGAATGCTGAACCATTAATATAAGGTTTGCAATAAGATTTATAGAAATAATGCCCGCTAACATATTTATTGACAACGATAATTCATAAACCAAACTTAATATTGAATTAATAGTTATATCAATAATATCAAAATGTATCTACCTGCATAAATTTTTAATTTCAGATTTTCTTTTGGTATCATCAAGTATCTGTAACTGAACCTTTTTAAAATGATCTAAAGAGTAAATCACATTTAATAAAAACATCATAAAGTTTGCTGTGACAAGTTACAGATTGAAGCATGATTAAAACTCAGAAATGTTTAAATATTTTCCTTCAGGAAAATAAAACTTCTAAACTTTTATTTGAATATTTTATATTAATAACTATGTCTATGATTAACGTAATCATGTTAGGCAGTCTTAAAACTACAATGATAAATTTTTCTAGCAAGACGATAATCAAATTGTATTGCAATGATTAACAAAAGTTTTGGAGCAAAACAACATTTCTTGGAGAGGACGGGAGATTGGGGTTGGATTAAAACACTTTGCCTTTTATCATATATATTATATGAGATAACTAATATTTAATATATAAATAAATTACTTACAAATGTAATTTAAATGATGATGTGACTTCAACCGCATTCATATAGTTTCATTAAAGAAATTTACTGCTGCTCTATTTTGGCTGTAATTCAAAGACGAAGAACGTTATGTCGCTAATGGCTTATTAAAGCGGTAATCTGAAACTTCCAAGGAAAATACTGATTTTATTATGTGTATATTCTTCATATATTTCAAATAATTACTTGCCTGAAACAATGTAAGTTTTGGAAAATAATGAGAACTAATTAGATTTTGAGGAACATAAAATTATCTAACATCAGATTATATAGGATCAGTAAATATAAATGAGTTTCATTGATTAATTGGGAGAAGTAACTACAATCCCCACCGGCTAATTTCTAGGGAAAAGGGCTCCTTTTTTTAAAGCATTCGAGAGGAAGAGGATTCAAATTTTCTCGCTTTTTTTATTGTTATTTACTAAGATTTGCTTACTTTACAAGTAAAAGTATTTGAAAATTTAAAATGAAGTTTCAAATTTTCGTTATTCCTTCCTTACATTAACTTAATTAAATTCATACTTAGGACAACAAAGCAAAATTTTATTTTACTTCCTTTTTATTCAAAATTATCAACAATTATTGATTTTTGCAAAAATCGAACTCGCATTTTTTACCTTCGCTTAAAAAATACAGAAATTCTTGCATTTTACCGATTGAACTTCTGCCTGTTGATTCCAATTTTCAATGCAAACAACTAAAAATCTATTAAAAATATTAAAATAATTACAGTTGATTAATGAATTAATATTTAAAAAAAACTATTTTAGCATCAAGCACAATCCACTAGAAGTTTAAAAGAATGTATTTGAACTTGGATGGATGAATAAAAAGTGTTCTCTTTACGATTGAAAAATTTTAATGAGAAAAGAGAAAATGGCTCAATTATCGCTGATAACTTAAATACTGGGGCAAATTAGAACAGATTTTTAATGTAATTTCAATATATTTTTAATGAATTTTGAATAATTTAGTGTCTGTAAGCTAATGATATTAACTAATTGAACTCGGTGTTATCTTTTCATTGAATAAAGTTTGTTATTTATGCCAAATTAATAATTGATGTTTTAAATATATTATAGAATTTATAAATGTTATTATATTATTTTATATACATATATAAAGCATACAATTTAAATTTTAATAATGATTATACATGCATTTCAAATTTACAATTGCATTACATGTTTTTTTAATTTAAGTATGAATAAATTCACAGAAATAATCGTTAATAAAATTTCTTAAATCAATAATTATTATCTTACATAACATTAATTTAAAAATTCTCATGGAAATAGAGAGTTAAAAGCCTAATCTTATTAATCACTGCAATTATTATCGATTTGTATATAGTTATAGAAATTTTTAAGGGATGATATATTCAGTAATTTATTCTAATAGATTTTCCCAAAATTTCAACTTTTTTTAATTTCATAGCTCATTAATTATACACACCATATCTCTTCTTGTAAGGCTCTTAAATTAAAAATTTAGTATCAATATATTAAATAAAAATTCTGGATAATTTTTCATTTTGCTTGTACTTTCTGTCAGCATCTAATATCACACTTTTCACGCTAAAAAAATCTTGAATAAAATAATTACAGAAAATGAAAGTTATAAACATTATCTCCTCATAATTCTTCCCTCAGTAATATATATGCTTATAATACTAATAACATCACGCAAAATGATTCTATTTCAAATATTTGCTGATAATCATGGATCTTGTTTGTTTAAAATAAGGAAATTATTTGTAAGCAGTATTTAAATTCCATCTGCTTCATTCTGCTGCTAAAATTAAGGATCTAATGTCAATGATGTTTAATTATATGATTTAATCTTAAAGTACTTGTGTGCTTATTTGTTTTTACACTTCCTCATTTCTTCCATCTTAAAGCTTTCAAGTGTCATTTAAAGGTTCTGAAGTGAGAAGAAATGCGAGAATAAAAAGAAAATCTCTGGGTCCATTTTGGTCTTTTAAAATTGTTTCCAGACTCCAAGCATCGGAAGTATGCGAGGTGAACTATTTATTTATACCAGGTTTCATCTAGATATTGCAGTGTTGCATCCTGTGCATGCATCAAATCTGACAGAAGCAATGCCAGAGCCCTCGGATTTTTGAATGTGTTATTTCCCTTTCGAAATAGTTGCGCGCTCTTATAGAATAGCTCTGACAGGAAATTTAAAGCATTTGAGAAATAAAATGCAGTTACTGAACATTTTCGTTTTACTTATAGATCTCGAGACACAATAGTAAATGGCTATTTCGAAATTCATAGAAATTGGTAAAAAAATTTAGTGGAGACGGAATATTTTTGAGCAGGCGAATGGCTTTTTTTTTCTTCAATTTCAACATTTTTTTTTCTTTTAAAATTTTGATTGGGATTTCATGAATAGGAAATTCTTGTAAGACAATGGAAGCCACATCATGTGTTCTAAGATTGTAAAATATGAATTTGAGGATATGATAGCTTAAATTTTATTTAGATTACATTGTAATAGAATAAAAGAATTTTTATAATTTTCTTCAGAAAATCAGAGCTGAAATATGATTAAAGATCGGTTGTAAAAGGAATTTACCTTTTAAGTATTTTTCAATGCATTCAAAAATATTTGATCCAATTTAACATACATATTTTTTGATAACAACAGCAAAAACTATATGCATGGATTTAATGAACCTTAATTAATTAATTATTTTTCCAATATCTGTCACCATCTGCATTTTTCTCGAAATGTCTGATTACCGAGGAAATTGATATATAGGTTAGTTTCTAATTTATAAATATTTTTAACACTGGAAATATGAACAGCCTAGTATTCTGCTGATTGTTCGCAATTTAATTTTGAGTGGTAAAATATATATGGAGTTGACTCAGTAGAATATATTATTCTTGTCCTAATCCGTCTGGTTCTTTTACTTAAATAGTGGGTGTGTATGGTGTGAGAAGAGATGAGCACACACAATGATCAGCCCTTAAATAGACGACAAACACAGACGTTTATTTACAGGGTGAATACAGGACAGCACAAAGACGACAAATATTTACAGCACTACTCTGTACAGACGTGAACGAACACACATGACAGCACACAGCAGTACTCTACTTCAGATAGTAGTTCACAGTAGCAACAGTATTCCACAGGCAGAAATTCAGTAGTGACAACGTCCACAGCTCACAACGCGGTCAACAGGATTCAGCAGGAGAGGGAATCTTTTGTTGATTCTTTTCTACAATCACGTAGGTCTCTCCCGAATTGGCTGAAACTACTCCTCTGTCTCTTCTTGTCTTCTCTGCTCACTCACAACGGGACTACTCCTCAGTTCAGGAAAGCTCCGTTCCTGACAACGACGCAACGGTCTAGGACACATGATACATGCTTCGTCAGAATACGCCAACCGCGATAAAGCAGTTCTCATTTCAGGACCTCTCTATTTAGGTCTACATGGTTGAAAACCGCCATACTTCATTCAGGTTCCAACACCTCTCAGTTTAATTCTGCTCGATTCAACTCCGCAGCGCTTCTTGTCTTCTCGATTGCACTCCCTTCCGCAGACTAGCTGCTTTATATACAACAGCGAGAGGTGGGGCTAAAAATCTTCTGGACCAATCAGGAGCATTTGTATTTAAAGATAATTTATTACATTAGTTGCTTATTATGTGTAATTTGGGACGAAAATCATTTTATAATTCATGTTTTAAACAAAAATACGAAAGAAGTATTCATAAAAAATCTAAATAATATTTTTAAGGACTGAAAAAGATTTTTAATTAAAATTCCAATATCAGTTAAATTGAACGATTATTAACAAACACTGGTAATAAATTTCTTTCGAAATTATTAAGTGTGTGACATTGGTATTCCACTTTTTTCTTCTATAAATATTGAAGTATAAGAAAAGATTTAAGGAATTGCTCAATCATTGAACTAAACAAATAATTTTATTAATAAAACAGAAATAAAATTAAATCAATACTAGTTACTAAGATAAATTGCTCATCATCTGTTTTTTAAACTTTCTTTTAGAATTTAACTAAAATATTTTGGCAAGAGTTTTTGCAGGTAATCTATTTCTTCAACAATAAAAACTCAATACATTTGATTGTGATAAATTTATTTCATTTGCTCTAATCCAGTGTTTCTCAACCTTTGAGTTTTCTCGGCCCAATTTTCAATCATAATTTTCATCGCCCGCCCCCTCTTTACCGCATACAATAAAATGTATAAATACTAAAGCATTTTGAGTATTTTGGAGCTAAACCTACACTACAGGATTAATTTTAAACTTTACAAATTGCCAAGAATATGGAAATTTATTGACATTTTGCAACACCGAACCTCAGCATTGTGAAAATAAGAGTCCTATGCCTTTTTTATTGCTCTTGCGTCCCACCATGTAGGGCATTCACACGGTTTCACGAGAAGTTGCCATTTATCCGGAATTTGTCTGGTCAGCTTAAAAGTTCAGTTAAGAGCGTGCACAGATGTGAGCAAACGTTTTCTCTAAAGGAGAAGGAGAAAGTTCTACGACGCCAATTTTAATTCCAGACAATCTCATTCGAGTCGATCCTTCTATCGCTATTGAATCTATTCTGAATGTGTATGTTATAAATATTTTCGTGTAAATTGCAATTCACCGTATTAAAGATTCACGGCAGCAGACTTATGCAGAATGAGGGATAAATTTTTAAGTGAGCGTAAGCGAACATTAGACGATAGACAAGATTCCACAAGTATACAGACGAGCGTGGCTCAGAAAATGAAATCAAGAAAATATTCTCAAGAATACTTAAATTCTGGATTAACTAGGACTGAAATAAATGAAGAAAGGCCCCTATGTATTGTTTGCTCAAAAATGTTGGCGGCAGACAGCATGAAACCTAATAAACTTAAACGACATTTGGAAACTCTTCATAGTGAGTACGTAAACAAACCCAGAGTATTCTTCGAATTAAAATTAAAATCATATGAAAAACAAAATTAATTGTTTAAAAAAACTTTGTCTGTGAATGAAAAAGCTTTAATTGCCTCTTACAAAGTTTCATATAAAATAGCCAGATTTAAAAATCTCATACCATTGGTGAAGAGCTTATTTTGCCGGCCGCAATTGAGATTGTAGAAATTATGTTTGGAGATAATTTTGCAAAGCAATTGCAGTCAATATATATTTTAAATGATACTGTTGCCCGTCAAATTCCTGATATAGCTGAAGATGTAGAGTGTCAGCTTTTGTCACAGATACGTGACAAATTGTTTTCAATACAACTCGATGGAGCAACATATAGTAATAAAGATGCTCATTTCATTGCCTACGTTAGATTTTGTGATGATTTGTCAGTAGTAGAAGAATTACTTTTCTGCAATCCAATAGATCTCAAAGTAACAGCACTCGTCTTATTTCTATCTTAAATTATTTTATGAACGAGGCAAAAATAGAATGGAAAAATTGCGTCGGAATATGCTCGTTCTATCCCGGAAGATTCCAAAGTATTCAAGCACTTATGAAACAAAAATCGCCACAGTGCGTCTGGACACATTGCATGATCCACAGAGAAGCTTTGGCTTCCAAAGAAATGAATCCTGGTTTGAATATTGTGTTAACTACGGTTGTAACCGTAGTAAATTATATAAAAATGAGACTCCTGAAATCAAGAATCTTTTCCCCACTTTGTAAAGACATGGGTGCAGTACATTCAGCGTTACTATTTTATTACAAGGCAAGATGGTTATCTCGAGGGAAATTTTTGCAACGTGTTTATGAATTAAGAGAATAAATCGCCGTTTTCCTAGAAGAGTTAAAAAAACCGGAAGCTGAGAATTTTCACGATAGTTTATTTGTGATGAAATTGAGCTATATGGTCGACATATTCGAGAAATTAAATAACTTCAATCTTCAACTGCAAGGAGGAAATACACATATATTGGATACGAGTGATAAAGTTAATGCTTTTTTTGTAGCATTTTTATGTAGTATGAACTTAATGTAGAAAATTGGAATTGTGGAGCCGAAATTTAAAGCAAGAAAACTTAACAATGTTTGCAAATTTGAATGATTGTATTAAAACTTACAAGGCTGAAGAACAACATGTAAAAGTTGTATTTGTAACCATTGAAAATCATTTAGAAATGCTAGCAAAGAATTTTAAATTACTTTCTTGTTGACGACAAACTGATATCAAATTACGAGTGGGTGAGGGATCAATTTCAAAATACCCCCGAAGGACTCTCAATTGAAGAGGAAGAAACCTTCATAGACTTCAAGGCAGGCGGTGAAATGAAAAGGCAATTTAGTAATAAATCACTCTTTGAATTTTGGGCAGGAGTGGATGATGAGTTTTCTGCACTAAAAACAAAGGCATTTCGCATTCTACTACCATTTTCAACATCTTACCTTTGTGAAACTGGATTTTCTGCGGTGGCTTCTTTGAAGACAAAATATAGATCTCAGCTAAATATCGAAAAGGAACTGAGAGAGTCTATTTCTAATATTAAACCCTCCTTTGAAAAACTTTGTTCTGCAAGACAGGCCCAAGGAAGTGACTAATAATTATTAAATTTGTTTTTAATTTAATAAGTTAATTATTAAATATATGGAAATATATTTTGTTTTGTATGTGTGTTCTTTCCTTTCAGTCAATTAATCAATTTTTTTAATAACATTTTCTCTTGGATATGCTCGCTCCCCCTTAGGGTGGCACGCTCCCCAGGTTGAGAATCACTGCCTTAATCTGAATACCTGGTCAAATTGTTTTAATTATATACATTTAAATGGATAAAATATCTATCTAAATACAGCATAATATCATCCTAAGTGTACATAATTAATTATTGAAAATTTGAACGAAGTATTTGTAATATTATCTCAAGTCAAGTAAGGTAAGAAATTTAAAGCCTATCCTGTAATAGTGTACGGCATCAAATTGAACAATACTCTTTTGAGAATTTAGAGGCTGCAGATTTTAGATGTTACAATCAGGTAATTTTTTTTAATGAACTGGTGAGTTTTATTTTCAAAAAAATAACACCTTTTTCTTTAAAATATTTTGCCATTAATGCAAAAAAATTATAAAATAAAACTTATAGATCGGGGAACTCAATAAAACTTTTGATCTTGTGATTTTTTATCAATAAGTTTATTGACTCCAATGATCTTTCTTTATTTTATGAAAAACATTTATCAAACTGGAAATGCACGTATATCTGTAACAGTGAGAAATTAATTAACGAATAACTAGCAGATATATAAGAATTAACAGCAATTGTAGCCTTTCGATGCAGAAAGCTGTACTTTTCGTATATATCACACGTGTTAACATTAATATGAGCAATATTCATTTTTGACTGTTTTGTTTTCAAGAAAATCTATTTGATTTATTGAAATTGTACCTCATATTTATTCTAGATTTCTTTATGGTGCATTATAGATAAAATATCAAAATTAAGTCAAGGTGTTAAAAGATCGATATGCCCTATTTGTTACGTATACAAACATAAAATTCGTTCAAAAAATAAAATGTTTACTCTTTAATTTAAAAAAAAATATTTACTTGCATAGAGAAATTAACATTTTTATGTCTACTATAAGACATTTTTATTTGATATCAGTTTATATTTCAGAATCAATTGAATAATTGATTTTTTATAAGAAAACGAAAATTTCTACTTCGAAAACAGTGAAATTTGAGAATTAATTGTTTCATTTTTCATTACAGGTTCCATTCTGTGTGTAGCATGATAAGAAAAATAAGCCTGTAGGATTGCTTTATATATGTATTGCTTTTAATACGTATGACTGCTTACTTGCATAATTTCTAACTTTAAAGTTTTCCTTAACTTGTGATTCTAATTTTAGTTATTTAAAAAGGAAATTATTATTTACTGATTGAATCAATTAGGAATTTAAATTAGAAAAAAAAACTTTTTTTTCTGCATTTAGTTTTTATTAATAAATCTTTCTCTGTATTTGACAGTTTTCCTATATAGAAATGAAAACTGAAAACAAAGGGATACAGAGAAAAGAAGGATAATAACTCCATTATGTTTTTTATATTATTCATTTCGAAGGGTTACATTTCTATTATAATCATTTCATGCGAAAGTTTTATGAATTAGTCCTATTATCTTTTCGATTTTAAACTTATCTCATATAATATGTAATTTTTCCAGGATTAAGTGTATCGAATGATTGCAATTAATCTTTATATTTCATTGTAAAAAAAATCGGTATTTCATAAAAAAAAATCAAACATTTGAAGTTAAAACTATGCGAGTGAATTTTTTTAAACTTTCTGACGCTAAAGTAAAGGATTATGTATGATCTGTAAAACGAAATTTTTTATTTTATCAATTAAAATCATCAAGTATAAAATTTTGAAAGCAGGGATTAAATTGATTATATAACTTTTCTTTTTCCGATTGAATCATGGAAATCAATTGAAAACAATTTTATTGAGGTCATGTTTGCCACTACCAAATGATGTGTAGAACAGTTTAAAAAATAAAATAAGAATATGAAAAATATTAATGGAACTTTTTTCCCTTCCAAACTTTATTCCGAAATGTTTGATGGAGTAATTACGAATTTAAAAAAAACGTAAAGGAATTTCTGTAAACGAAACTGAAATATAATTAAAAAAATACACCCATTAAAAATTTTAAGCACTGAAAACTTTTATATGGTTGTTTTCTTGATAGCCCATTTACTCTTTCACGCATAGAGCAAATGTAAGTCATAATTTATAAGGTCTGAAAGAAAAATAATTTTTTCTACAACTTTTACTAAAGTAAGACTTTAACTTCCTCTGTTATAAGTTCTAAGAAGCTAATATATATTCGGAAGCGTAATATCTGGAAATAAATCATGGACTAATTTCGGTTTTTTAACTTCTCATTCTCCAAAAAGAAAAAGCTATTTCGGATAAGAAAAAATATAAATGGCACTATGGCCGTTATCAATGAAAAAATTAAGATTTCTCGATAAAAATATGCACTTTGAAGTTTATTGACTTAAGATAGCAAAGCTTATTAATACTTTTTGGTGTTTTTGCAACACATTGTAAGTTATTAACAAGTAAATTAATCAATCTTGAGAAAGAAATTCCTCTAACTCCTTTGGAATGAACGCATGGTAATTTTTTCTTTATTTCGTACTAGCAAGAGGGATGTATGTATATTAAATATCATGCAAAATTATGAATTCCTTATATCTTCAGAGATTAGAAAAAATTTATCTCTTTCTTAATTTTAAATTATATAACATGATTTTATGGATTTTGGCTTATTGTTGCATTTTTCTTGATTGTTCAGATTGAAGGACAACAGTTATCTAGAAAGCAATAAAAAACGACTTAAAATGCACAATAATAAATTTAAAAAATATAACGAAAAGAATTTCTTTTGTAACATGTTTGCAACAATAAATACACTTTACAAAATATACTTCAGAAATTGTTCTCCCTTGCTTACCCATTTTTGTATAAATTTTGTATATAATGATGTATTTATTATTTTTAATTCCTTCTGTTTTATGGCCTTGTGTATTAAACGCATAATTTGTTACTTCCTTTCAAAATCTTGCTGAGGAGTAACTAATTCCTTTTATATTTTTAAGTTTTCGAATTATATTTTTGCATAAATTTTATAGGGGATGGAAAATTTCAAATATCTAGAATACAAGTACCCTATCACAAAAAATCTTTAAACAACATTTTGCTGTCTAGAAGTAATTATACCTAGATATTGATTGCATTTGAGCTATTAATTAGGCTGTATAGGATTATTTTAAAAACTTTGATCAATATCGGTTTAATCAAATAAATCAATCAATTTGCTTATTTTTATAATGCATATGGTCTTTACCAATAAATCTGAAAAGTTTTAAAAACACTTTATTGATGACCAGTGGATTAATGTTCGGATCATGAATCAACCTTTTTCATGTCATTTTTATTCTCACTAATCGAGTAAAGATGACAAGCATATAACAAGACTTCAAAATCCTATATACTATCGAAAAATGTATATTGTATAATCTATATATTATATTTTTACATTATTATATCATTTTAACTTAAAGTTAATTTCATGTTGATGGTTGGCATTCATTCAATTCATTCAGTTCTTTGATATATTTGTAATGACGATAAAAATAAAACACGAATTAAAATGAAATGAAGTTATAAATATAATTTCATTTAACAAAATTAAAAATAACAAGTCAATCAGGACTATATTATCCGTAATTCTTTCTGTATTTTACTGACTCAGTGTTAATGAAAAATCATCTCATTACGTATATAAAGTACTCAAAATTTTATTTATCTTGAAATAATATTGGCATTTGTTTAAGATTTAAATAACTAAATGCAGTGTTGCATTATGATACCAAAGTTTTACTCTGGATTAAATTATGACAAAGTTTTCAAAAATGGAATTAGATTTATAATACTATATTGTGCTCACATAAACATCATTAAATGAAAGGCATTACAAACTATCTCAAAAATTATCAAACTAAAATATTTCTAATGAGTTCTTTAACTTGATCCAATTTCTCCCCTTATACAAAAACTCGAAGAACCAACAAGGCATGATAAAATTATGTTTTCATAGATCAGCAGATTCCGAGCTGCTCTTAGTTTAAAGAGAATAATGCATAACATCTGCCGCAAAAACTATCAACAAGAACTCGTGAACGCACGCTCTATTGAGTACCCATCCAGCGTACTAACTTGCTTATATCCGTCGAAGCGAGAATTGGAGCTGATTAAGTTTCGTTTGAATAGAAAAGTTGAAATTCTTGTTCACACATTCAACGAAAAAATGTTGGCTGAAAGCTCTTGGAGATGTAACTAAGCGGAATTAAGGTTATTTTGCTAAGCATATGTCTTCTCAAACTAATTTTCATTATATTTATAAACTTTTTACGAGACACATTTGCAGAATAGGCAGGTAAAAAGAAAAGTGTTATCACTGAAAATCTTATTAATTGAGTGTAAACACTAAATATATGAGGAATAAAGATTTGTGTGCCTAGTTTTGAAAATACTAATGAATTGCATAAACTATTATGCTTAAGAAAGCTCATTAAAATCATTATTTTAATTTGATTTTTTGGTATATAGATTTTTTCATAGTTAAGTCCTCAATATGTTAAAAAGAGATGCAATAATCTTTCATGGAATATGTGCATTTATGAATCTCAACATTTTATTTTTATATTTGAGGGAAAAAATCATTATCAATTATTATTTAAAGTTTTGTTCATTAATTTTAAAGATTACACAGCCTAAAATCCTACAAAAGTTTATAAGAATTTCTTTGATTATAAATAACATATTTCAAATGTATTGGAATTTCAAATATTACTTCAGAAGAGAAATAATTATTCGTTTGATAAACATCAACATGTGTCGAAAGCAAATTCAATAATATTTGATTTTCATAACAGTGCTCATTTTTTTTAGTAAACACTGAGAGTTAAACCTCATTATGGAGATTTAAAAAGTATAGTTTCGTATACTTTTGACATAGGATTCTAAATCCCTCTGTTATTCTGCACATGCATTAGGACATATTTAATTTGACAAGATAGAGGAGAGAGGGAAAAGAAAAGGAGCAGATTTTATGTTTAGCATTAAAATAAACTCGTATTAATCATAAACTGAATTAAAATAATTGGTCAGAAACGGCATTATATTAACATACAAGGGAGAAAAAATAAAACAAAAAATATCTAATAGTGCAAAAATCAAGGTGAAAGAAAGACGAAGAATGTTATTAATGCTTTCATCTAACCTCGCTTTTCCGCTTAATTAGACAGAATAATCGAAAAGTGACAGTCTCAATATCGAATACTGAAATGAACAACATTAGTTTTGTTTTACATGTATGCTATCAAAATATCTTGTTGTTTTTTAAAACTATGCATTATTTTCCACTTGAATATATAGAATTTTTTTTTAAGTTATCATCAGTAGCAAGTAGATTCAGAGAAATCAGTAAATATTAGTTTGTTTCTTTCATTAATCATGAGAAATGTGAATGGATATTACAATAACTTTCTCAGATGATTATTATCTACAGCTCCTCAAAACAAGTCTTATATTTGATGATAAAAACCAATATATCAATAAGCCAATTTCTTAGTGGAATACTTTTATTAAAAAGATTCTTCATTTTATTTGGAAGGTAAGCTTTAAAAATTTGAAATAATTATTTTATTATTATTTTCTGTTCAGATTATTAGATGCTAATGGTGTTTGTATTCATTTATCTTAATATATAATATTTCTTGCAAACTTTCTACATAAAGCGTATTTTATCAAAAATGTATTTTTTTTTAAATAACTGACAAATAAGAAAAAGAAAACCATTTTTAATCTTTAACATATTTATTTGTTTCAAATGCATGCATGAGTGCTATTTTTCTATAATTATTTGCTCTTATTTTCCAAAGGAGCGTCTATTTTCATTTTGCCTTTCTTATAATACCAAATGCTAGAAAAAGGCGAGAATCAAATATATTGCTTTCAGGCTTCTGAATCCAGAAATAACAGAAGTGAACTTTTTATTTATACCGCGTTTTACTAAAGCATTGCAACGTTCAATTCCGTGTATGCATCAAATCAGGCAAACATTCGCGTCAGAGATCTTGAATTTTCAAATGTATTATTTTATTTTGAAACCTTTATACATTTTTATATGAAGTCTTTGAAAGATAAGTTCAATTTTTTCAGCTTCATAAACTTTCTACTGTACGTTTTAGCATTCATTGATACATATCCAGAATAAAATGTTTTCTATGGATTTGAAAGTTACTATATTGTAATAAGTTTTCAACAAGAGAATATATGCATGGTTATGCATTTGATTGTCGAGTTTTTATTTATTTGAAATGTACGAATAAAATATTCAATGCTCTTCAAAGGAATTTCTTCGAGAGACTCTTCAAAGAAGGGTCAACAAATGTAGGCGCAATATGTTTAAATAAAAATGATGCTTTAAGAGAAATGAAATAAAAGTTTTGGTAACATTAATTTGCATCAAATTTGAAAATGTCATTTTTCTAGACATGGTAGAGAAATTGAACTTTTCAAAAAAGTATGAAAACAAAATTTAGTTCAAAACATATTCTGATACATTTAAATAATTATAAATGATTTCGCCTTTTTTACGTGAGAGTCAAAAACGAAATTTTCTAATATAATTATAAATAATTTTTTGTTTACAGTTTAAAAGTTGTGATTTTTTCAATTGATTCTTAAAACTATAATAATAAAATATGAAGAAACTTTTCCTACACCTTAACTATCTCTTACCTTCATGTTAGTACGACAAAAATGGACCTCTACCTTTCTCCATTTTAAATGACAACGTTTATGATATTAAAATGATTCTAATCGGTAAAAGGTTGTCTTTCTGGCCATTATGGCATTATAAATGATCTCGCCAATATCTGACTCTCAGTATCAAGATTAAAGGTAAATATGCCATTTTTGTTCAGACATCTGTCCACCGTGAATCTGAACAACCCTTTGTCTTACATGAGCAATGAGTATTGCTACTTACTGTCTAGTTATGGACTGTTATAGTCATTACAGTGTTATATGTCATGTTTGCTGTTTTTTAGCCATTTACACAACTTTAGCTACAACTGCATCTGAGATTTTTCAAGAAACAACAGTTTTGCAATTCCAAACATTTCGGCAACAGTCATTGAACTTCTTCAGTCAGTCATTGAACTGTCCTTCTTCATTCAGCTTTCTGACATTTTTTTTCCTAATGACAATTTATTGTAGACATTTTTAACACATAATATTATGTTTACTTTAATCAAATTTTGGAAATGTGATTTTTCACTTTATTTTCATGTTGCCCAACCCTATCCTCACAAACGCTCTGTGTAGCCTCGTGTCAGTTGTAAACTATGGATTGGATATTTGCATGTGCGCCCCTATTCTACTTAGTTTGTACAATAATGATTGAAATCTATCTTTTTCTAAAATTTTATAAATACAGATATTAAAACAATCGCTTTATCGATTACACTTTTTACGCAGTGTAATTTCTCAACTAAAAGAATACCTGAAATAGATGTCAGTCTAGGTAATATTCGATAAATTTAATATTTTAATTTCATTAATATATTTTTGAATTTATATATATAAAATTCAGTTTGGATTTAAAAATATTTAAATTTATTTCAAGAAGGTAAACTAACATTTAATCAAAGTTAATCGATGAGCGAAGATATCAAGATGGCTTATTGCTATTATTGATTTGAATCTCAGAGCTACAATACATCAAAATGTATTAAAAGAACCTTTTTAAAAGTTCCATCTTTAAAATAAAAGAACTGAGGGAAAATTTCGTAACATTAAACATAATTATAAATAATTTACTTTAAAAAAGGATCAATGATACTCAAATTCCTTAACTTTTTGAATAAATCGCTTCTTGTCTAAGTGGATGATAAAAAAGACTCTACTTCTTGGATCTAATTTCGAATACTGGTCTTTTTCTTTTCAATGATATTTACTAATACATTTTGAAATAAATAGTATTTGATTAAAAAAACTGCTATCTACTTTTAATGATAAAATGAATACCTATGTTATAAATACTATATACATCTAAGGTCAACTTTTTTAGAATAGTTTCATTTTTCCTTTCAAGGGAATTTATTAATCTGATTTTAAATAGTATGTATTTCTTCATATATAATAGTATTTTTCTTGGCAGAAAGTAAAATAATAGCTTGCAATCAGTAGATATTTTTGATAAGGGTTTTTTATAATATGCGTTACACTTTAAACTAAATTTAATTTATTAATTTCGAAATAGTTTTTCTTTATTTCTTAATTTTACATGTTATGAAACTTCTGGTTGTCAACATCTAAAAAGATTCATTTTTTCTAAACCCAAATTTATTTAACAATGAAAGTATTCCATTCATTCTAAAAAGTCTCATATCTGCCGAAATTCAGAAAAAAGCAAATATCCGGAAAACGAGAAAGATGTCTCTGAAATCTTCAAGTTATCTATTCCTTGAATTTATTTTTCTACACTTTAATTTTTTGTATTTCAAGGAAATCGTGAGATTGAAAGGTGTCTTTTGGCTTTTTGCCACAATTTAAAGTGTTAGAAACGGGTATATATAACATTTATAAAAGTTGCACTTTTTATGTGCATAAAATCCTCTTTAAGAATTTAACTTATTATGAACAAAAATGGCCTATTTTTCATTAGCTTTAAAGCTATTTTCCGACAGGTATACACTAATGTTCTTTACACTGCTTTATTTGTATATTTGAAGCGAAATCGATTTTGATAATTTATTTCATTGCAATTTTATAATATAAAATTTAATAAATTTTTAATCAATTAATTATTAATCATTGATTAATAAAACTTCTTACAGCTGACATTAACCTGTTAGGTGAATGTCTTGTGAACTGCGTATTTGCTTTACCGCAAGAAGTTTACGAAACAAATCTTGTAACTTCTCTACTTATTTTGAGGAAAATAAAATGCAAACAGACTTGTATAAATCAAATAAATAGGTCATTTTTAGCTATTTCTTTGTTCTGTTTAATTTATAGTTAACTTGATAAAGATCTAATAAATTTTATTAAGTTTTTCAATGTATTTTACACATTAGTTTAAGTTCATGTTTGTTTTATGTGTCATACAATATTAGAGTTTCTGATCTCTAGGATTGTCTATATTACAACGAAATATAACTTCACTCTGAATTCAGTTACTTAATAAAAAAGGAAAGGGTATGCCGGTTTTATAAGTAATAGTTTTTGATGGTTTGACTGATCATTGCAATTAAATATGTGAAATAAAATAATTAAAGTAGAACGCCAATTTTTAAATAATTTGTCCAATATTCTTTTGATTTTAAAATGACAATTACATCCAACCAAGAATCAATATAATTATTTATTAAATTTAAAGGAATATTTGTAAAGAAAAGTTATCACTGTATATAAATCAAATCCTTTAAAATTAAATAAAGGGGAATTCTTCATAATTGAAAGGGTAATTCTTGAATTTGTTCATTTAATTGTTTGTACGAAGGGTATTTGGAAAGCATAGTTTATAAAGAAATAAATTTAATTGAAGTGATGAAGAAATAAATTTCATTGCCAAATTTATTGGCACGAACCATTACTAAGGTTCTATTATTACTCTGAAGCATAATATCAGAAAAACAAAAAACAAATCATCGATTCATTTTCTTTTTTTAGTTTACAATTTTTAAGAATAACGAAGTTATATCTGATTAACAAACAAATGATGGTAGTTGATAATAATAAAAAAAAATCTTGGACAAAAATGTATTCTCTACAGTTTATTGACATAAAATAATAAAATTCATTAATTTTTTTTTTCGATCCTCCGAGAAAAATATCATGAATTAATACCAGTAATAAGGTTCATTTCTGAAAGGAATATTTCCCGACTCTTGGGAAAGATCATTTTAGGATATTCAACATTAATCGCCATGAGATTCGTGTTTTTGTTATATTTTGTGAAATATTGCTTCTTTATTTATGCTTTTCAACAAGGAAAGTTATCTGGTTATTATTTTCACAAAAGGCTGCTTCACTAATGATTAATTCTTTATTCAATGAGAAAAACAGACGCAACATTCGTTACTACTCTTTTAAAAAGGCTTTAAATAGCTGACATGTTTCTATTATTTCAAAAAGTTTCAAACTTCTCATATGATTTGTATTACGCTTTTATCATAAACAGTTTCAAAACTTTAAAGTATTGTAATTTAATGCTTAAAAAACATTGTTACGGATTTCTTCTCCTTCTTATCCATCGGGTTCTTTTGCATTTATAGAGGGGTATATGGTGTGAGAGATGAGCACACACAATGACCAGTCCTTTAGTAGACGACACAACACAAACAATGTTAATTTACAGGACAAAGTTTCAATTCAGGTCTACTCGGTCAACCACCATCGCACTTTCCAAATTCCGCCCTTATATAGTGGCGTGAGGAGGGGTTAAAATCTCCTGGACAAATCAGGAGCATTCTGGATTTATCTCGCTTCCTAATGGACAAATCGAGAAAATTCTCGATATTTCGGGTATTATCCATTTTGTCCCTAAAGTCACCAAGTCGAAAAATGGTCGCTAAGTTTGTCGCCAAGCTCTAGGACCTCAGACGTCACATCCGGGCACCATTCAATACAGATGACTGTAAATCTGTCTTCTGTACGATGACATTAATGCGAGAGAGCAAAATTACAGATTCGTACCAGTATTTTAGTCAAACTATTTATTTAAACTTTTACTGTTTTTATTCTATTAATTTTGAAGCAACAAGAGTTCAATGATCTAGAAATTTGAAGTCGTTTTTCTACAACACTATTAACTAATTTTGCGTATTTTACTTGCATTTTTTTAAGAAAAATGCCTCCTATTATTAAATTTATCTATTTTTAATTTAATTAAACTTTATTAAAATTTAAATATGTTTTTTTTAACCTGATACATTTATGTAACTTAGAAATAATCTTATTTGTAGGGTACTTACGATTTCCTAATATATGAATGATAAAATGCATAAGTATTGATTTAATGCTATCTTCTATTCTGAAAAGTTTCTTCTTAGTATTGATTAGTTTAGAATTTGTTACGTATTTGTCGGTTTCTCTTACATTAGACAGTGATAAAATCAAATACTATTTTAGGTCATTTTTTTTTTCAAATTAAAAATATAAGTCGCCAGATACGTAATTTGATTCACTGAATTTTCTTCTGAGAATTTAAGGAAAATCCAACATATGAAAATAAATAATTTAGTAAAAGTTTTAAAAGTGCATTGTTAAAATAATTTTTTAAACCTAAAACAATATTTTGACTATACATTCTAATATGTTGTTAATGCTATACAAAGGTGTTTTTTTAATATATTTGGTATAGGAAATGTATAATAATTGTAAGAAAATTTTTACTCCAAAATTTGATGAATCTTCAAGTTTTAGACTTCCCCTGAATTAGAAATATATATTCTTGGAAATGAGGTCAAAGTCAAAGCCGTTCTGAACTGGTTGGTTGAAATTTTGTATTTGAATCAAATTGCTGATTGCTATCAAATTTTGTATAAAATTTATATCCTGCCCAATGAAGTCCGTCTTTTCGAATATAAGCTAATTAGATAACTACCAAAATAAGTAGATAGGTAAAATTTGATACATAGATTTAACAATTTGATTATAAACATCAGCCTAATTTTGAGCCAAAATCAATAGCTGTTGACTGTCTGTCGGTCTCTAATTTCAGAAATATGAAAACATAATGTCTGTAATTATATCAAATTAGGTATGGGGCGTTGTTACTATAGGTGTTCACAGTTTATTTAAATTTTTCCGACAGTCTCTGAATATCCCTCATTTTGTGTGTTTATGTTCCTATACAGTGTTTTATAATTACTTCTCTAATAGAATTGAAATGAATCAGTAGTACATCTTAACTTCAGTGATAAACATTTCTTTTTTTTCTTTTCATTTAGCAGAACCGTTATTTTTTAATTTTAAATTAAATAGAAGATTTCATGTTTTCGGAATTTATCCGGAAATAAAAGAAAATTAAATACAAATTAAGAAAAAATGTAAACTCTATGATCTTAAGTGCATAGTAATTTATGTGCACAGTTCTGAATTAATTTAAAAATGCGAATGAAAAATATTTCTTGGGAAATTAATATTCTTTTTTGAATCTAATTTGTATTCGTCTTTTTAATTTATTCATAATAGGAAAAAATATTTTCTCCAATATGACTTTTTTTTAACCATCTGATTCGTACAAATATTATTGTGTACATGAAATAATATAATGATAAAAAGAAAAGTAAACAATGAAAATACACTTCTTTGCTGCTCTGAAAATTATTTGTTTTTTTCTACTTTTATTGTTGACTTGCATAAACTTTTTATGCATGAATTGCATAGATTTATTAATTTTTTTACTTCTAGTTTTTAATTAAATTTATCAAAAGTCGGAATTCATTATTGTGAACATTGCGAACTCTGAAAAACAGTCTTTGTTTATACTTAAAGAATAAGAAACTAATATACCATAAGAATTAATTATATTTTTAATTAATAACTAGTTTTGATAATATTTGAATAATATTTGATAATTAATATACATACATACATATATATATATATATATATATATATATATATATATATATATGCAAATCACATGAAGGTGCGGTTTCGATCTTTAAGAATAATTGCATTCCTATTAATATTAAAAAAAATCCCAGCTAAATAAAGCTTAATAAAAATTATCTTTGTTGAGAGAACAAAGAGAGAAAAATATATACTGGAAAAATTTTATATATTCATTAAAAATAAATTTTGATGTTAATTTTAAATGTATAAAATTGAAATTATAAATTTTTATTCACTATTTCATATTAAATATTATATTACATTCCATCATGAGATTATGGAGCATTTTTAGAAAAAAAAAAACTGATAGAACTTTTTGGAAGGGCATTGTCCATTAGGTTACGAGTTTGAATCCATCAGTCGAAGACTCCGGGTGTGTGATGGTGGCTGTCGTTATCACAAAGTTCTCCATATCGAGAGTAATACTACTGGGGGTACTGGTTCAGAGATCACCTTCCTCTCATTCGGATCTAAATTGCAAAATGTGGAAAAGTGAATGAAGTCCGCCCTTAAAAAGATTTGTGATGCGTGAGTAGCTAAGTCTTACTCTTGGCCCTAGTTGGCTCTACTAAAAAAACAAGAAGTGCGCACTTGACTTAAACTGCTGATAGATAACTATAAGCGGACTTATAAAGTGTTCTAAGGCACAACAGAAAATAATAATAAAATGTAATAAGAAACACCGTTCATGCAGTTATTCTGTTTTGTCACCATAAAAAGTCCTCTATAATTTCAAAAAGAAAAAGCATATTCTTTAATACTATGAGTTAATTTTTCCATCAAAGTTATCTGAAGTGTTTTAATCTATGTAATTAAGTTCAATGCATCAAAATTTTGGCTAATTTCATACCAGATACAAAGTAATATGTCAATAAATATCAATTTTTGCTTTGATTCTAAGAAGAGGTATCTATGATCCATTAAGATTAAGAAAAATTTATTTAATTTATAATTTTGGAAATAACGCAAACGCTTATCTGGCCCGATTTAGTTGCTTAAATAAAATTGCTCATTTTTTCCCTATTTTGTTAAGCCTGATTGACTGAATACTCATGGTACTCACTTTGTTGATTACAGATTAGTTTATCAGATGAATTTCGGGAGAAATATGTTTTTTAAAAACAGTTCGAATACACATTTGCTTAATTGTTGTTACATAAACAGATAAATATTTTATATAACACCCAAAGGTACCTTCCGTTGAATTTCTAGAGGGAATGGGGAATTTTTCTCTTGAAAGAAAAATTCAAGCATTCCAGTATTTTGAGATATCAGATTTAAAATGATTCTGGGACTCAAATAATCAATGTATCCTACATGCAGTTTATAATCATGTTTCACTCACCAGATCTGACAAAATAAATATTCAGTTTGGCATTTCATTTTCACATCAATGCGCTACGTTGATAAAATTATCAAATTATTTCTCATATTTAATCTGTGAATAATTTTAATGCAATAATTTGATGTGCACTAAATATATGTAAAATTATAATATATCATATATATTTATTTAGAAGAAATGCGTTTCTTGTATTGAAAATGAAACTATTTGGGAAATTTTAAAATAAATGATTCATATTTAAAAAGTTTGATTTCTAAGTCAGAATCAAAATAATACACATTAAATAATTTTATAATAAAATAAAACGAGGTATTAATAATTATATCTCTTTTATTGAATAGCTAAATAAATGTGAAATCATCCCGCATCCTATATGCATAATTTCTCAAAATGGAAATTCAATTTACAAAAAGATAAAAATTTTTAAAGGGATTGAAAAGATTAATTGTTGATAGAAAAAAAAAGATTATTTTAAACGAAATAGTTTTTATATATTCAAAACAAAACCTATTTGCAAATAAAAAAATAGAGGAACAATAAGAAAAATCGCAAAATATGCAAACAAGGGCTAAAATTCTCCCAACAAGTTTTGGTGTCAGTTTTATTTCTTAGAAGAAACATCCAAGTATTACTAATTTAATAGTATCCTTTGAAATGCTAGATCAATATGAGGATTTCCTTCTCCACATTCATCACATCTCTCAATCTCCATCCTAACTAAAACTAACTACAAACGGAAGAAAAAAATCTCAATTCCTTTGAAAATGCAAATCGAGGAATCCCAGTATTTTGGAATGAAGATTACCAACAAGGGTAGAAAAGAATAAAATTCTTTGATTTATTCGGCGCAAAAGTCTCTTATTTTCAAGAGAGATATTTCTTCCTATATGGCTTTTCAAACAGAAACCCCATCAATGGCTCAGTTCTGAATTTTCTTTTGCAACGGAATTCTTAAAAATTGATGGAATTGGCATATGAAAATAAACTAGTTTGATTTGAAATGAGCTACAAGCTTGTATCATATATTGGAGAAAGTATGATTCAGGTAAATAAAATACAGTGTGAGAAAGCACAATTTGCTGATTTGAAAGGTCAACAAAAAATAAGACATCACAGGTACCATTCTAAATATCTATTCGCCATTTGTTACATATATGTAAAGTTTTTTCTATACTGTTTTAAAAATTGTACCTAGTAAGTGTCACTCACTTTTGTTGATACACCGTGTAACCTGATTTCTAAAGTTTCGGTGAGCTCTTTTCAACATATATATGTATGTTGGCCATTCCTTGGCTAATGTTGTCTTCAGTTGATAAAGTGTGCTTGAATGTTCAGTGTATACAATGGATTTTAGACGCCCCCATAAAAGATAGTCGCATGCGGTCACAGCGGTTGAGCGCATAATCATGTGCATTGAGATTTTCCACCACAACCAACTTATAAGAATGAAAGTGGAGAACGTTCCAAGATTCCAAAGGTAGCTAGTTGCCTGTTTGAGTGCCAAAATGCCGAGGAGATCGCAACACAGACAAGGGGAAGTGATTCTACTATCCATTTCTCCGATTGTTGCTTTTGAGCTCTGCCAGTACTCCGAATTGTGTTAGTCCAGATTACAATTGATTGAATACCAGAAATACAACATTATGGTAGGGGGCAATATTGAAGTAGGTGAGGGATGCTCTCTCGAGCTTCTATCTTGCGATCTTTTGATAAGTAAGTCTCTATGGCAAACACATCCTACTCGTTTGTCAAACGTATTCTCAGTAGTAAATGATGGGGAAAATAAACGACCCAAGCCTTATGTCTCATAAGATCTTACACTTTGTCTAACGGTCACTTCTCTCTTTCTAATACGGACGGCAAATACGTGAATTTATGTTACCTATTGAAGGGAAGAATTACTTGCCTTATGTAGAAGGTTTCTAAGCATATCAATCACGTTTTTCAAATACATATACAGAAATTCAATACATAAGTAGTAATATCTCGACTTGCTGGGATCCAGAATTATGCAGTTCAATATTTCTTCTTCTTTCTTCGAATATTTCATGTATGTAAATATGATAAAAATGCATAATTCTGAAGAAAAAAACCATATTAAGGCCAAAAAAGTTTCATACTTATTTTAAACTTGAAATGGAAACTTGACAAATCAAGTTTGTTATGTAATGAATGAATGTTGTCATCACTTTTGGAAGTAACGTTGTCCTAGCGTAGGAGTAGCGAGTCTTCCCCGTAATATAAGCTCGATTCCTGTTCAGGAATGGTTGTTATTATGTGTTCTATCGATGAGGTGTGGAAATTCTCTCCACTGTAAAAAAATGGTGTGCAAGCGAATATGACGCGTGGGATAGCTAAGTTGTATGCTTGGCTTTAGTTACTGAGAAAAAACAGAGACAATCCTTAGGCTTAGATTGCTGACAGATATATGTCTGCGATTTAAGCCGAAGATAAAAAATATGTCGGAGAAAATTGCCAATTTAAAACTGATACTTCAGAATCTGATAAGCAAGGAAAAAAATTTCATTTCCGAACTTGGTAAATGGATTAGAACTCAAATGAAAAAAAAATCTCAACTCTGGAAATAATTGATTATGAGGAGTATATTCTCACAATAAATAAATGGATAAATTAATATTTGTTCATCTTAAGCAATTTTGGTTATCAATAAGAAAAATTGTAGTAAGGGAAATTTTTTAAATGATTTTTTTAAAATTGAAAAGTAATTTATTTTCACTTGCAGTATTTTTTATGCTTGATGCTTGTCACATTCTTTTTTCCTTTGAAAATTTGATTTTCCAATAAAAATACGCGTATTTGTAAAATGCAAACACATCCTATTTACATTTTAAAAATAAATAAGATTTATCAGTTTATATAATGATCATCGTGAAACTTTTTCAAAGAACTATCCTCCATTTCAGGTAGTAAAAAAGTAACAACAATTGTGACTGTTATTTTCACTTCATGCATAATTCACAAATGGTAAATTAAATGCAAATTTTAATAATTAAATATATACTAATTTCATTACAATTTATATTAGCTATATGTGTTTCTAATTAAATTTACGATAATGCTCCCAATGCTGTAGAAAAAAATCCTCATTATTCTACCAATTTTGCATTTACAGCGCAACTAAAAATATAAAGTGTCTTATGACGCAGATTACCGCAACGATTCTGGCTATTGTTATTGTAATAATGTATCTGGTAATTTAAATATTTTTTGTTAGAAAATGTATTTAATATGAAAGATAAAAAAATAATTTCTCTTAGATTACAAATTTCTCTTTTTTTATTTCTGAATTTACAAGTCAATCATATATTAAAAATGGAAAATTAAAATGAATAGAATAAACAAAATGTTTGGATTTAATTATTTTTGTGTTAAGTAATTTTTTCCTTCAGTCAATTATTTGTCTGATTATGATGTATATGATTACACAATGTTAGTTAAAAAAATCTCTAATAAAGCTTCTATAGAAAATTTAAACAAGATATATTGTTTTATCCTAACTGTTTTATATTTCCTAATACATATAATAATAATTTCAAATAAGAAAAAAAAACAGAATATTCTCGGAAGCGTTGATGAGGAGAATTTGAAATGATGAAAGATTAAATGGTTTTTGATGGAAATATAAATGTAATCAGCATCTATATTTATCTACATAAGAGTCTAAATTTATCTCTTGCCATGTCTGTTTTCAAATATTTATGAACATATGCATTTTTAGATATTTTCTCCTCATTATACTCATGTTCTTATGCTAGTAGAGTCTACCATCACATGTTAATTTTTTTTTTAATATAATAGTTACATAAAATGAAAGCTATAAATGTTCGCCTTATAATTTTTCACACACATATATCTATATTTGATATTTGCTTAACACCTTCTGATAAAAATACTAACGTTAAGTTCTCATTATTCCATTTAATTTATACATAAATAAAACCTTCCAATGAGTTTTTAAGTTTCTTCTTTGAAAATATACGAATGCCTAAATAGTGGAAGATATATTTCAGTATTGTGTCAAATTGCAAAGTATACATGAAACTTAAAAGAGTCACCTTTTTTACTTGATTTTTTTAAATCCTGATTCATTTATTAATATCCACTGAGATATTTCAGACTATGATTGAATGTTTAACTATATTATTAAATTAATCCTAAAAGAAAGTATAAAAGTGAAATTAAAAATATGTAAAAGTATATAGTTTCTATTCTTTTTCAAACTTCGTTGTGAGAAGTGGACTTTTAAGTATTATGAAGAATAATATAAAATGAAATTTCAAAAGAATATAAAAAGTTACATCCAGTAAAAACTATAAAACAATGAAAAGTTTGATCTTTATTTGTTTGCTTGATTTATTACTCAAATGTTCTTCTAAGCAGAAAGCAAATATGCCATAATTTATGAGACTTGAAAGTAAAATAATTTTTGGACAATGTTTAAGGTCAGGCTAGTCTTTAGCCTCTTTTCTCACTCGGGTTTCAGGAGTTAATAATTCTTTGGATGAGTAATGCCATTAATAAATCATAGGCTAATTTACTTTTTTGGTGCTGGCTTCTTATTCTCTAAAAATAAGGAGAGATTTCAGACAGTAAAAAAAAAATTAAAAGGTTATATGGCCATCACCAATCAAAACATAATGATTTCGATAAAAATATGTTTCCCGGAGTTTACGGGTATAAAAGAGTAAAGAATATGAATACGTTTTGATATTTAGTTATAGCATGTTAGCAACCAGCAAATTAATCAATCTTAGAGAGGAAATTCTAATACGTGCGAAAGAGCAAGTACCGCAGCATTATTAGCGGAGGGGTATGTAACACATCACGAAATGCCATGGCTTCACTGTAGCTTAAAAGATTAAAAAGGAAAGTAAATTCTACTTTACCCCTTAAGTTGAAATTATGTTACCAGACTAATCATAATTTTGAGGATTTTTTGTTGAAAATTTCATTCACTTTTAAAGGTGTACAGTTCAAAGAAAATTTGCCAATTGGACAGCTATGCATCTATAATATAAAACTATTAAATTTTAAACAAATAAACGAAAATTTTTGTTTCATAATGCGTTTGTGAATAAATTGTTACTAACGTGTAGTTTTGTTTTCCCGCTCTGAGAATGGCAACTCAGTGAATACAGATTTACAGTAATCTGTATTGAATAGTGAATGGGTGTGTCGCCAGTGATCCCAGAGTTTGGCGACAAACTTTGCAACCATTTGGCGACTTGACGAAGAATTTGAAGACAAAATGGATAATACCCGTAACATCGAGAATTTTCCCGTTCCCTCCATTAGGAGCCGAGTTACATCCAGAATGTTTCTGATTGTTCCAGAAGATTTTAGCTCCGTCTCCCGTAGCTATATATAAAGCAGCCAGTCTGCGTTAGATAACGAGTCCTCTAGATTTCAACTGTAAAAGCCTTCGCATTGTTTACTCGAATGCAAATGGCATTAATAATAAAACCATTGACTTGCGTAACTTCGTAAATAAGTATAACCCCAATATAATACTTATTCAGGAAACCCACCTTAGACCACAAAGAAAATTTTTCCTGGCAAACTATTTTTCATACTATAGCTACAGAATGAACCAGGCAGGCGGTGGTACTGCAATTTTTATTAAAAATGGCATACCTCACTGGGAGATCCCACCACCCTTACTACATATCATAGTAGCTACCGTGGTGAAGATTAATCTTAAAAATCAATGTCCTCCCCCAGTGTCCTCTCTTCTAACTCCTTTCATTTTCGACATAGAAAATCTCATGCAGACAGGACCCAACCAAATTTTTGGGGAATATTTTAACGATCGCCCCGTCAGTTGGGGATGCAATCATAACTGCCTGAAAGGTAATTCACTAAAATCATTCACCCTACAGGTCGGATTAGATATTTTAGCCCCCACTAGATGTGGACAGGACTCTGCAAATATCTTAGATCTCATCTTATCCAAAGATTTCATGTTCCCTTATGAAATCATCCCACTACCTGAACTCAGTTCTGATCACAATCCAATTTTATTAAATTTCTTCTTTAAATAATCCCTGCCTAACAATTTAAATAAACTAAAAACTAACTGAAAAAATTTTCAACACATCCTAAGTCAGATTGACACCCCTTCAATTGACAAATTCACTGACCCTAATAAACTGGAATATTTTACATAACTCTTTGAAACCCATATAATTAACACAAAAAATTTAGCATCCTCCCTTATTACAAATAGTCAAAATTTCATTGACCCCAAAATAAGAGATCTAATAAGGGACAGGGATTTTGCAGGAAAAGTTTTCAAAACACTAGAGACCCAGTTTTAAAGAGATTTATGAATAGTCTTAACAAGGAAATAATAAAACTTAACAATAAACTGCTAGCGAATGAATTCGTCAATAAACTTGTAAATGTTAACTATGAAGATGGATCGATTTGGAAATTGGAAAAACCCTTTAAAAGTTAAAAAAAACATAAAATTCCGGATCTTAAAGGCTCTGCTAGTATTGTGTTGAATGATAATGAAAAAGCAAACTGCTTGGCCGAAAGCCTAGAGAAACAATTTCAATTAAATAATTTGAATGATCAGGATACAGAACAAATTGTAAATAATACATTCAAAAGCTTTCGAGAATCCTTCCTAATAAATTTGAAGATATTATCCCCCCATTATTACTGAAATTAATGATATTATTAAAAATCTAAATGTTAAAAAAGATGCCATTAACAATAAAATGATCAAATCCCTTCCAGATAATTCCCTTCTTTTCCTAGTTAACATCATCCACAGTAGCCTAACTCTTGGACACTTCCCTTTGTCTTGGAAAACAGCAGCAGTAATACCTATTCTTAAACCAGGAAAAGACCCAACCGAACCATCAAGCTTCAGACCCATATCCCTTCTTCCGTCAATCAGTAAAATAACTGAACAAGTTTTTTTTAATAGACTAAACTCCCACCTAACCAAATTTAACATCTTAATTCCGGAACAATTTGGATTCCGTGAAAACCTCTCAACGACCCACCAACTTCTTAGAGTGGTAGAGTTCATCGAATAAGGCTTCGGAAATAAATAGAAAACTGTAGCTGGTTTTCTAGACATTCAGATAGGTTTTGACGAAGTTTGGAAGGACGGCCTTATTTACAAACTCCTTAACTACAATCTTCCCCCACACCTACTCAAAATGATCACTTCTTACCTTAGTTTTAGATTGTTTAAAATAAAGGTAAATCATGCCTATTCTGACATAAAACCCATCCATGCTGTGGTTCCGCAGGGATCTAAACTAGAACCGATTCTTTTTTCTCTATTTATTAACGATATCCCTAAACAATTTAACACGCTGTTATGTATCTATGCTGAAGGCAAAGCAATACTAGCTATAAATAAAATCCTAATTTTATTACCGTAGCTATCAACAGACACCTCAACTCTCTTGAGAACTGGTTCATCAAGTGGAAAATTGAAATTAATGCAAGCAAGACCGAAGCTATCCTTTTTAGAAAAAAACTTAATTAAAAAATCCCCCCCATTGAAATTAAAGATTAGATTATCCAGTAGCCTAAGGAATGTAAATACTTAGGTGTAATTCTAAATTAAAGTAAGTAAATTAACTTAGAAAAACCATTACACTTACATAGCTAAAAAGTTTCGAGACATAACTCGTAAATTCTACCCCTTAATCTCTCGAAACTCCAAAATGAATACAGATAATAATATATTTACACTACCTACTAGCGACCAGTAATCACTTATGCCTGCCCCGTGTGGGGATACGCTGCCAAGGCGTAGATTAGTAGAGAAACTGCAAAACAACCTAATCAGAATCAACCTAATCTGCAATATGAAATACTATATGCACAATACAAACATTTACCTATGTCTGGATTACCCCGGCTTCAAAAAATTCATTAAAAAATTGGCCATCCAATTATTTAATAATCTAGACATCATTGATAATCCTGCAGTAATTGACAAACCCAGATACACCGCATCTATTAAACATAAAGGGCACAGGAACATACTTCTATAATCTTGTTCTTCTTAAATCACCCTCAGTTTAATTTATATTTTAATACTCTTTAGTAATTATCCTATTTCAACTCTAAGTTAGATAAAGTTAAAACTTCCAATTCAAAGCAGCATATCCCCACACCTTCTCCACTGCAATAGCCAATCACAATGATTCCTGACACTCGCCACTTCACTACCTCACCCAGTCAGCTAATCACATTTATACCTATTGCTCCTCCAGTTCACCAGTTCCATCGGAGATGTCAAGTCAATGTATGGACTGTCATGCCCTCCTCATCTTCTCATTAACGAGGATAAGCCCCTGCCGGGGCTGGACTCCTCGAAAACCCACTCACAATCACAGATAAGGAGTCCTCCAGAGGTGAAGACAAGAAGCAGCCCAACATGTGCTGAACTGAGCTGTGTGCCTTGTAGTCTGTTGAGGAAGTAGTGTCGAATACTAGCCAGTGCTGCGGATATTGTTACTACTGGCGAGCTACTGTTGTTATTGTGTGCTGCTGTGTGTTCGTCTCGTCTGTAAATAATTGCCAATGTTGTGTCTTCTACTAAAGGATTGATCATTGTGTGTTCATCTCTTCTCACACCGTACACATCCACTATGCAGTTGAACATTTATTAGTTATATATTTGCTATTTTATCGTATTAGTTATATATTTGCTATTTTATCTTTAAATTTCAAAATTATATTTTCATAAGGACAAATGAGGGATACCTCAAAAATAGAAATAATGATGATTGATTTTCACTTTCTTGGGGCTATAGTATGCATATTTGTGCTGTCATCTGCATTCACATTCAATGACATGTCGTAGCTTTATGTATAAAAAAGTGTCATTAGAAGGATGATCATGAGAGACGTTATTTTGCGCTGATTACTGTGTCAGAAATTTTGCAATTTTCAGGAGTAATTTCAATTATTTTCGCATTCCAGCTTCGTATCTCGTAAAAAAGTGCCTTTATAAATTAACCTTTATTAAGATAATATGTATTTTAGCAGGCGTCCAGGCTTAGGGGTAGCTCATCTTTTCCGTGATCTGGTCATCTTGGTTCCAATCCTGGTTCGGGCATGGGTTTTCTTCAATTGTGTTTTGTCTGTGAGGTATGTAAAGTTGCCCCATCTGATGTGTGTTTGTATCATCTTCATACACGCCCATCAGCTAGAAGCTAGAAGTCAGAATTCTGCTTCTAGGTACTTCGAGTCATCATCCACAGAAGTTACTGCATCCCTTTTCCGTGTTACCATGGACATATCATATATATATATACACTGAAGTGACAAAAGTCATGGGATGACTGTTAATATCGTATCAGTTCTCCTATTGCCGGGCGAAGTGCAACAACTCGACGTGTCATGGAGTCCACAATTCGTTTTAAGTCTTCTACAGGAATATTGAGCCATGTTGTCTGTATAGACGTCCATAATTGTGAAAGTGTGGATGGTGCAGGAGTTTGGGTAGGAACGGAGCTTTCGATGATGTCCCATAAATGCTCGATGGGATTCATATCGGGCAATCTAGGTGGCCAGATCATGCGCTGGAAGTGTCATGAATGTTCTTCAAACCAATCACGAACAGTTCTAGCCCGGTGACATGGCGTATTGTCATCCATAAAAATCCCATCGTTGTGTGGGTACGTGAAGTCCATGAATGGCTGCAAGTGATCTGCAAGCAGCTGAACATAACCATTTCCAGGCAATGATCGGTTCAGTTGCACCAGAGGACCGAGTCCATGCCATGTAAAAACAGCCCACACCATTATGCAGCCACCACCAGTTTGAACAGTGCCTTGCTGACAGTTTGGATCCATGGCTTCGTGGGGTCTGTGCCACACTCGAACTCTACCATCAGCTCGTAACAACTGAAATCGTGACTAATCTGCCCACGCCATGGTTTTCCACTGGTCTAGGGACCAGTCGATATGCTCATGAGCCCAGGAGAGTCGGTAAAGGCACTCGAGTCGTTCTTCTGCTGTCATAGCCCAAGGAAGACAAATTACGCCACACAGTCCTATCGGACACGTCCCTCGTACAACCCACATTGATTCCTGCAGTTATTTGATGAAGTGTTGCGTGTCTATTAACATTGACCATTCTACACAGACGTTGGCGGTCTCGGTAGTTAAGTGCAGGTGGTCGCCCAGCGATGGGATGTGATGCCTGAAATTTCATACTCTCGACACACTCTTGATACTGTGGATCTGGGAATGTTGAATTCACTAACGATATCCCAATGGAATGACCAATGCGTCTAGCTCCAACTAACATTCCACGTTCAAAGTCTGTTAATTCTCGTCGTGCCGCCATAAATCAAGAAAAACCTGTTCACATGAATAACTTGATCACAAAGGAAAGCTGTGGAAAACGAACTGCGCATTTATACTTTTTCGCTGCGATACTACTACCATCTGTACATTTGCATATTGCTATCGCATGACTTTTGTCACATCAGTGAATATATATATATATATTGCAAAACGTATAATAATTAGTCTATAGGAATTCTAAAATTAGATTTAAAACTCTCTCATTTCAAAGTCAGTGTTCTCACTTATTTTGGAAAGAGTCGTTATTTAAAATCTGCACTTTATGATTTTTTATAAAATAAATATGGCCCTGACGGTATAACTTTTAAAACTATAGATGAAGTCCGAAATCAATAAACTGCACTAATAAACATCTCAGAAAGAAAAATTAAAGTTAACAACTCACGATTTTATTTTAGCTTTTATATATTTAAATGTGACGATCAAAAATAGTTTCTTCGAATATTGCTTTAAAAAGCAAATATTTCACATTTTGCTGAAACAAATCCATCGAAAATATTGTCATCTATAATCATTCAATGATGCGTTAAAGATTATATGGTGATATTTGAAATAACTCTTTTTTTCATTGAATTTTTTAATGCACACTTTAAATATCGTAAATGGAGATTAAAAAAAAATATTTAAAATTATCTTCAAAGATTTTTTCCATTTTTCCTGCAGTTGCATTGCACTAGAACTCGAAAGAGTAAATATTGTGTTTGAAGAAAATTACTTTAAAAATCTTGTTTAGTTACAAATGGATAGAACAGAAAAATCAATTCAGGCTTATTTGACGTAGATCTTAACCCTGCTCTTCAGTTCAAGTCCATATGACTGAAAAAAAATTAAATCTTCGTAGAAACATTTGATACAGGGATATTTTCATGAAAATTTTTGACATCTTTAGTGTATAATATAAATATGTATCCCTAGAGGAATTTGTTTTTATTCTTATTCCGAAGGAATATTTTTCAATTTATACCTAATGTATCGTTCTGGTCAATATGACCCAGTGCAAAAAAAAATATTTTTTTAAATCTTACAATTCACTTTTGTTTGAAACATTAATGAAAGGAATAAAAATAGTTTTTGAAATGTTTATGTTTTTGAAACTTCATTTCACTGTGTTTCCCTATATGTACTTAAAAGAATCATGCCCATGGATGTGAGAAAAATTGGTGAATTGCATAAATATGAGTCATACTGATATAGCTAAATTAATAGAAATTTCTGAAAGTAAAGAAGTATCCGGGTATGAAAATTATACTAGAGATGAAATTAAGATTGAAAGTTTCGACAACTATTTTGATAACGATATTCAAGAAATGATCTATAAGGACAGTTTCTGTCAAGCAATTGCGAAATAAAGTAGAAATTGAATCCATTGTCACAGTCTTCTCAATCAACAGCTGCTAATATTATGAAAATTACTCCACGGGTCATTAGATATATAATTGCAAGAATAAGCGACGTAAAAAGTGCATTTGTGATAATTTTCAATTCTACAATTGAAAACGAAATCATAAAAATTGCTAACATTGAAGGAGGAACATTTTATGTAAGAGAATGGAAACAAATTGAAAGTAAAACTGTTCAAATATATAATGGATCATTTCTGTTAACTAGTATTGATAACTGGCAAAATATATTCTGTGTCTTCGAAACATTTTGCATCATATCGAAAATTATAATTTTTGATAATAAATCCATTGTTCAAGAAAGAAGAAATTTGGATAAATGTAAGATTTCTGGGTAAAATGGATAAAAATCCTATTAAAATTATGTAATCCGAATGAAAATATCACTGTACATGCACAATTAGTAGGGTTTTGTGGCCAATTTACTTCTAAACCAAATATCTTGACATCTTAATATGGGATCAAAGTATGGACTTTACGTGATGGTAAAACTTTGTATGTACTGAAAACACAAATTTACAACGGAAAACTTATCATCGGGATTTGATAAGAATACTAATTGTATGCCAGATGTACGAGGTACAGACTCTGTACGTAAAACTATGACAGAAAAACTAATATGTTATGCTGCAATTGTCAGAATCGCATTTGCTAATCTCATGAAAAATATTATTAATCAAATTGTAAATAAAAGTATGAATTTTAAATACTTTTCTGTTATTTTTATAGATGAGATATTATTGTGAGTTTCAATATCCAATACCTTTTGTTATTTTGATTTTAGCTTCATATTAAAGAAATATACATTACTTTTGTTTAAATAATTTCTTAAATACTACCCGTCAATTACAGCAAGAAAGGTTGGTTTTCTGAGTCGAGTCATATTGACCCAAACCCTACATACGTGAAATAAATACAAACAGAACATCAGGGTTAACCTTGTTTTCAAAATCAATATTTGATGATAAACAGGGGTTGAATATCAAGAAATTATGCCGCCCTAATGCCCGCACCTGAAGTTACTTTATCTATATTATTTAATTAATATAAAATGAATTCATTCCAATGTGAAATTTACGTATATGTTGTATTTTGGAAATAACTGTGTAGGTTCTCAAGTTTCAACACTGTTATTCAGTCTTATTAATACAAATTATTAGAAGTTTTGAATTTTTTAACGTTAATGTATTTACCAATATTAGGAAACTAAAAATGGTTTTAGATATTATTTTTGCCTTTGTTTTGAATCTTAATAGGAACGATTTCCACTTGTTTCCAGATATAATGTAAATGACATTTATTATCAGTTTTATTCAGAATTGAATGAATGCTTCAAGAAGTTGAAATAATTGCCAACCAAATATTTTCTTCAGTTAATCTCTGACTATTTTAAGATAATTTGTTTTATGTTTCGTATTATATGATTAATTTATAATCATATATTTTCATTTTAAATGTTATTCTTAATTTTATTCGTCCTGTAACTGAATATTTCGGAAAAATACATGATTCACGGATTCGTTTTTTATTAGAATTATATTAAATTTATAGAATAATGTTTTATAAAAGGTTTAAGGAATTTATTATAAAAAGCAATTTTAATCTGCGTTAGTGAAATTTTACGCTTATAACATATATTTCAAAAGTCTGACTCATTCTAAATAATTTTTAAAAAAATATAATTTTAAAAATTAGAACAAATTTATAGCTGACAGAGCTTAATAACTATCCTTTTTGATACTTTCGGACATTCCTGTACAATACACAAATTTAAAAAAAATTTACTTCTTTTTTAAAGCTTTTTTTCTACCTTATAAGAGTCAATATATTCTCATGTTTTGTGTTTCCCTGTCAGTTTCATTTAGTCTCAGCATTATGCTTGTATATAAAACAATACAACATTCTTAATAATATTAAAGAAATATTAATTATAAACTATAATTTTTGAGACACTAAACACTATTCACATTTCACAATAAATGTGATAGTTAAATTTCTATTTAGATATTTAGATATTTTCTTAACATATACGTTTTTCTTTACTAGAAAAATACACTATTTTGGATTTCAACAAGCTAAGAAGATCCAACAATTCATTCTTCTATTGTCGAGGTATATAGTACAGCCTTCTAGATTCATCACTTTTTTCCATTTTTAATGAATTTTATCCTACCCTTCCCTTTCTGAAATTGTCAGATTTTCAGAAATTGGATAAGAAGAATATTCATAAGGTCAGAAATGTGAAAAGGGATCGTCCTGATATCTATTCGGGATATATGTCAGTCTAAAAAGACTTTCGGAGTGAATTTGTTGTTGAGAGATACTCCTAAATATATAAGAAGGAGAGGTTCGACGCACTAGAAAACTTTTGTGATTTCAGGAAATCTAAATGTAAATCTCGGAAATATAGGAGAACTTGGAAATAAATCTGAACTTATATTCTGATTAGAGTTTTAAACATCATTCAGATTCTATTTTTTGACTCAAGATCCAAGGAAAATGGAAATGGAAATTTGACTGTTTGGATTTCCAATTCCTGTTCCAATTTATATTTTTCTCATTATAAAATATTGTTTTAATGCATATTTAAAAAAAGACATATATTTTATATTAAAAAAAGAAATTTACTTTAAGTAAGCATATTTGTAATGTTATTCACTAATAAGTAGAAAAAAATTGAAAATTAGCAATACAGTATGAGGATTTTTTTAGAAATACGGTATGGGGATATGCGAATCTATTAGGTTGTTCGGAAAGTAATTTCGTTTTTTCCCGACAGAGGATTTAATTGTATTTTTCGCACCCAATTTCATACTTAAACCGCAAAATCATTTTATGTTTTAAGAGCTGATATAGCAAGGCTTGAGTGTGAAAAAGTGCAGCTGATTCTTCGCAGTAGTTTTTGGATGGTGCCCTTTTAAATATGGAGAGCGATAAACAGCATTTTCGTCATTTTTTTCTTTTTTGCTATATAAAAGGTAAAAATGCTGTCAAGCCAGAAATAAATTAGCCAATATTTGTGGAGAAGATGTGTTAACAGTACATCAGTACCAGAACTGATTTGCAAAATTTTTCCTTCAAATGAGGAGGCCAAAAAGCACCTCGATCAGTTTTTTTTACAGCAAAGACCAAAACTTTTATGAGCGTGTAATCATGTTACTACCAAAAATATGGCAAAAGATATTAGACCAGAATGGAAATTTTATAATTTAATAAATAATTTATTCATTAAACGAAAATTTCTTTTCATTTTGACAAAAAAAAAAAAACGAAATGACTTTCCGAACAACCCAATATAAAGAACTTTCAATTAAAAGTTCTTTGTAGATTCACAGAATTTCACACATTTTATTAAATTATTTTCAAATTAATTTTTATAAATTATATATTTCAGATATGTTTTATACATATATTTAATATAATCTATTAATTTAAATCCTAAATAATTTCCCAAATTTTAATCTAATTTAGCCCATGTTTACATAATTCTAATATGTTCTCTTATTTCCTGAATCAATTCCCCCTTTCAAATTTGTTATGTATTTATCACTTGCAAATCTATTTAAAAAGATACCTAAGATTTCCTTGCCAAAATCGATATATGGCTAGGAAATCTCTATCAGAATATCATAGTAAAATCTTTGAGGAAAATTTTTTCTGACATTTTGCTCTTGAATCGCGATGAAAACAGACGTAAATTAAGTACTGTACTGAAAAAAAATATGATTCTATGTCTAATAAATTAAAGTTAATTTCAAAATTTTCTTTTTTACAGTCACGCATACGCAAAATTATGTTTACATTAATAGGTGTGTGTGTGTTTATCAGTGAATTTCTTTTTAATTATCAATCATTTAATACTATGAATGTTATATAATCCCTGCATATGAAAAGATAAGTATATCTACTAACCTACCTGGTTAAAATTAATAAATGAATATAAGAGTTAGGTTTACTCTTTTATTAAAAAGTAAGGCTGCCAAGTTACATCATTAAGTATTTGATATCATGTATGTTCCTTAACTGAAGGAAATATACTTAACTTACCCTTGTTAGTAACTGATACGACTCTTTATTCAACCGTTAAATTTTAATGCTATTCAAAATATAAGCTGTAATTTAGTGTATGATATTAATGATGGCTTTGATATATAATATGATAGAGGAGAGTCTAAATTGAATAAACTTAATTTGAACTCTCCGAAATATTAG
Organism: Argiope trifasciata; assembly: GCA_026543055.1. Lineage (NCBI taxonomy): Eukaryota > Metazoa > Arthropoda > Arachnida > Araneae > Araneidae > Argiope > Argiope trifasciata. Next base: position 1,110,085 of record JAPMOQ010056242.1, read on the forward strand.
GAAATGCACAAAGATAATCACAGGATGATGTATTGTACGTTTATAATTGAAGTGAGATAAATACAGAGAATATTTAATAAATAAATAACTTTACTGGTCATTTTAAACGTTTTTTTATGTTAATTTGCTTTCTGAGTGTACCTTTCTTTGCTAATTAGGAAAATTATCTTTTATTCCAAATTATTATTTCAAGAATTGTTTATTGGTTGCTTTAAGAATTTCTCAAAAACAGTAAAAAAAAATTTGTCTAAAATTCGTCAAAATATTCATAGTCTTCATAAGTATAGTGCAATAAAAAATTATGCGTAAAGCAATCTCTTTTCCGATAAAAAATGTTGACATTTGTTTAGACTTTCGGTATTAAAATCAATCTCCGGACGGAAGATTTGTGTTACGCCTTTCAGACTTTTTTGTTACTTATTACTGAGACATAATTTATCAAAAGGCCAAAGTTTTGGATCTTTTAAAGTAAAGACTTTTCTTTTCGCCCTAAGGAAATAATAAAAGGTTAATAAATTGTCTAAAAGTTAATTTTAATCATATTTAATCAATCTGTTAAAGAAATTTCAGTCATTATACAGAAATCTGAAGGACCAGCAAAGCGAAAAGAAACGCACATATTTCGTGCTATTCATGGTTTTTAACCAAAAACGTAACACCTGCTGGAAAAATTATCAACTCTTCAACATTTAACAAACTCTCATTTGAGCAACCATCTAGTAACCTGATTTGTTGATAGCCGACGAAACGAGATACGAAGATATTTAAATTTCATTTATTTAAAATGCAATCTAAAATACTAGTTCACACATAAAACGGCAACAAAAAAACGTTAACTGGGAACTCTCGGAGATGAATATCTTGTTAAATAAGGATAAGTTTTTAAACATTTTTGTGTATTGTTTGATTATCTTATGATTAGAAAACTTCTAACTTGAAATATTTATAGTGATACTAGGTAAAATCAAAGCATTATCACATTAATAGATAGTAAATACTACATTAGTATGGGAAGAAATCATATATTATGTGTGTGATTATAAATATATTAATAAAATAATAAACAAACATGTTCAGGATATGTTCATTACAAATGAGTAATTCTTGGTTTAAAAATAAATCTTTGAACAGTAGTCAGAATTATTGCATATTTGAAATTGAAATCAATTAAATTGTATGTCGAATTGAATATTGGTTATAGGTTTTAAGGATTTAACTATATATTGTAACAGCTTTTGGAAGAAAATATTTTATTTGACGAAAAAATCCCTTAAATGCATCATTCGTAATTCAGTCTATCGCATGAGAAATAAAATATTTTTTGCATCTAAAAAGAACCAAGTTATGAAAAAACTGATGTAATTGAATATTTTTATCATAGTGTTCTTTTTTCAGTAATTTTTGGAATTCTTTTTAGGGTTCCAGTGACAAAAAAACATATAATTATCTTTCCTTATAATTCTTCAATATATATTATCAATATTATATTAAGTAGCTCCAAAAATGAATTATCATTTCTATCGATACATAAAAGTTATACAATTGATATTTACTTCAATTACTTTATTGTTATGGCTTAGGAAATACCTTCTAAGAATTAGATAATACTTTAGAAATATATTATACATGTAAATATATGATTTTTTGTATATAGTGGTTAAACTTTAAATTTGTAGCATTTTGTTTTAATAAAAAAAATCGCCTGAATTTAAAAATATTATAAATGCATAATATACCACCATATAAAATTGTTACAATCCTGAAATCTGAAATGAAGTATAATACCTACAAGTGAAAGAAAATACCTAGGGTTGATGCCAATAAATGAATTAAATTTGTAATAATTAACTTTTACAGAGCAAACAACAATTAATTAAAAAAGAAATATGTATTCATTCTTAGGAATAGAAATTATAAGTCATTCCTCAATTACGTCTGCAGTTCTTAAAAGAGGAAATAAAAATATATCTTCAGTTTTCTGGAAAATGTCTTCTCACTTTGTATTATAGTGGTGCAACCAATTAGGAGTCTTTTTGTTTTTTAAAGCTTAAATGATTATTTTATCTCGGAAAAAATTAGCAACCCACTATCAAAGGAAAATTATCATTGTTTTGTAATTTGTATGTTCTTCGATGTATCCAATACGGTATTATTTTCATTTTTTCTTTAATGTACATGACAAAAATATAGATTAGTTTATCATGGAAAAGAAATCACAGTGGAGAATTAATAATAAATTTTCTACGTATTTTAAAAAATTAGACATGCAAAAACATGCATTTGCTAAGAATAAAAAATAAAGAGAAATCTTGTTACTAATTACTGTAAATTAAAATGCTGTTTTTGATCAGCACCCTTAAATTAATATTTTTTTTTTCTTTTAAAGGCTCATACTCCATAACAATTTAAAGAAAGCTTATCTTAATTATGTAAGATAATTATATATAATACCATATTCTCCATCTCATACATATATTTTAAACGTTAATAATTTTTAACTTGTAATATGTAACTTTCATTAGATGGTATTACGTTTATTATAATTTTTTTTTCAAAATAAAATGTGTAAATTAGACGTTAAAATAATTCTTGTGATTAAATAATTTTCATTGAAATGTATGATAAATCATTTTTTCTTAATAATGTATAATTAAATGATTTTCATATCAATGTGTAATTAATTCATTTTCATAATAATGTACCAATTAAAAGTCAATTAAAATAAAAAGGTTATGATCGTATGATTAATTCTTGTGATTATTTTTAGAAAAAAATATAAATAACTAACAAAAACAGGCATGAAGTGTAGTTTCCTTAGTACCCTTGAATGCATAAACTTATCATTTGTAGTAAATTAGCTTATATATTTTGACATTAATACAATACTTCCGGATCAACAATTGATAACTAACTTATCATAACGCAGAAAACCTATGTGGTTATGAATATTTAATTATAGTATTGAAAATTACAGACATATTTTTAGACTAATTAAAATTTTAAAAAGATAATTAGCAAATTCCCATTTTCTAAAGTCTAGACATCACTATTTCGTAACGATTGATCAAAGACATGCATATAGAGAGCCATCAACCACACACCTTTTTTATTTTAGCAGATATAGTAATTGATTTTTTTCTCTTTTTGATATACGTATGAAACTACGTAATTATTTGAGTATGGAAGTGTGTATACTATATATTTCTGAATTATTAAATATAAACTTATGATATCAGATATATTTAACTGGTGTATGAAGAAAAATTACTGTTGGCATATAAAAAAAAACAATATACCTTTTATATATACGTAAACTGGTCTTCAAAAATTTGCATGCCAAAATCTTTCTACTTTATCTTTTTCAAAGCGTCATTTTCTTATTTAAAAATTCTGTAGCATCAGCAAACGGAATAACAAAACAGAATTTTGTCAGATTCAGATATGTTGCTTTCAAACTCCCAATGCCCGAAATAACTCAGGTGAACTATTTATTTGTATCACGTTTCATTTGCGTACTGCAAAGTCAAAACTCGCGCATTCATCAAATCTTAAAGACTATTGAATCTGAGATATATTTTTGATTTTTTTTCTCTCAAAGTAATAACACGAACTTATATAATGATGATGACAGGAAACTTGAAAAAATATGTGAATGTGAATGCATTTATAGCAGGCTTTCGTTTCACTTATATATCTTAGAACAAAAAGGTGAGTCTGAATTTCAAAATTCAATATATTGGAAAACAGATTCAGCGGAAGTATTTTTTGTATATATATTTGTCTATGTCTTTATTTTTATTTGATTGGTTAGGATGGTATAACACATTTTTATGTATTTTTAAAATGCAGATTAGAATTTTTAACATAAATTCTTCATGAAAATACCATAATTTTGTGGAACTACTAAGTTCTAAAAATAGGATAAAGCAAATTTTGAGTAGTAAATTTTACATTTTTTTATCTTACAATACGACAATAGAAGTTAAATGAAGTAGAATTTGCATGCATATATATATATATATATATATATATATCTTTTTAAGCATTCTGTCCTAAAACTGTTCAAGTGGGGTCCCTTATGCTTTTATTGTCTGTATCAATCTTTTAACAAATGGTCCCTTTCAACAATTATCTCCTTTCACCGTAACACTCTTTCAAGAATGATGATTTGGAAAATTAAATTTAACAATAAATTATTTAAGATGGAAAGAAACTCTTCTAAACATTCTTTTATTGTTTTATTGAAGAGAAGAAAATGATTTCCTATCATAAAAAATATGGAAAGAAAAGGAAAATAGAAAAAAAAATGTGTAATTATTGGAAAAAAAATCAAATATAATTTAAATTTTAATTACATTCATGTTAAAAATACAGTAATTACTTGAACATCAATTTTAATGATGATTATTTTCACTAAATTTTTTCTTCCAACTCCTTTAAGATAATGTGCAAGGTGATAAAAATTAAAACACCCTAGTAGTTTTAGATCTCTATACAGGGGGCTATTCAGTATAAATGCTCATAAATCTTAAGCATACTATTCAAGACATGTAAAATGGTCTAAGCCAGGGGTGTCCAAACTACGGCCCGCGGGCCAAACCCGGCCCGCCAAGTGATTTTATCCGGCCCGCGGAGAGTTTTAAAACATAATGATGTTTTCGCAAAAACCTTTTCATTTTCATAAAGGTATATCGAAAAACTACGTGGCCAACAAAAAGGAGTTGTTGTACTTGACCAAACACAAATGTCTATCGCGCTGTTAAGTTATAAAACTAAATAAAAAAATATATTTCGGTAACTCAAACATAAAAGAAATTTTATACGTATGTGAATTTTGACTATAAGTAGAGTCTTATTGTTTTGTTGTAAATAAAGCATCAGCAATTTTGAGTAGTTCGCTTAAAGAAGCACTTCAGTATAAATAAACAAATATCGTTTTGATTTCGATAACGTTTTGATGGAACAATTTAATTAGCGATTTATACTCTCAAATTAAAGCATTTCGAACAAAACTACAATTATTCGAAAGTCAAGTGACTGAATGTAATTTTACGCATTTTCCGTGCTGCGACGAATTTAATAAAAAAACTGAAGAACAATTTCCAATTGCATTTGCAGTAAAGATCATCACCGATTTAAAAGAAAAATTTCAAAAGCGATTTTCTGATTTGGACATGAATTCAAAAGAAATTCAGCTGTTCCAAAATCCATTTGATTGCAACGTTGCTGAAATTTCAAGCCAGCTTCAAATAGAAATTATTAATCTTCAAGCAAACGAACAAATCAAGGACAAATACAAGGAAGGAAACTTAATAGATTTTTATAAATATTTGGATGCAAAAGAATTTCCAAATTTGAAGAAATTTCTCGTAAATTCATTTCAATGTTTGGGACTACTTACGTGTGCGAACAAACTTTTTCTCGAATGAAGTATCTCAAATCAAAATATAGAGCAAATTTATCTGATGATCATTTGCAGTCATTGCTTATGATTGGTGTAACAAATTTTGATCCCAACTATAAAGACATTCTTCAACAACAACAAAAAAAAACCAGTTTCATCATTCGCATTAGAAGTTGCATGAAAATATTTCAATTTATATAAAATAATTATATAATTATACTTTGTTTGTTTAGTATTTTGTATTTTCAAGTTACAATAAATGATATTTTTCAGTTTGTATATACATGTGGCCCGTATAACATGGATCTAATTTCGATCCGGCCCGTGCCGCGAAAAGTTTGGACACCTCTGGTCTAAGCAAAAAACAAAGTTCAGAAAATACCAATAGATAGCATTATACAACAAAACACCTGATGAAAGGATGTAAATGACTTCAAAAAAGAAACACACAAGGTAAGAAAATTTTCCTTTTAAATTTCCATTTCCCATATATGTAAAAAAAAGAGGGAGAAACTTAAACTGTTATTGTAATTGCAATTCCACGTTGTAAGCAAAACTTAACACGCACCCTTGTTTGCAGAAACTGGTCTAAGCAGGAAAGAGGATAAAACAGGGAAAATGCTATTCTTATCAGAGATGGCTGTCATGCTGCCAGAACGTGCTTTGCTTGTGAAGTTATGAAAAGAAAGGAAATTCGGCTCAGTTCTTCGAGAATTACATCGAATTAAGAATTTAAGAAAAGGATCATTCCTCCAATAAGTTTTTAGGAGGAACATCGCTCGATTCTAGATAGCTAGAGATCTTAGACTTCAATGGGGTTAAGAATGCAAATCGACTCGTTCAGATTGTTTTTGAAGTTGTTGCCACAGTTATTGTTGAACAATTAATAAATAACACTGTAGGTTGTAGTAAAACATGTGCATTGTCACGCATTTAGAAATTCAACAGTGGATTCACTAAAGTGTAGGAAACATTGAGAAAAACAGTGCATTTTTAATACTAGCTACAGCCATACAAAATTCGTTATAACCATCAGTTGCTGCTCATTGGCAGGGATAAAGAACTGACCTTTGTATTGGTATGTTTTTCTAGAAATAAAATAGGTGCATCATGGCCATGGTATATTCTATGACGCGATGAAGCACATTTCCATACAGGTAACACCCATAATTGTCACATATGGGACATGGAAGATCTTCCAAGAGATTCTACTTAATTCGCCGACAGTCAGTCTAATGTCGATTCATTAACACATTTATTCTTGGAATTTTTTTTTTGAAGAGGTTACATGCAATGGTCTTGTGACAAGCACCGGGAATTACTGAAATATACTCGAAAGTTTTATTGTACCTCAAATGCAACAGCGTCAATTTCTTGAATCAATTACTTTTATGCACGTTGGAGGTCCTCGATACATTGATTTTAATGTCAATTTTTTTCAGCAACATTTTACTAATAATAGAATAATTAGTCGTGCGATCTCGATAGCTTGACCATCTCGTTCTCTAGATCTTAATCCTTGTAATTTTTGGTTGTGGGTAAAAAATCTTGTTTATGTCGCATATCTGATAGCCTTATATTTAAAATATATTACCACACTTCATGTGCGTAGCATCACAATTGACCAATTACGATCCGCAGTTGAATAAACTGACTATAATGAATATTTTACATCTTGACCGTATTGAGCAATTTACTTTGCATAGATAAGGTCTTTGTGGTTGAATATTAGATGCGTTCTAATAAAATGGGCTACACATGTACAATTTCATCTATCATTGCTTTTGGAACAATTATTTTGGGTATTGAGTTTTCCTAAGATTCAAGAGAAATAAAATAATGAATATAAAATATATGAATGATAATAATAATTAGTCTCCTATCGAATATCTCGGGTAATAGATATTTCCACGAATTTCCGAAACCAAATTATTTGAATGTTTGTATGAATATTAAAAAACTATGCATTTACCTTAGAACTACTTGTAATTTGTAATTTTTCTCCTTGAAACATTTATTGTTTTAATTCAAGATATAAATCTCAAAATATATCGAAAGCAAAAGACAATTATTTCTGAGAGTTAGAATACATATTCTTTCAAAGTTTTTATTGTTACTGTATTTTTGATGTACTTTCAAATGCAAATGAAATAAAGAAAATGAATTACCAGATATCCGGAGAAAAAAATTAGAAGGAAAGAATTTCTGTTAATTTTTTTAATCTGTCATGAAATGAGTTTGATGATTGTAATATTTTAACTAATACATTTTAAAGCACTGAACGTATTTAGTAACCGAAGACACTTCGCTTTCTAAAAAGGTCTCAGAAGCTTAGGAGAAAGATTACAAGTACTCTCAATCGATAGAGATATCTCGGAAGACCTCAAGTTATATAAGTTGTTTACCCAATTTTTCCTTGATAAAAATATTGGGATAAACCATGGGATAAAATTATTCACTTTGACACCACACATTGAAATGTGAAAAACTGATATGAACACGTACTATAAAAGTGTATAAACATAAAATCAACTTTACATGTTTAATTTATTCAAAAATCTATTTAAAGCTCTATTTTATTACTGGTTATAAGAATACTCTTTTAATGATGAGCATAAATATTCTTAATATTAAATTATTTGAATACTTGCAAAGAAGGTTAAAGTCAACTGTTAAATAATCCGATTCATTGCAACTATATTATAAAATATTAATTCTTTAATCAAGTATTGTCAAGGAGTGTTTCAGTGTAAACAGTTTAAAGATTTGATAATAAATTCTAAGAATTAAGAATTATGTCTGAAAATTTCATTATGCATTCTTTCGATAATAAATTTACTACTAGTTTAAAATGTTCTAAATGTCGATTGTTGCTCCTTCAAGTTATAATTTCACGAACAGATTTAAATATAGACCTAAAAGCAGCAAAGTTCTGAGTAAATTTGGTCTAAAATTTGACACACATTTGGGATGAAATTGCTTCCAAATTTTGGGATGAAATTACATCCAAAAGTCCATTTATTTAGCTTATTTAATATCAGACATAGAACATGCAGAAAAATATATTTCCTATAAAATTTTTTGACCATTATTTCATAGAAGTTCATCAACAAGATGTAAAAATAATAAATTTTATTCTTCGGATTTGTTGCATTTTTGAGCGCATCGCTAGTTAAGACAGATAAGCATGATTTTAAAACTGATAGTTTCATTATCATTGATTTTCTAAGCTATGAATAATCATCAAAATATAATATTTTCTCATAATAATATTTTATCTTCAAAAACCTTGTAGAGAAATTATTCTGAAAAAAAATCATAATCCCTGGAAAAATGAAAAAAAGTAAAAAGTACCGAGGAAGAAAAAAATATTTCACAATTTTTTTAGTACTTTTTTTGGTAATGCATTAATTTTCAATCGCATTAGTAATTAATTTTTATGATGTAAAATATGACTAGAAAAAATAAATAATTGTTTTTTAATCATCATTTAAAAATTATCAAATAATTATTAAACAAAATTACCCAAATCAATTTATTAAATGTTTGGAGATCTTCTGATCCTTAATTTATTATATACCAGCCGCCTTTGGCGACCAGCTGGTTCGCCGTGAGTAATGTGTTCTAAAAGTTTCATTTAAATCGCATATTCATTAGCCTTGAAGTAATTCTGGGCATTGATTGACCTGAAATTAATATTTTCTTTAAGATGATAGATGGAAAGTTCTAAAAGAACACGTTTTCCTAATAATATTCTTTAATTTTAGAAATAAGTCAGTTTTAATTATTGATTTAGAAGACTGATTGATGTAGCAACATTTATTTAAAATATTAATAAAAATATTTTGTAAAATATGTCTCACAGAGCAAAGTATGAAGAAATCTAAAACTCATTGTTCATAAATGCATTGTTTGACGCAAGCTACATAAAACGTAATTATTTACTTCATTTAGATGAAATTAATAGTGTTAAACAATATCAATGCCTATTAATAATATTTTACAAATTGGCCATTGGACCGGAATTTGAATCCATATCATGTATAAATTCAATCTTGTAAAAATAAAGATAATTTATTGAATTAATGATTTAAATATTGCAAACGATGATAGAATCCTTTGCCTTGCATTTTTTAAAGAAAATATCACATTTTATATGTCTTTTATTTTATCCAGCCACGTGCTAAAAGTTGCAATTCTTTAGATTTATTTGCGATGATTGTTTTTTTTTAAATTTGAACTTCAATCATTGTTTTCTTTTATTTTATCCAGTCAAGTGCTAAAAAAACCTGGTTGAAATATTTCTTTAAAACTTCGTTAAAAATAGAAGATTAAGTTATACATTAAAACACTGAAACCATTGGAAAACTAAATTTTAATCTTTAAATTGAAGTAAAAATCATGTTAGTGAGATAATATTTTCGGAAGTTATAGCTGAAAAACGTCGAAAATTTAATTAAATTTTAATTAAATTCTTATGAAAATTCGAAAAAATGGCTCCAAGGTGCACATTCCCGACCTTCAAGGTATACATGTACCAAATTCGGTATTTGTAGGCCCAATGGTCTGGCCTGTAGAGCGCCAACACACACACACACACACACACACACACACACACACACACACACACCCACACACACACACACACACACACACACACACACACACACACACACACACACACACACACACACACACACACACACACACACACACACACACATTGATCTTTATTAGAAGTATATATTTTAAAGCCTAATTTATCTATAGAAAATAAAAATGAATGTTTGTCTGCCGTACCGCTCATCCGATTATGATGAAACTTTGAATACTTATTATATGCACTTATTTGCTTTTGGTGATAACGCAAAAACAAAAGAAAATAAGTCCTACCCTAAAGTCTCGAATAATAAAATTAATAAAGTAGTATAAATATTATCTACCTTAAGTACCTTAAAGTAGTATAAATATTATATATCTTTCAATATCAATGAATCTATTCATTTCCGAATAAAGTAAGTATTTTCTTATTTCATTTGGAAATAATATTATTCTTCCTATCATTCTTAATATGACAGTTATTTTAAATTTAAAACGATACTTCAAAAATTATTTCTTTAGCGACAGCAACGTGCCGGGTACCAGCACGGATTAATAACGGATTGAAGTAGTAATAAAGACACGGAGTAATAAAGATTAAATCTCTTTCTATTGCTTGATAAATGGTACATTTTAGATAATATATGGCCTCCGTCTCATGTTAATAACTTGGAAAATAAATATTTGTTACTTATATACCAGTTGACATGGACAAGCTGACATGGTTAAGCCCATTTTTAAGATAAAAAAATGGGCTTAATCATTTTTTGAAATTTTTAATTCCACTTCAAATAATTCCACTTCTGTGATTTCGAAAGCATATAAAGCAAACTATTTTATAATATATTAAATAGTTTAATTTATTAACCCTGCTGTTTTGTTCTGGTCTATATGACCCGAAATGAAATTTATGCGTTCATAAAAAACATAATATAAGGATATTTTCATGAAACTTATTGACATATTTGGCAAATAATATAAATATGCATTCCAAAAAGGATTTATGAATTTTTTCTCAATTTTTAAGGAATGATTCACTGACTTCCGGACTCAATGCAAAAAAAAATGATTTATTTTTACTCATACATGTTCAGTTTTACTAGAAAACATTCCAAAGGAAGGAATAGCAGTAATAACTATAATTTATTCATTTTCGGAACCTGTTTCATTGGCGTTAATGTTTGGTCACAAGAAAAGAATGCGCATGTTAGGTCAAAAAGTACGATTAACCAGGGGGGTCAAATTATTTCCTCTTATTGCAATGTTTTTTATTTTCTACAATATTTTATTTTTTGATATACTGTAGAAGAATTGTGCTCGTGGCTATGATACGAAAAATGGTGAATTGCATAAATTCGAGTCAACTAATAGAAGCTCATGACTCAAACGAAGTATCCAGATATGAAAATCATACAAGTGATGAAATTGAGAGTAAAAGTTCTAACAACGAGTTTCTGACAACGATATTCAACAAATGAACTATAAGGAAAGTATTCAGTTCAACAATCAGTGAAATAAAGTGGAAGTTGGATACCCTACCCCATTCCTCTCAACAAAAAATTACTCATAATATACAAACTACTCCAGGGATCATAAGACATGTAATGGCAAAGATAACATATATAAAAAGTTAATTTCAGATAGTATTCAATTTTACAACTGAAAACGAAACCATGAAAATGACTAATACTGAAGGAGAAAAAGTTTATGGAAGAAAGTAGAAACAATATCTAAAGTAAAACTTTTCAATCATATATTGCATTACTACTGTTAGCTAGTGCTTATAATTGGTAGAAATATGTTTTGTGTCCCCAAAATTACCTTCGAAATATTTTGCACAATAAAGATAATTATTCGTTTTGATAAGAAATCTACTTGTCTATAAAGAAGAAATTTGGATAAATTTGCTGCAGTTTAAGATATCTGTTGAAAGTGGATAGAAAATTCCAAAATTATAAAATTCAAATGAAAATATTACTGTAAAAATCAAATATCTAAACGAAGGCTGTTTTTGGATGAACAGGGAAAACCACTCATTTTTCCACACATTGAAGCAATGTCACACCTACCAAGAAATGAGGGCTCGATAAATATTGTGAATGCAGAGAAAATGGGAAAACGTCTCATCGGTGTATACTGAGAGTATTTCATTGTGCGTAAAACGTGCAAGGCGCAAGCACTTCCCATCAAGAAATGACAGAAAAACTAATATGTTATACTGAAGCTGTAAGAATAACATTCGCAAATATCATAAAATATTATTGTTCAAATTGTCAAGAAAGGATAAATCGCCAATATGGATTTTACAAACATATTGAGGTGAAAGTAGTTTATTTTGAATAAGGAACCTACACAAATAACGCTTTTGTTTCCGATTGCCTTTTACAGGTGCATTTTTTAAGAATTATTTGGCGTCCTGTGTAACCCGAGGATAAATAAAGTAATTCAATATTACTTAAAGTAGATAAAGTAATTCAATATTAATTTATCTACTTTATTTTATATTTGGTGAAAAGTTCATGCATTTTAAATGTAGAAATGTAAACTCCAATTATTTTATTACTGTAAAATAGTTAAATCTGTGTAATATAAAGTATAACTAGAAGATTAAAATGAATTATAAAATAGTTTATTACGTTTCCAATAAATTATGACTACACTTTTCATGTTTCTTACTTTAACTCTTGAAAAGGTGTCACTTTGTTTGTTAGAATCAAACTGATCAGTGTTTGATTTACTAGAATGTTACCCAAAAATTAAGAATGTATTTCAGTACTGTTTAGTACAGACGCAATCAAATGCACATTAGATTGTCTTCGTATAATTTAATTTTTAAATATAGATATAAACGATGAAATTTGTTTCATTTCAAAATTATAAATTAAAATTTCGAGTGACTTTTTTTTTGTGAGAAATAGTATTAGTAATGTTCAATCGAAATACATTGACATAAGAGTATATATATACGTTTTGGCATACGCTGAGTTAAAATTTCCTTTCTTCTCACGAAATACAGTGGAAATATATTGATAATTGAAATACAGTCATCAACTTTCATACACATAAATTAAAGACTAACTTCATATTCCAAAACAATTAATAACTATTAACTTTATTGATAAATTTTTTAAAAAATATGTATCAACCTCTTGAATAATAAACTTATCAAATTTTAAAATTTTAAGTTCAAAATAAATTCTTAGTCACAGCCAAGAAGCCACATGAAAGGAACCTTGAGGAGAAAGTGTTAATTCACGAAGGTCCAAACCATATCTCTACAGAAGCAGATTATATGAAGTCTTGGTATATAATTTCATAAACTTAAAGTAGTAGCATAAAGCATCTACTTTTTTCTGTTTTGAAACATATTTTTTTTCATATTTTTTTCTCAGATTGATGAGGACATCAAGTTCATTAGGGCAGCCAATTGTGGTGTCTGAAGTATCATCTTGAAGCTGCTTGCTTCATAGCTCAGCAACCAATACGAATCTATCGGATTCCAGCGAATATAACTCTGTTTTCGGTCACATAATAATGTTTGTCGATATAAAACTGCCCAGCCGTTTATCAAGTTATATAAAGTTCGTTTTTACCATACATTGTATGCTTTCTTGTGGTATGACTCAATTCCATTCATTAATGTAGAGATCTGTTTTTTTATTGTCATTGTCTTTTAAACAGTTTTTGACTCCTTTTTTTTATCAGTAAACCTTTAATTTTAAAATAGTTCAAACTAAAAAAGTGAAATATATTAGTGATCGAAAGGATTTCAAACTGATTTCCTTTTTTTGTCTCATGCCAGACTGACAACTGCAGTTGCTAAGTAAAATTAAAATGTATGTTCAGCTCATAGATTTTTATATAACTTAAAAATCCCTGGACAAGAATAGCAAGGTATTACTTAACACATTTTTCACTATAAGAGAATGTGAAAACAAATTAATGATGTGAAATAACTTTCAACCGTTTAATCAATATTGCATTCATGCGTATAACAATAGTTTAGCTTCATTCAGATTTTAAATTATTTTTTTATCAAATGTAAAGAACGTTTTAAAATAATCCTTGATTATCTATACATAAGACATTCTATAATTGTTTTAATAAAAAATAAACTAAAACTGTTCAGAAATAGAATACAGGTGCGACGGCTTACTTAGTCCTAATTAAAAATATATGATCAAGAAATACTTTTTCAGCAATTTCTTCATGTATAGCAAGCTATGAGTAAGCCTTTAGCAAGGAATTAATATCCCTTCTAAGTCATAACTCGATAGAAAAGATCAAACGCTAATTTCAGATTTTTAAATTTATTATTTTTTAAAAACGTTAATTGCATTGAACTAAAAGAATAAGTAGCATACAGATACACTCGCTTCAGAACATTGATATAAAATTAGAAAACAATTATTATTTCTCAGTGTTCTTTGAAATACAACACAAATTAGACACCCACTAATTAATTAATTTTATAAATTTCCTAGCCATTGAAAAGACCTTTTCTCAAGTATCCCGCCCTTTAATTAATAGCAAATAAGGACATTTCTGCAGGAAAATGTAAAATATTACTGTTTTTAATGCTAAAAGTCATTATCTGGCTCATTTTTGTCAAAGAAAAATAATCCATTTACTATTAAATCATTTATATGAAGGAAAAAATAACTGATTAAGTTTAGTGTTTACTGTTTCTACAAGATTTTAAATTGCTTGGACCTTTTATGTGCATTTTTGCTGTTAAGTTTCTTCCTGAATTGAAATCGAGAGTTATTGTTTTTTACTTCTTAATTAATGGATTTTTAGATGAAAAATATTTTTTTTTCTTTTTCTTTAATTTTAGTTTATTAATTTTGTACGAGGGCGAATATAAGTAATCCTGATTTATTCACTTAATTCTAAAAATATATTCACTTCAATGTTTTATATTTATTTATAAACATAAATTTTGCTATAAGGAATGACAACGTTTTCCAAAAGGATTTATCTTATTTTTTGTATCATTTCATATTAAAACAATAGTTTGTATTGATTGGAATCTTAATGTATTTCTTCACAACTAACGTCTTCCAATTATATTCAAAATTAAATTAGATCAATTCCGTGTGCTAATATAATAATGTCAACTTCAGTAAAGATGGATCATTGGAAATATTGTAATAATAATTCTAAAATGTATATTTTTATGTTTTGATACTAAGATTACATTCATACTTCTAAAACTGAAGACAAGATTAACTATTCGTTTTCAGGTTCCTTTCTGGTTGGAAGAAGAAGGAAAGCACACTTTCTAAGGGCATTCTAATGAAAGAAATTCCCCCTACTTAAATTTATTATTTCAATGAATATAAATTCTGCAATTCAGAAGACACGATCTATAAGGTATAATCTGGTGTATGTTTCATGCTGGTAACTCAGTTTAATTAATTTTCTTGTTTGTTGAATTCAATGAATAAACACGTAGACTCTAATTTTCCCTTTAACTCGAAGATATAAGAAAGACAGAACAAAATATCTCTGAATTCAACAAAAATGTTTATTTTAGTAGTTACTGGATAATGTGAAATAATGTTCTGTTAAATTTCGCAATTTTCAAATATGCAAGGCAAGTTGATATCCTGTTATTAGGTTTGAGCTAACAGAGTTAAAAGCATACAAATTCTTCTTCTTTTATAAATTACGAAATATTCTAGCAATAATAAATTTGGAATAATTGCATATTTCATAAAAGAATTCTAATCACATTTTAATTTATGTATCTTAAAATTATCTGCAGTTTTTATTTATCTAATGGTGAATCTTAAAATCCTTTCATACAAATTCAGTTACAAAAACATTTTTGAATCTATTCAATCTGATGTTTTAGACGCTTTTGATTTAATATTTGACATATACAGTTTTCATAAAAAATAACGAACATACATAATTTTTCATTAATTGATTTGGCTCTTAATAGGAATTTGAATTTCATTTCCAATTAATCGAAATACTGCTTTTATATCACTTTATAGAGCTGCAGGAAAAGTGTAATTTTTATAATTAACATAGACATCAATGTTATCAAATTATTCTCCTTTGAGACACATTATTAATTTCTTACGAAATGTTGATTTCGAAAGAAATCATAAACTATTTTCGATAACTGTTACGGATAGTCCGGAATCTAGAAATTTTTTTGATAATCAATTATGTAATTAACGTTTTTCAATTGTCAGGTATCAAACATGCTTGTTATAGAACCTATTTTTAGTGAAAATTTAGTTATCTGTTTATAAAACCGCAGGCGCAAGGATGTGATATTATTAAGCAACTGAAAAAAATTCTTTCATTAATAGAAAATAAATTTTACATGGTTACAAAATGTTAGGAATATTTGTTTAAGACTTGATTTTGAAATTCTTGAAGTTGTTATTGTTTTCAATTTAATAAATTGCATTTAAAAAATTTCCCGTCAAAATACGAAAATTCATGTTTTAATTTGGGAAATATCCTACATGCACCACAATAAAATATAGTTAAAAAAGAAATAATAATAACCACTGATTATGTTATAATATGACCGGTGGTTGGTGGGCTCTAATTAAGATAAGTCTTCTTGTGTAACAATAATTTATTATTAAAACATATAAGGTTACGTTACACACAGACACAAAACAGAGAGTGGACAAAAAACACGCCAACACATAACGGTAACAGAGGCTTAACTGACTGTCTCTCCAAGCACTCGCCAGAGGGCGGCATGTAATGAGTGAATCATAGTGTAGGGGAAAAACAGAGTGCTACAGTCTCCCCCTCTGGCTGCGCCGACGTCCCGGCAAGTAGCCAGTACTAGAAGTAGGAGCTCTTGTTGCAGTCTGAGTTCTTGTTTTTGGCCTTTGGTTTCTCTGGGTAAAGGGTTTAAACCGAGAAGATTTTGGCACAAGCAAAGTTCCTTGATTTGTGGCATGGGGTGTCACAGTAATTTTTGGTTCAGATGAAGCGTCTTGATTTGTGGCATGGGGTGACACAATGATTTTTGGTGGACGACCTCGCTTTCTGAGTGGAGCAATTGGCTTTGAAGCCACATCTTTAAAAGGCGAAAGTGCAGAAACATGATAGGTTGCAATAGGTTCTGACGGCTTGTCAAGACTAGAAATAACATATGATGTTGGCGACTTCTGAGTTAGTATAAGGTATGGACCATCACGTTTGGGCATAAACTTTGAAGTCTTCTTGTTTGTGGCTTTGCTAATGGGATGCAAATTTACCAAAACTTTATCACCAGGAGAAAAATAAACAGTTCTTCGATTTTTATCATAATATTTTTTCCGTTGATCTTGCTTCTTTTCTATTCGGTCTCGTATATCATTAGTGATATGTGCAAATCTTTTGAGATACGGGGTTATCTCTGGAACAAAGTTATCATTTTCAACCACGGCTTTGAAATTTTGCACAACATCGTCAACAGTGCGCAGTTCTCTTCCAAATTGTAGAAAGGCAGGAGTATGTCCTGTAGTATCACAAATAGTTGTATTCATGGCAAATCGAATTACAGGGAGTTTCGTATGCCAGGTATCATGTTCATCTCCCGCAAGTATTGATAGACGAGGTTTAAGGTCTCTGTTTTTCCTTTCGACAGGGTTTTCTAGACTGGAATTAAACATTGGTCTATATTGAGAGTACAACAGATTTGTTGAAGTACGGAACTAATGAATTGTGATCCGTTATCACTGATGATTCTTCTAGGTATGGCATACCGCATAAACACTTCTTCGATTAATGTTGTAGCACATTCATGCGTGGTGGCATGAGCAAGAGGGAATAATTCAACCCATCTTGTATCACAGTCTGCCACAATAAAAATCCACTGTTTTCCTGTAGCCGTCCGTGGTAGAGGACCAAATAAGTCAATCGAAATTATCTCGAATCGTTGAGAATATCCTGGAGTTCTTAACAATCCAGCAGGCTTTTGGTTGTTAGCCTTATAGCGGTTGCATTCTGGACAATGCTTTATCCATTCTGAAATGTAGGATTTCATTCCAGGAAAATAGTATCGTGAGGCTATTTTATTATAAGTACCATCAGTGCCGTAATGTCCAGCTGTAGGGGCATCATGGTGTTCTCTAAGAACTCTTTCCCTTTCTTGCTTTGGGACAACCAATTGTGCTTCTTCAGATTCAGAATCTGGAGCGTAGCGATAGAGTAAACCATTACTCATAAGGCAACCTCGGTTTGACCAGTTAGCAAAATTTTCATCTTTATCATTGTTTTCGAAACAGTCTATTATTTTCTTCAAATCGTCATCTTTTAACTGTTCTTCACGCATATCACTGGCCTTTCTTGATGGCAAATCTATAGATATAGTGCATAATTCACAATTCGAATTGTTGTGAACGCATGCATACAGGTCGTGAGAGCATATCAGCTATAACATTAGCTTTACCAGGAATGTATTCTATTGTCAGGTCAAATGATTGCAATTGTAAAGCCCATCTTGCCAATCGGCCTGTTGGGGATTTCAGACTCAACAACCATTTTAAGGGTTGGTGGTCAGTCACAACTGTAATTTGGGCACCTTCTATGTAACCTCGGAACTTTTCGAGAGCCCATACGACTGCTAATGCTTCTCTCTCGGTTGTAGAATAATTTCTTTCAGATGAAGTAAGTAAACGACTCGCATACTCTATGGGATGTTCTTCTTCACCCTTTCCTTGAATATGGATAGCTCCTAGAGCATAATTTGAGGCATCTGTTCGGATAACAAATGGTTTAGTGTCATCGACTTGTTTTAGAACCGGTGTAGAAATTAATTTTTCTTTTAATGCATCAAATGCACACTGCTCTTCTTCGCCCCATTTCCATGTGGTTTTCTTCTTAGTAAGATTGCTTAATGGGCGAGAAATTTCGGCAAACTGATGTATAAAATGACGATACCACCTGCAGGTTTGCAAAGAACTTTGGACTTGTTTTGTGTTTCGGGGAGGAGGAGTTTTTACTATTGCTTCAACTTTTGCAGGATCAACTTCAATACCAGCCTTGGTGATATAGTGACCTAAATATTTTACTTTGGGCAAGCGAAATTACCTTTGTTTCTATTAGCATGCAATTTAAAGTATTTCAGGCGATCAAATACTTGCCGTAAATCTTCAAGATGTTCTTCAAATGTAGAAGATATAACAATCAAATCATCTAAATATGCTAAAGTCTTGACTTTAAGGCCATTTCGGAAAATGTCCATGAGTCTTTGGAAAGTCGCGGGTGCTGTTTTTAATCCAAACGGCATCCTTGTAAATCTGTAAATTCCAAACTGACAAACAAATGCAGTTTTGTCTTTGTCAGGAGGATACATTTGAACTTGATGGTATCCACTTTTTAAATTAATGGTAGACATGTAAGCTGTTTGTTTTGCGGTTTGCAATAGGTCATCCATCCGCGGAAGAGGATAGGGATCAGGCTTTGTAACTGCATTGAGCTTCCGGTAATCCACGCAAAGACGAAAATCACCGTTGGGTTTTGGAACTAGCACTACTGGAGCGGCATAGGGAGAATCGCATTCTTTGATTACTCCAGAGGCGAGAACGGAATCAATTTCCTTCTTCAAAATCTCTTGTCTGGCAGGAGATAACCTGTAAGGAGGTACTGCAACAGAAGCTTATCTCCAGTATCAATTTTGTGTTCGATGAAAGGTGTAGGCTCTCCCCCTGGTTGAAAGCATGTCTCGTATTCTACGAGGAGGGAGTTGAGGCGACGTTTTTGTTCATGCGAAAGATTTGTTCCTTCATTTTCACGAAGATCACAGGGATTTGGAGTAGTAGGAACTGCCAGCAGGGCGTTTATGTCAGGTGGTGTTTTAATAAAATCATATTTGATTCGCGGAGATTCTGAGAAATACCAATGCCTGTTGCAGAGATCTAGGACGATTCCTGCTTTACTCAAAAAGTCAACACCTAGAAGAGTTCTGTTTCCTCGAGCGTTTTTCAATACAATGAGTTCTGTCGGAATACTTTTACCTTTAACCGTAATGTATACAGTTGTAGTGAGTATTTCCGTTTTCTGAATTTGGCCATCAGCTAGTGTCATATCTATAACTTGGCTTTTGAATTTCAAGCCGTTCTTCTTAAGAAGTTCAAATAGCTTTTCCCCAGCTACTGAATGTGTTGCACCTGTGTCGGCACAAACAGCTGCATGAGTGTCACAGACGGAGATATCAATGATGCTAATTTGTTTATCCTCCATTGAAAAACTGTAAAAGTTCATATGATTGAGACTTGACGATACATCAGGGTTTAGTTTCAATGCTGGGTTGCATGTGAGACATTTTGCTTTGATTATTCCAGAAGCTCCACAGCCATAACAGTTCAGGGGTCTTCTTTCCTCTTCAAGTCTCCCATTATTTCGTTCGTGTACTCTGTCTTTGTTAATGGAGTCCCGCCTACTTTGACTGGGGACCCCGGGATACCGCCTACTTTGACTGGGAATCCCAGACAGAGACAGTCGATCTGGATTATATTCATTTCGAAACTTTGGGCCTTTAGCGTTTAAAGTCCTATTTCTATTGGATTTTCCATAACCAGCTGGTTCCTTGAAGTTTTCCGATTTGTAAGCTTGTGTTTCTTTACTGTTTGGGTGCAGACTGTCGTAGGTGTCCAGTTTCTCTATTAGGTCATCGGAAGTGACCCATTCACACCATACATCCAAGAAATGGTCCTTTACTTCAGGAGCGACACGTTTTTTCATTTGATCGAGGATCATCAAGTCCTCCAGCTTATCAAAGTCCTGGATATTCAGTTCTTCTAACCATCCTTCAAAGTAATTTCTTAACTCAAAATGGAAATCCTTCCAAGATTTTTCTGGGTTTTTTCTATGAGTTGCGAAAAGATGTCGCAATTTCTCTGCGTTTAATTTATATCTTTTTAAAAGCAAAGCTTTTATATGTTCGAAATCTTGAGCTTTTTCCTCAGATTCTCTTGAAATAATTTTTACAACTTCATTTGGCAGGACGCCAAGTAAATATGCTACCCAATTTTTCTTATCTACTTTTAAAGATTTCATTTGTCTTTGAAAGATATTGATAAACAGTGACATATCATCTTGTTGAGGGTCAAACTCAGGGATTAGACTCTTGAGTTGTAAATTTAGTTGATTTGGGGATGCAGCGACGGAACTTAAAGACGATAGCTGTCCAAGTTTTTGGACTTCTAATTCCAAACGAAGTTTTTCTAATTTAAACGCGTTTTCACGAGAAACTTTTTCTTCCTCTTTTGCGGCAATCCTTTCACCGATTACCGAATTTAGTAATTCTCGCACAAAGTCTTCATCGTAGTTTTTACTGTGTATTATTAAGTCTTTAATGTCTGCGAGAGGCGCATCTTTCGGGACTTCAATACCCATTTCCTCAGCCACAAACATGAGATCGGCTTTAAGACCCTTACCCAAGAAACTCATCCTTGTTGTTAGGTTTAGGCACTTGTACACAACACCTTTCCGTTGTTCACGAAATCACGTCTTTTACATTGTATTTAAAATATATTTAAGAGTATAAAAGAACACTTGCAATCACTAAATTTACAAAAATAAACACAAATGCACAAGATTCATTAAAGATAATATCAATTTCATAACAATATAAAGTTTTAAATTATTGTAATCGGTTAAACCTTATGAATTTCTTTCTAGAATGTTATCATAACATTTTAAAATTTTCAGTGATTATATTTAACTCTTCAATAAAATAATATTTACCAAAATTTATTAAAAGAACATGTCATTTCTTAAAAAATAATCAAATCAAGAATAATCGTGAAAAGTTGTATGAATACTCATAAAAAGGAAAAAGAATATATTTCTATATCACGCACTTAAAAAATAAAATGCAGAACAGTTCTGACAGAAATAATGATCACTTTTTTTTATATATATACACACATTAATCTTTGAAACCACAATCCGAAAAGATCTTTACTTTTTATTTTATTTATTTGCTCCAGTAATAAAAGATCAGTAGGTTTCTAATTTAATATGATATCATAAATGAATCATTCATATTCTTTTTCTGTATCCGGTGTATTACATAAATATTCCGAAAAACGAAGAGGGGGGGGGGGAAGCAGACATTTGGCGCGCCGAATAATGGCGAAGCAAAAGAGCAACATTTGCGTTTCGTTCCGAAACCGAAACTGACGAAAGAAACTTAAACTATATATTATTAGTTTGAAAGAAATATTTTTTCAAACAAATATAACTTTTTAACATCAATAGAAAATCTACATATAGAAATATGAAAAAAGCTTTTAAAGAACTGCTTTTACAAAACTTTAAATTGACTCTTATATCACGAGTTTTATACAACAATAGTATACATATGCCAGGGGTGTTGCAAATTAAGTTAAAACAAATTTATTAAATCTAAACGTATGAATGAGCATGGTATTCTTATCCAGGATGGCTAAAGAAATAAAGTATTTAAAAATTGAAACAAAAATAAGTACTTATCATTTAATGAAACAACGATGGGATCTAACACATCCGTTTGGCAATAGAAAGCCTTTTTCCTCCAGGGTGGGGAATTAACATAATCCAATGAAATCTTGCACAGGGTGTGCATTCGAATTGCTTTTACCTGAAAAAAAAATTGAGCCAAGCCTCTGTGTTCGGAACTTTTACTCTGTTTTTTGAAGGCTGAAATTTAAAAGCACGCTTGCGCGGCAATGCGGAGGGCGCAATTAAATGCTAGGCGTCAATGTAAACGCAATTAAAACCCGTTGGGCGCCAATATGACCGGTGGTTGGTGGGTTCTAATTAAGATAAGCCTTCTTGTGTAACAATAATTTATTATTAAAACATATAAGGTTACGTTACACACAGACACAAAACAGAGAGTGGACAAAAAACACGTCAACACATAACGGTAACAGAGGCTTAACTGACTGTCTCTCCAAGCACTCGCCAGAGGGAGGCATGTAATGAGTGAATCATAGTGTAGGGGAAAAACTGAGTGCTACAATAATAATAATTACAATAACTGTAAATTTAAAACAAAACTCTTATTAATAAAATTAAATCATTATTTTTCTGTGTACTTACAGGAAGGTTTTTCAAAAATTATCTTAACATTTTGCTTTTGTTTTGTATACCTTATATTGTACAGAAAATACATTTGATATACTGAAGATTAAAAGAAAAATAGAAATAGAAAGAAATACTCTCAACTTAAAATTTTGAAAAATTAAAATGTATTTGAACTTTATTTTCTGTAAATTCAATTTGCTTATTATTTAATAATCTTTGCTAATTATTACTTTATTTAATTATTATTTCCTTAGAAAATGAACAAACCTTATTTTTAATTAAACAAATTTGTATTTTAAATATAAAACAAGGTTTAATAGTAAAATATTCAGTGCTTTGCCTTGCTTTTTCTATCTAATTTAAAGAAATATAAATTTATTTGATCAAAAGTTCAAGTTCCTCAACGTAATTCAAATTTATGCTAATCAAATCTTCCTCCATAATTGTCAACCTTTTGATTGAGTTAAATATTTTTAAATAGAGTAATTATTATTAGTAATTTTCATATCTATTTAAATTGTTAATGTTTATTGTGAATTATTTCCATAGATGCTTTTAAATTTATATAGTTTAGAAATTATTTAAAATCACTACAGAAAATTATTTATTTATTCCTGATAATGTTACTGAAAAATCAATAAAGATGAAAAAACACTTTAACTTCTCGGGAAAAAGCGAAAATTTTATTATATAATTCCGATTAGTTGAATTTTTTACTTTTGGTTGATCAGTGACTGAAACGATAGTATTTATTTAACAATTTATTAATTATTGAAAACAGTTTTCAACTACAATTCAGGAATTCATCTACTGATTTTGATATTAGGGCTATAATAATATGATGTGAGCCAAACTATAAGTACTGATTCTCTAGCATTCCAAATACGTTTTTGCGTTTCTCGGCGAAACATAGCTCTAGTTCGCAATAGTGAGAAGGATGTTGTGTTGCGCAGTTGTTGCTGTAAAAGGGGGGTGTTTATAGCTGCGCATTATTTCCGCTGATTCGGAAATGACAATGAGGTTAAATCGAGTTTGAAAAGGATGTAATAAGTAGAAAAATAAACTCACAGAAGACAATAATGTAATGTTGTGAATCTTTTCATTTCAGTTCTATGTAATTTTGTTCATTTGTTCATTTCAGTTCTATTTAATTTAATCTTTTCATTTCAGTGCTGAATATTATGGCGCATATTGTACATGGAAGTTCAAAACAATAGTGAAGCATGTTATTAATTTACTGAGTTAATTGTCATCAGATTCTTATTCAAAATTATATTTTACTTTTGAGGAAATAAAAACATAATATTATAGTTTCTATTTCCTCAAAAGTATTGCATAGTTAAAAATAATTATAGTGCGTGTATATTTTTTCACGAGTTTCAAAATTTCAATTTAATTTTTAGGTTGGAGAAATATATTATGTGTTGTTTTTTCCAAGCAAATATAGTCGGATACATAGTTCCTGGAGAATAACTAAAAGTATACATTTTCAAGGTTCTAGAAGATACGGAAAAGTATCTTTTTTATTTACTTTTCTTCTACCATCTGTGAAATTTCAACCGAGATGTATGCGGTTTGCTTTCTTTTTTAAAATAACATTCTATAACCAGATTTTCAAACAGTAGCTGTTTTAATGAATAAATAAAAGACAGGTTTTGCGATCAAAATTTTATTAAAAAAGAGATACATGTAAGGAATGGAAAAGTTACATGCTGGAGAATACATGCAAAATTTTTGTCTCTTCTGTAGTTTGAAAAGAAAAACTTGGTAAAATCCGGGTATAATAATTAATCTCAGGCTGCAAATATTATGTCTAAAACATACGTTTTTGCAGTATTAAGTTATAGCACATAAAATATTCGATGAAAAATAAGGCCTAAATG
Source organism: Argiope trifasciata (assembly GCA_026543055.1). Lineage (NCBI taxonomy): Eukaryota > Metazoa > Arthropoda > Arachnida > Araneae > Araneidae > Argiope > Argiope trifasciata. Next base: position 1,135,012 of record JAPMOQ010056242.1, read on the forward strand.
TGCATTTTTTATCAATTTTTCCAGCTAAATGCAAGCATAACGAATGTTCATATCATCGCACAGAAAAGATAAAAATTGATAAGAAAAGGTTTTTTTTTATTTTTGCAACATTGGTTAGCATGAAGTTCCATAAATTCTAAAACAGAAAAAGTAGAGTGTTAAAGGTTAGGAAAAATAAAGAAGTTTATATTTGTATACTCACAATTTTCACTTTACAGTTATAGCTAATTCTTTACAATGATGGACATTAATAATTCATATAACCAAATCATTGCCACCATTTCTTGCCTTGTAAGTTAAACCGTTTTTTATATGACTAATTATTCAAATTTTCAAGTTGTGCAACGCAAGATCTCTTTGACTAGCAGGAAACACATTTATTTGCTCTTTGTTATACATGGCTACTTTAGAGTTTAGTAAACTATAATAAACAGGGCTTATTATAGTTTCAGTATATTTACATTTATTTTTGTGAGTTTCACTAAATAATCAAACATTTCTAACGTTTCTAGTTAGGATCACATGATCAGGGTAAGTTGATGAGACATGATCTTACCTCAGGCTTTTCTTAATGTTTTATTTGATTTTTACATGCATTTATTGTAACTTTTGCATTATTTTTTTTATCAAACTGTCTCAAGCCGTACTGTAAAATGCACAGATTTACACAAGTAAACAATTATTATTGCGGTCTCAACATTCGATGTCAGTTTCAAAAAGAATATATAAATAATTTAAAACAACTAGAGCATAATTATCACGGGTGAAGAAAAAGATAACATTAAGTTAATTATTATGATATCGAATTTAATTGCTATATATTCAAGCAATCAGTGGATAATAATCAGTGGAAATTACTAGACAGTACAGTCGGGTTCTCATTGCTGTTATATCTATTTTATTGGTTATTACAACAAAATGTTGTAGTAACACATGGCAGAACAAATAATACTTGAAATTGTCAAGGAAGCGTATTAAAAGTTTAATAAAAAAGTTATGTATTTTGAGTAATGTTAATTTTCTAAGATACCTAATTTTGAGCATAATAATTTTTCGTTTTACCGTGCAAAAAATGTCATTAAATTATTTTCAATAATTTAGGACATTCTCCTATAATAAAAAATATTCAACTTCTATAAGAGTTAAAAATTTCATCCAATATCCAGGTTAGATCATTTTTGTATTAAACACAATGCAAAAAAAATGAAGTGCATGAAATGCAAAAAAAATTAATTGTAATTAAATATTTATGTAAAAAAATAACTTTCTTCATTTATTTTTAAAAATAATGAACTGTTAACATCGTCATTTTGTCCCGGTCTCCTCTGCTTAACTACAAAGAGAAATGATTGATTTTCTATAACAGCAATTACTCGTTTTGACTCAACTCATTTTTTATAGTTCAATTTTATCATCCTATCTGCTTATTAAATCAGAAAATTCTGTATAAATTTCGTGAAAGTGCAAAGTATGCTTTCTAAAATTTTTATACATTTGTTCACTTTAATAATAAAGAATCTTGCAGATTATAAAGGATTTTAAAATTTTAAGCATAAAAACAATTTGATTTCTCACTCTTGAAGTTACTAAAATGTGCTGTTCTCTCTCTATATATACAAAAGAAACGATATTTTATACTATTTAAATAAGGAATAATTTTGAATAATCCATGCAGGGTAATTTATTTAAAGTCTTTAGAAATAATTTACATTAGTTCTGTTATTGATATAAAAATGAGAAAAAGAAATAATGCATACTCTGAAGTCATTCGTAATTCTTACTAATAAAGAAATTTCATTTTCTACTTAGAGTAAGAAATAAATATGATTGTTTTAATATCCATGCTCTAAGTGGCGCAGCCTTATTGAAATTTTGATAAAGGGATTGCAAAAAGAGAAGAAAAGGAAAATAACTTATGCCGGAAAAAATGAAGTTTGAGAATTTATCCCTTCTTTGATTTTCTTGATAATGTAACTAAATTATGAATATTTTTCGTCATTCTTAATTCAGGAGAGAATAATTCTCTTCGAATAATTTAGTTGTACTTCTGAGAGCAATCTAACAGACGTGATGGAAATTATTTTTACAATTCCCTTTCTTTAAGAGTTTAATTTTTCATACTTTCTTAATTTTTTTTTATTTTTTGAAAATTTAATACATAATGATAATAAGAAAAAAGAGGATAAAAAATAAATTTATAACAAAATCAAGTATTTTGAGAAAAATTCACCGAAAGAATTCAAGTATTTGCTATATTCTGGGATCATTATTGCTGCATAATTTTTGTTACATGTAAAATGAAAATTAATTTTTCTTGGAAGCTTCTCATTATTATAAAAAAATTCTTTTAAGATAAGAATATGAATCTAAACTCTCAAAAAATTCATTCTCCAAAGTCGTAGTTTAACTGCTATTTGGATAGCTCATTTTCTGGTATTCCCTCATTCTATTTTTTTTCTAATTGAGCCCATTCTTCTATCCTTAAATCTTGAAAAGTATATTCTGTATTCTTTTTGATTACATTTTGAATTTGAGCTATCTAAATTTTATAAAAAAAGACCTTGATGCAATACGGTAAAAATTAATAGATTTTTAACGCATACTTGTAAGGTGAAATTCTAGGACTTAATTGGGGAGATGCTGTCTACGAGACCTCATTTAATTTACACTAAAATTAAATTTTCTAATGAAAGTCTGCCAATATATTTAGTTAATATTTTTCTTGATATAGTTATACGTTTCAAAACTTTTTTCAAAATATAATATCATTAATAAAAGCAAATTTATTGAAACATATTGAAATTTTTAATGTACAGTTATTTTACCAATACATAAAGGCATATAAAAAACAGTAAAATGTGAAGTTAAGCAATTATATGGATAAAAATTGCAATGTGTAAAATTGACTATTTTTTATCGGTATTTATCGGAGAATGACTTTTGTAGCCCGATTTTCGAGGGTGTGTAACACGGAAAGGGTTTGCAGTAGCTTAAGAGCGTAACGACAGAAGTATAACTTCTGGCTGAAATGATGACACATACACATTCGTTTGCACAATCCTTTTTACAAGGGGGGGGGAGTCTTTCTCACATCTTACCGGTAGAATACAAGGGAAGAATATCCATGCCCGAACCAGGACTCTTACACGGGAAGCGTAGATAACGAATATTAATTTTATTTCAAAATACATTAGCACTAGATAAACTTAGATATGTTTGAATATGCATATCAGAATCAGTTGGACGCGAATTTTCATGGAAAATACCTTCTCTGCAATTATCCTCAACACTAAAATAACTTTCTGCTTTATTTAAAAGTCACAGGGGTATTCATAATTGTATTAGTAAATTGGAAGATATTTCGAGGCCTAAGTATAAGCGCCAACTGCTAGGCCTTGTTTATCACTGGGATACTAACAGGAAGGACGGGTTTTAGAGACATTGCTCTAATAACTACTGAATTATTTTTAAAAGAATGGGCTGAAACTGAATTAAAAAGTGTTCGTTTACAGAAAGGTCATGAAACAGGAAGCTATAGTCCATTCAATGACGGTAAAAAATGAATAGGGATGATCGAATGTCCATCGCTAATGATCTCACAGGCCGCACGTTCACAGTTATGGGTTAAAACATTCTTTATTCGGATTTTTAAAATCAGTCTTTTCAAAATATATTTAATGCTCAATTTTTTGCACTTTTACATTCGTATAATGTTAGAATAAAATGAAAAAAAAATAAGATCAATAGAATATTCAAATCACTTAAGATCAAATGAAGGAAATATCTTTTTATTGCATTGTGCAAGGCTTTCAGGATGAAACATTAATTTGAATGACTTAAACATTGTTTATTTCTTTTCTAAATAAAAACCAATTTGTGATTCCCTAAATGAACTGAAATTTAAATATTAAGATAATCTTGATTAGCAACAGAAATATATTTCTGTTCAGTTGAGATTTGTAAAATATAAACTGTGCTTCTCGTCAATACTTCCTCTAAATATATTCAGATAAAAAATTAGTAGTATTCATTTATTCAATAATATGATTGAAAAAGATAATTTTACACTAAATAGTGTAAAATTTTTTTAGTGTATTTAATTTATATAAATAAAATATATTAGGTTGGTGTGTATGAAATGTCGGATTCTTAAGTGATTGTATAAAACTGCATATCTTTCTTCAAAAGCTGTTTATTCAATCAAAGTATGCTCCATTCGCTTCAATACACTTCTCCCAACGAGATTTTAAAGCGTAGATGCCTGTCTTAAAAAAATTTTGGTCTTTAGAATTAATAAACTCTGATATCGAGTTTTTTAGACTGTCTTCATTTTCATAGTGTTTGCCCCTTAAAAACAGCTCTAAATGCTTGAAAAAATGAAAATCGGTCAGCGAGAGATCCGGTGAATATGGTGGATGCTGCAAAACTTCATATTCCAGTTCGTTCCAGCTTATTTCGCTCTGTCAGTGCGTGCGGTACCCACTTGTCCATCTTCTTAACCAATCTCAGAAAGGTGTCTCAATATCGTTGTATGGTCAACTTTCATCCTGATAGCAAGTTCTCTCGTGGATACGGCTGGATCCGCTTCCACTAGAGCCTTCAGGTCATCATTCTTCACAGACGTTTTGGGTCTTCCGCGCGGCTCATTTTGCAGTGAAAAATCGCCAGTCCGAAATTTTTCGAACCAACGCTGCACTTTCCGATCGTTAACCGTATTCTCCGCAAACGCTTGGTTTATGTTGCGTGCAGCTTTTGCAGCAATATTACCAAGTTTGTACTCATATAAGAAAATGACGCGAATGTCGGCAGAATTCATATCGGCAATAAACTCAAAAGAAATAACAAAAGGGAAGACCTTCGAGAAAACCTATTTTGCTGAAATGAGTCTCTGGCAATGGACAATACGACTATGAATGAGGTTATGCCAAAGACAAAAGAATAACGAAAACAGGGAGACAAACGTCCGCATGTTAAGAGAATCCGACATTTCATACGCACCAACCTAATACTAAAAAATTAAAGTATATTTTCATAATTTCTTTTACTGGTAAACAATTTTCCCAATTCCGATCATCAAAAACATAATTTGTAAATCGGAAAGACAAAATCCTGTCATGAAAGTATTTCCTGCATCCACGTATTTATGAAAACTGCCAAATCAACATAAATGTGATGATAACTTTTATTTTTCATTGATTTTTACTTACAGTTTGAACTAATTTTCCTAAAATGAATTCTTATAACGTACTTTACATAACATGTATACTTTCTTTTGAACGTAGTTTCCGTTTTTTGATAAATGATTTTGCATTTACGCATTTTGGTCATTTATTTTAATACCATTGTGCTAAAAATAGTTCATGGATAATTTCCAATATTTTTTAAAAGCTAGTATTTTTAAAGAATTAAAAAAATCTTTCAAAATTCATTTATAAGATACATAAAATTCAGTAAAACGGCTTCGTAAAATACTAGGGATAAAACTACACTCATGTAGAAAATTAAGACTATATAATTTTCGCTGTATATGATACACACTGATGGAAAAAAAATCCCAACACTAGGAATGAGCTGTGCTAGATAAACGAAATTTGGTAGATGTGATTATACATATGTAAGATGATGTCGATTCAAATTTCGATCGTAAGTGTGGCGCTAGTAGCGACACTATGAACATGCAAATGAGGTTTGCTTTAAATAAGCGCTGTAAGGTCCGTGATCGTTATTTACAGTTGAGATTGGTCGTAGTGGGTTAATGTTAGTCAAGGATGCCTCTGAGAAGACGAAGAAGCCATTATCAACAGCTCACTGAGTTTGAACAAGGTCATGTTGTTTGGCTACGAGAAGGGTTTTTTCCCCGCAATATTGCTGAAGGACTTGGCAGGAATGTATCCAATGTGCATGAGTATTGGCGGCAGTGGTCAAGAAGACCAGGTTCCGGGCGGCCACTTGGTACTACTGAGAGGGAAGACTAGACGCCCTGTACAGTGCATTCCACTGACTCCAAACCACTGCCGTTTGCTACGTGAGTAGTGTCAGGCTAGAGCTCATTGGAGGATGGAGTGGAGATCTGTTGTGTTTTCTGATGAAAGCCGGTTCTACCTTGGTCGCAGTGATAGCCGTGTTGGTTAGAAGGAGGCCAGGTGAACGCCTGCTAGTGACCTGTCTGCGGCCTAGACACACAGGGCCTACTCCTGGAGTTTTGGTTTTGAAAGCAATTTTGTATGAAAGCAGGAGCACTCTCGTGGTTATCCCACGCACCCTGACTGCAAATTCGTACGTCAGTTTAGTGATACAACTTGTTGTGCTGCCATTCATGAACAGCATTCAAGGGGGGAGGGGTTTCCAACAGGATAAAGCTCGCCCTCATACCGCTGTTGTAATCCAACATGCTCTACAGAGTGTCGACATGTTGTCTTGGCCTGCTAGATCACCAGATCTTTCTCCAATCGAGCACGTACGGGACATCGTTGGACGACAACTTCAGCGTTATCCATGACCAGCATTAACCGTCCCTGCATTGACCTCCCAAATGCAACAGGCGTCTAACTCCATCCTACAAACCTATATCCGACACCTGTACGACACAATGCATGCACGTTTGCATGCCTGCATTCAAAATTCTGGGGATTACACCGGTTACTAATGTACCAACATTTCACATTTGAAATGGCTCTACCTGTGATCTTGAAACTTTAATCAATTAAATATGTTACCTAGACAAATGTATCCCTAAAATTTCTTTACTGTACAATAATTTTTTCTTGGTGTTGGGATTTTTTTTTCCATCAGTGTAATATGATTTATGACTGCCCTTGAAATAGCGAAACATTGATACCTAAAATTAGTGAAAATTGCCATTGAAAGTCATATGAGAAATCTGGTTTAGTTTTCGAATATATAATTTTAGTATATATTATTTGAGTATATACTTTGAATATAAAAATTTATAACTTTAGGGCTTATCTTCAACAGTGTAGCATTATTTTTATTAGCAATCAGAACATTATTATGATTCCGTATTATCATGTGATAACATGATGTTTTTTTTATGTGTTTGAAATCTCAAAATGTGTAGGCAATAAATTAGTAATTTATCTTTTTTGAGATCCCAATTCTTCGCTTTTAGGGTTAATAGAAAATAACGCTCTAGGTTTTCACATGATTTGTCGCTAACTAAAGTTACAACTTGATTTTCAATTATTCCTTCTATGAATTCTTGTGAATTAATTAAGTCATCAGCAGTTTGAAACAGTTATGAAATGATAGGTGTTTTTCGTTTCAAAATAAGTGAAGTTCCAAAATTGTGTTCCAATTTCAGAAAATAATAATGTTCTCACATGATAACTTGAAATTTGCGATGTAGATTTTTTAAAAATATATAATTACATATTTACTCCACTCTTCTCATCCATGGAGATGGAATTGATTTAATAATGTCTGTTGCTTACACTCAAGAATAATTTGATTACAAAATGATGCCTAAATAAGCAAGGTATTTCTTATGTTATTTGTACAATGCTATGATTGCAGTTACCTTATATCCGAAGACAGAATGTAATCATTAAAAATATTCAGCGGTGACTGGTGCATAAGATAAGACAATTACGCCTTATTTCTGGTAATATGCTATTATAAAGCTTATTCAAATAATCGGATGTTTTGAGAGGGATGATGAGTTAAACATTTTGTGGTATGAAAAAAAACCCTATATAATTGAACATTTAGTTTTATTAAATTACGTACCTTATGAATATTTTTTCTTAAAATGAATATATTTTTCTTCTTCTTCTTCATGAGCATCATAGACCCTTGCAGACCATGACTGTCTCAATCACGAGCACTTTTCAAAGCTTGCTATCTCACGCAGCTCCCTACCATGTCTTTAGCCTCAGAATACTTACGTATTTTTTTACATCAACAGTCTTCCAGTTGGAGGTCTTCATCTGGCCCGGGATCACAAAAGATTTTTAATAGTTGATAGTTTGAAGCCGCTATTTTCAGTGATTTTCTAGATATACATAACCTATCACCCTACCTATATAAACCTGATGCTCAGGATAACCAGGATATCTGTGGTTTTCTATAGAGTTTGTTTAGTTCAAAATTATCTATCCATCTATCCATCTCTGTAATACTGGGCCAAAGATAGTTCTAAGGACCTGTCTCTCGAACATATTTAGAGAATGCTGAATGCCCAAGTTTCACTTGCATAGAGCAGAACAGACATAGTAAAAGTTATAAATTCTTAATTAGGTTTTTCGACTGAATAAGTTAGATCTTAGTGGTTTTTTTAGTCCAAAGAAATATTTATTAGGGATTTTTATTTGGTTGACAGTTTCTTCTTTGAGTTTATTGTTACCATTAACCATTGTACAAAGATATTTGAAATCATCAACTTTTTTGAAAGTGTGAGTGACTGTTACTGTAGAAAGAAACATTGTGGATTATAGTTGAGGGAGGTAATTCAGAAAATTTGATTTTATCTTCATTGATAGAATGGCTCATATTTGTGACAGAAGCTTCCAAAGCTTCAAAGGCTTCTTTCACTGCACTTTATGATCTTCCAACAATATCTATATCATCTTCATAGGCCAGCATTAATGGATAATAATACATATTTTTGAACGTTCTAAGATATTTTTTACGTATGGCAATATAAATTTGATTTGAAAATCTAAACTAATGCATTTCAATTCCAAGCATGTTTTCATGCATGTTTCATTTCCTAGAAGAAAAAGATTTATAAACAGGTGACCTGTTAATAAATCTTATTATTTATATTCGAGAGTTTTTAATCCCAAATATATGTATAAAAAGCATGTATTTCTATGTATACGTTTTAGCTTTTAAGCATAAATTATTAATAAAGTTTCTACAACTTTCCCACTAAAAACATGTTTCCATTAAAATGCTTACAAATTGTACTTTCCGCATCTTGAAATGTAATAGACTTCTTTATTTTTCATTTTTATATTTTAATTCAGCCACTAGAAACGTGTTCTCAGTAAAATGGCCACTGTTTTAACTTGCCGCATCTTGAAATCTGATGTTTTTGAATATTAATTTTTTGTATATTTTAATATTTTCATTCACCCATAAAAACATATTCCCTTTAAAATGTATACTGAATTAATTTGTCACATCTTGAATCTGATATATCTGGTTATCATTTATGTATACATTTTAAAATTATCATTCTCCCATTAAAATGCATACTGCTTTGATTTTCCACTTTTCAGAATCTAATATATTGGCTTATTATGTATTTGCATATTTTAATATTTTAATTCATTCTCTAAACCACGTTGCCATTAAAATGCATATTCCTTCACTTTCCGCATCTTGTAATCTAATATATTTGCTTATTATTTTTTTACATTTTATAATACTTTAATTTAATGGTGAATTGCCATTCATTTAAAAAGTCATAAAAGGGAGCTTAAACTACTGATAATTAAGCGACAGATTGGTAAAAATGACAAGACCGATTTGCAATTCTTGTTTACAAACAATTATTGATAATATTAAATTGTTCAAAGTATCTAAATTGGAGAACAGTTTTATAGCATACATACATTGAGGCTTGAATTTGTTTGAATATCTTGCAAAATTAATTCTGATGTGTGGATTATGACCCGAAATAAATGACCCTGCTCCAAAATTATTGTGATCAATTTTAACATTAAAAATTTACTAGCAATATAATTATATTGCAATGATGGGCAATATTTATGAAACATAACCACATAAAATAAAGAAACATAACATATAGAATACATAGCTTTTAATTTGTTTAAAAAGTTGCTGAAATTTCTTGTTATAATTTAAGAAAAATTAGTTTTAAATCTATATAACTAAGCACTTTCTTGTTTTCTCAGAATCAAAAAGAAATTACAAAGAATGCAAAGAGTGGAATGTCTGAGATGACACGAAAATTGTAAGAATTTAACTTGTGATATTGTTTTGACCGCAGATCAAATGCTTCTCTGGAGTTGTATGTAAATACCTTCTTTGAGTTACATTTCAAAGATAGACGGTAAAAGAGTTGGATGTCGCTAATGTATTTTTAAAATAGTAACCTGAGAGTTCTAAGGAATTTAATGAGATTTACTAAGAATGTTGTTGACAATTTTTGTGGATGTGTAAAATATATTTCGAAATAATGGGAACCAGAAACAACGTAACCTTTAGGGAATAATGGGTAATTAATGTTAAGAGTTTAGAAAACGTAAAACAATATAAGATTGCAGCATAAGGATATTAAAATTAATATTTTCTAGAAAAGCTTTATGCCCTTTCAGATTATAAAATTTTATATTTCCATAAGGTTTTAATACAAAGCAGATAAAATAATCAAATATTTTATCAAATCAAAATCAAGGGAAATACATTTATTCAACAATAAAATATTTTTCAGACTCGTTGCTTTGCCAGGTTTCATAAACTGTTTACGTTTTCTAAGCCATTTGTAAAATCAAATGACAGAATTTTTTTTATTGAGATTTGAAATCAGAAACATAGTAAAAATTACATTTTTTTTTATTTGGGGTAAAAAAAAAGTCTATTGTTAATGCTTTATTAGACGAAATAACATTTTAAATAATTAATAAGTTTTGTTAATTTATAAAATTGACAACCATTTATAACACTTGGCTCTGGAAATTTATTTCCATTGAATTGCTTTATTTAAACTTTTTGGTGTAAGAAAAGAGCAGATATCTTTGAATATTACTAATTTGCCTAAAATTATCTGATTTACTAGCTTTCTATTTTTATAACTTTTATAGAAGCTTATATTGAGAAAATCTATTGAAGCATACATTGGAAAACATATTGATAAATATTGAGAAAATCTCTAGAATTCTGAACTGCATGCATTCTTCGAGCTTCTTTATGTAACATATACTTCTATCTAGTATTCGTAATCTTAAAACCATATTTATTTCTGGACAGAGCAAATTCTAAACATTTGAGCTCATCATTTAAAAATTTGCTAGGAGAATCAATCTCAGCAAATACTGTAAACACCGCCGTAGATACCAACAGTTTTGAAAATTTTTTCTCGAATATACAGATATGATATATTTAGAGATAAATATGCATAGTTAAAAATATAGTACTTGACTCTATGAAATTCAAAAAGATTCTCAGATACCAGGTGGAAATTATTCTGAAGTAAATAATATTAGATTCTTAATATTTATATAACATGACTTATTTCTAACTTCTAAGAAATATAATTTTTAATGTCATGAAAAAAAAATTTATTTTCTACTTCAAGGAAAAAAAAGAAAATTTTCCATTTCAATAAAAGTTATTTATAATTTGACGACTTGTAAATTTCATGTTCGGAAATAAATATTAATTTTATAGCAAGACAGTTGCCGATTGCAGTTGATAATATTACACAATGATGCAATAATAATGGTTTTGATATTTCTACATCACAAATTGCGGTTGTTCCCTTTTGCCATAAAAAATTAACTCTCTAACTCACAAATCAAATTGAATGATGAAATAATTCCATTTTTAGACGAGATCCGGTTCTCAGGTATAATCTTTAACAAAAAGCCAGCTTTCCTCCTTCATATAAAATTAAAACGGAAAAAATGGAAATAATCTTTGCTAGGAGAGCGTATAGATATTCTTTGATTCAGATATATAAACCCATGGTGTTAGACTTGTTCAATACTTTTAACAAATCTGAGACAGAAGTTATTTATCGGCAGAATTCCTTGAACACAGACAACAATATAAAGACTTTCTTCCAACTTATACAGATCAAAATCATCTAATTTTGCCTCTTTCACTGTTATCTTCACAGATACAATCATTTCAGTTCCACTGCATTCCTTCTGTTCAATTTTTACAGCAGAAATCACTTCGGTTTTATATGCATTAGAATATATTTCTGAGAAACCAGGAAAAATTATCATTTATACTGAGTATTTATGTATTTTACAATAACTAAAATGTTTTAGCTTCAAAGGTCGCTAAATTGGAAATTATTCAGGTGATCTCATAAATTTCTGTACACGACTCTAATAAGCACACTAAAATGCTTCTCCCTTCCGAATGGCAAACTCAGTATGTCCTTGAAATTTACAATAAACACCATACTATTTAATCTCATACACAACAAGATCTTCATTACCGAATCGAAAAGCAGGCACAGTATTAGCTCTTTTATGTACCAGCATACTACATTCCCCCTGTTATTAAGCGAACAGCTATCTCTATGTTCTTAGTGTGACTGACAAGTGTTTTTACAGAATTCATTATCAGAATGTCTGAATTTCAATGCACATTGTTTGGATTTTTTTCAAAACACGAACACTCTACCTTTCTTACTTGGTAAAGCACCACATGCTAAATTTTTTGTTATTTTGAAATCAGTTGGTTTTTATCCACATATTTAAGTATTTTTCAGCTTTTTCAAAAGTTTTCACATTGTTTTTATAGTTAAAATTTTACTTTTAAGCCTGAAAAATAAAACTCAGTTTATTCACACATATAGCTCTTTTGCCAATAATATCCAAAAATCCAAATCAAGAAAAAAATTATTTTCATGCATAATAACTTCCTCGGGCCTGAAGAAAAATCAAAGAATCATAGAATTCAAATCAAATTAAATTATTTTTCCAAAAGAAGTACACTAACCACTTTTAATAGGGGGTTATACCTACATATTTAATAGGCATTAAACCGATTATAGAAAAACAAATCAATTGAAGAGTTTTTCCATAATTCATAAAATTCTTTTGATTATATTTTGTGAGAACTTACCAATGATCAGATGTGATTATTTGGTATATCAGGATATCCTTCATTGCAAAAGCATAATCAAAGTTGAAAACAAAAGTTGAATTGTACTCTCAGTATTGGATAAAACGAGTGCAAGTAATTTTAGCTTACATATTTCTAGACTTGATGATTTGCTGTGCTTGTTGTTTCTATGCTTGAATATTCTATACAGATTTCTTCTAAATAATTTTAGGGTTGAGCAAGCACTGAAACCAAAACTATCTCAGAGGAATTCAGTAAACTTTTTTATGTATCTGTGTCTCTGACATCACATTCCCAGGTGAATAACTATCAATAAAAATTATTTCATGATTATAATTTCAAAATTGAAAATGCCATATATATTTTTTAAAATTTTTCTACTTGGAATTAAGCAGCTATTTTTGGTGTCAAAAAGCACTGCGTTGTTATGTTGTAGCAGTTTAGAAGTCCGCTGGCATTTACCTGTCAGCAATTTAAGCCGAATGAACATGTCTTGCTCTTCATTAACGCCAAGTAGGACAATTTTTGAGTCACATTAGCTTCACAATCTCTTTTTTTTTTCAGGGAGGGAGGCATATCACAATCTCACAGATCGAACATAAAAGAAGAGAAATCATGCATGTACCGGAACTCGAACTCATGACTTTCCAGATTATTTGGAAGACATTACCTATGCCAGAAGACTGAAGAGATGCTCCTGGTACTCCAGGTCGCCTGCCTTTGATCTGAGGGAACCTTTGGATTCAGAAACCCGTATTTATCTATTGTAGGGGAAAAACTCTGAGGGGAAAAGCACTTTTTGATAGATTGTCAAAGTATATCTTTTTATAGGAATTAAGTTGATTATCTCTTATTATTTTACTCAAACTTATTTTTTGAAATGAGTTGAGAACTTTTAGAGTTTTACTGAATTTACATTACAAGCATAAACCAGTAGCTCTTCTTTCGTTTTATATATTTTTATGAATAATCGACTCAAATATTATGGTTTGTAATTCTTTTAAACACTGTAAGCAATTCTCTGAAATGTAACTGAAATACAATCTAAATATATAACCATTAAAAATTAAAATCCAATCAACTCCTTTCTCTTTATACAATTGTTTCTTCCATCGCCTGTTTGCGGTTTTACGTATAAATGAAGTCATAATTTATGATGTTTAAAAGGGGAAAAAATTATATTTTTTTCTTTCTAAAATGGGTGTTAAGCGTCCTATTTTAAAAATTCTAAGTAGTTAATGTATCTCTGAAGGAGTAATGTCATGTAATAAATCAAGGGGTAATTTACTCTTTCTAGCTTTCCATTTTCTAAAAATAAGGAAACATTTCAAATGGGGGAAAAAGGCAAATGACAATATCGTATTTATCAATGAAAAATAAAACTTCAATAAAAATATATGTTTGGAATTTATCGACATAAAATAGTAAATCAAATTAATTTTTTTGGTGTTTTTCAAGACATAACGTAAGCTATCAACCATCAAATTAATCAATCATAAAATTAACTCTACCAATACGTGCCAAGCGATAGTTTTTTCTTCATTTATTTTTGAGTGAAAGATATGATATTGTTAATGTTTTAGGAATTTAAAAGAAAAGCACATTCTATTTTACCTCTTAACTTGAAACTGCAAAATCATAGATAAAATATAATTTTATTAATTTCGGATTTCCTATCGTTTAAAAAATCATTGTTTGAATGTCAAATTATGTTCAATAGATACAAGAATAACATAGTTCTTACAATGCAGGAATATTACTTTTATAAAATGTTAGTAAATGCTTTTCTTTTGAAGTGTGTTTCCGAAAGCATATGCATAATACAAAATGTACAATAGCTAATAATTTTATAACATGTATAAAAATGGATATGTATTTTTATATGGAATAATAACTTGTATATGGATTTTCTAACATGCTAAAATTGTCACATGGACAATTTTAGTTCTCTTTTCTCTGATTATATTCGTTTTAAGTTTGCATACCTGCAATTTCTTAATATCTGCATTTGAATTTCACTTTTATATCTAAAATTTCTTAATATGTAGTATTCAGCATCTGTTTATTATTTATTATTTTATTTTCCCTCTTTGCTAAAGAATAATTTATTTTATATTTCTAAATTTTCATATTTTTTTCCAAAATTGAAATTTTTAGATTATATTTGTAAAAGTAACATTGGCTATGGGGTGTACATCAAATAAAGAATTTTAAAGTTTATGATATGATGGTTCATTTTAGTTTCCCTTATTGTAAAAAACAGCAATATTGATACTCTTTGGGTTCATCGCTGAGGACGGATAATTGAATTGATTAAAGTATAAAATATAAGCTATTCGAAGTAGGGAGGGGTATTTTGCACTGATAACCGAGCAAGAATTTTTCTCATTCATAGTATCTTGGTTATTAAGTTTTCATGCCTGGTTTCTCCTCTAATCAGAATCTATTTTTATGAGCGGGATTTTGAGCTTCTTTGTTTAAAAGTGAATAAATGCATTTTCAAAAAACGAATTTTAAAAAAAATAAATTTACAATACACCAAAATTTATAAGATAGGATGGCATTTACGCTTTCAATAACTCTGTGATTTCAGGGAACTAAATAACATTTTAAAAAGTTCATATAGACAATTTACAAGTTCAATATAGTTAAAAAAACCTGGTTACAAAATCTAGAAGGCAAGATAGTTATTTGATTTTATGATAGAAATAAAGTTATATCAAAATAATTTAATTGATATTTAATATAGCCTATCTCCAAAGAACCATTTAATTAAAAAAAGTTGATCTTGGGAATATAGAAAGGTGATGCATAAAATATTGTGCAATTTTTATAGAAAAATTCCATTCATATCTTGACTGAAGTTCTATATTAGCTACATTTTCATTGCTCATTTTCAGTTAGGTTTAGCGCAGAAACCTGTTTTTATATTAATTCAACTTTTTTCAACGAATTAGATTAATTATCTCGATCGCGGTAAAACATTTTTCAACAACTGTATGAGAAATATCCTCATTTTTATTTATTTGGAAATTTAATTATTCATTTATTAGAGCGGAAATTGCATTATCATTTAGTTTATTTATTTTTAAAGAAATCGACGTAACAATTTTTGTTCTTAATTTTTAAAAAATAAGAAAAAAATATTTTTCTTATTGACTAAACTGCAAAATCGATTAATATTATGTCAAAGTTTTCATTTCATAATTATAAAGACAAATAAATCCATATTTCTTTTTAAGTAATCTTCCATTTCTGAGGTTATCTTTCTTTGTGTAACTATGCCAAAATAATATGAAAACATTTTAAAGAGTATGAAAGCTGCATGCTTGTAGCATTTAGGATATAGTTTACCAGGTTCAACTTGAGTAATTTTGCTCTTATTCAATTTTAGCAAAAGCGTTTGTCAGATCGTAATTTCTTCTGTATAAGATTGTATTCATTAATATTCTTAAATTAAGTTTGATTGACCTTAAGTCACTGGGTTTGCTTTTATCGTTTTGAAACAATCGGTTGAAAACACGATCTACAGGCCTCAGTAGAAAACCCCGATGACATTTAATCAATACATGACAGGGACAACATAGATGAGAAATAGAAAGACGACAGCTGTATACAACACAGAAGAAAACGCAGGACAAAAAATTACTTCAATTGATAGCCCAAAAGTAGTAATTGACCAAAGGCGCCAAACAGAATTCAGCTTCGCTCTAGATTCTCTCCTGAAATTATCCTCTGTCTCCTCGCTTTAGCTGTACCAAACTGCCGACTCACTACCGTAAGACTGGCTACTCCACACACAAAGCTGATTCCACAATAGACAACAGAAATCGGTACATAGCTCAATTTAGCAATAGCTTCAACTCCACACAATGCTTTCACGCCACCGTTGATTTAACTATCACCTCCAAGACTCGTTACTCTAAGACTTTGAACTGATTCATTTGCAGCTTCAGATTTCTAGCCTTTTATATTTCCCGAGAGAAGAGCCAAGAAGATTTGGACGTATCTCTATTCCTATAGGCTGTATTGTTAAAATTCTCAAAGTTACTAGCATTAATTATTATCATCAAATTAGTCCTCAAATCGCCAAGCTCATGGCTGACTGGCTCACCACCTGAGCATTATTCAAGACAGATGATTGCTAATCTTTCTTTCCTGTAATAGAACTAACTATGCTGGAAAGTAGCACCTCAGGTTTGTATCAATACTTATTGTTGCTTAATATCTCTATTTTAATTTTTATACATTTTTTATATCAGTTACATTGACATTAACTTTGTTTGAGGAATGTTATTTAACGTCTCAAAAAAGTGAAAAATTAGTATTTCGACTAAAATTGATTTTAAATCAACCTTTTTAGAACTTTCAGATAATTCTTTTATTGTTTTTGAAGATTGAGAGACACTTAAAATTTTATTCTGGTTTCAGATACTTTAAAATTATTTTATGTCCTTTGCGTTATTAAAACGCAAATGTTATCTATTAAATCAAGTAATACGAAAAAAGATCTCACTAGTGAAATTTTTTGCGAATAATTAAATTACTTATTTGTGTTGAGCATTTGTGTGTAGATTTTCTCTCTTTGTTTAAAACATTAAATTTATACTTCAAAATTAATTGTTTATAATAAATTAAGTCCGTAAATTTTTAAGATTGTCTATAGGTATAATAGTAAAATTTTTAGTTCTCAAATGCTATTAGAAAAATATTAAAATTCTAGTCTTCAATATTTCAATTGCTTCATATTTTGTATTTGTTAATAAAAAATTATATTTATTAATAACATGCTCATGGCAACGTTAGTATTGATGAGAAAAATAAATTTGATTTTTTTTGTGTATTTAATGTAATTTTTGTTTATATGAGCAAAATTAGAAGATAACAAAAATAATATTTACCTTTTTAGTATACTAATTGAAAATAATTCCAAAACTTTTTCAGCTCTATATTCAGCATCCTTATATCACGCGATTCTCGACTGAGTAGATATATAGACACTAAGATTTGATTTCATAAACTAAAAGTAAATATTTATGTGTATTCACAAATAGTTAGTTAGGGTTTTATTAATATTATCGCAAAAGGAATATATGCACGTAGTCAGCATGGATCCGAGGTAAAGCGAGATAACGAGTTCTTTTGAGTTCAGTCAAATAGCATTAATTTAAAGGTCGACCTTTAGTTTGAATTTCTTATTTTTCCTCTATTAATGTTCTAGAAGCTTCTGAAACTATCAATAACATTCTTTATAATTCTAAATTATTCTGTAAAGGTATAAATTCTGAGTCCCACCAGCAGTAAGATCAATTTTTCGTCGTCATGTTAAGAATTATTTAAAGCTAATAAACTTGATATAGTGCTACTTTTTGACTTGTTATTCTTTGCTTCTTCGCGACAATATATACAGTGATGGAAAAAAAAATCCCAACACCAAGAAAAAATTATTGTACAGCAATGAAATTTTAGGAATACATTTGTCTAGGTAACAAATTTAATTGATTAAAGTTTCAAGATCACAGGTAGAGCCATTGGCGAGAAAAGCCATTTCAAATGTGAAATGTTGGTACATTAGTAACCGGTGTAACCGCCAGAATTTTGAATGCAAGCATGCAAACGTGCATGCATTGTATCATACAGGTGTCGGATATCAGTTTGTGGGATGGAGTTCCATGCGTGTCGCACTTGGGCAGTCAATGCAGGGACCGTTAATGCTGGTTGTGGATGACGCATGAGTTGTCGTCCAATGATGTCAGATACGTGCTCGATTGGAGAAAGATCTGGTGATCTAGCAGGCCAAGGCAACATGTCGACACTCTGTAGAGCATGTTAGGTTACAACAGCGGTAAGAGGGCGAGCGTTATCCTGTAGGAAAACACCCCCTTGAATGCTGTTCATGAATGGCAGCACAACAGGTTGTATCACTAGACTGACGAACAAATTTGCAGTCAGGGTGCGTGGGATAACCACGAGAGTGCTCCTGCTGTCATACAAAGTTGCTCCCCGAACCATAACTCCAAAAGTAGACCCTGTGTTTCTAGGCCACAGACAGGTCACTAGCAGTCGTTCACCTGGCCTCCTTCTAACCAACAAACGGCTATCACTGTGACCAAGGCAGAACTGGCTTTCATCAGAAAACACAACAGATCTCCACTCCGTCCTATAATGAGCTCTAGCTTGACACCACTCACGTCGCAAACGGCAGTGGTTTGGAGTCAGTGGAATGCACTGTACAGGGCTTCTGGCTCGGATCTGTCCTTGAAGTAACCGATTTGTAACAGTTCGTTGTGTCAATATGGTGCCAATTGCAGTTTGAATTTCAGCTGCAGGTGCAGTACGATTAGCCACAGCCATACGCCGAATACGACGGTCTTCCCTCTCAGTAGTACCACGTGGCCGCTGGTCTTCTTGAAGCAGTACCTTCCCTTGACAACTGCCGCCAATACTCATGCATAGTGGATACATTCCTGCAGAGTCTTTCAGCAATATCACGGGAGGAAATCCCACCTTCTCATAGCCCTACAACACGACCTCGTGTAAACTCAGTGAACTGTTGATAATGGATTCTTCGTCTTCTCAGAGGCATCCTAGACTAACATTAACCCACTACGTCAAATCTCAACTGTAAATAACGATCAAGAACCTTACAGCGCTTATTTCAAGTAAACCTCATTTGCATGTTCATAGGGTCGCTACTAGCGCCACATTTAGGTGCGTAGCTCGAAATTTGAATCGACGTCATCTTTCAGATGTATAAACACGCCTACCAAATTTCGTTTATCTAGCACAGCTCCTTCCTAGTGTTGAGATTTTTTTTCAATAGAATATATTTTAATATTTTTATTTTAATATATATATATATATATATATATATATATATATATATATACATAATATATATATATACACTGAAGTGACAAAAGTCATGGGATAGCAATATGCAAATACAGAGATGGCAGTAGTATCGCAGCGAAAAAGTATAAATGCGCAGTTCGTTTTCCAGAGCTTTCATTTGTGTTCAAGTTATTCATGTGAACGGGTTTTTCGTGATTTATGTCGGCACGACGAGAATTAACAGACTTTGAACGTGGAATGTTAGTTGGAGCTAGATGCATGGGTCATTCCATTGCGGATATTGTTAGTGAATTCAACATTCCGAGATCCACAGTATCAAGAGTGTGCTGAGAGTATGAAATTTCAGGCATCCCATCCCAACATGGACAGCGCAGTGGGCGACCACCTGCACTTAACGACCGAGACCGCCGACGTCTGTGTAGAATGGTCATTGTTAATAGATACGCAACACTTCGTCAAATAACTGCAGGAATCTAAGTGGGACGTACGAGGGACGTGTCCGATAGCACTGTGAAACGAAATTTGTCTTCCTTGGGCTATGACAGCAGAAGACTGACTCGAGTGCCTTTACTGACAGCACGACATCGCCTGCAGCGACTCTCCTGTGCTCGTGAGCATATAGACTAGTTCCTAGACCAGTGGAAAACCGTGGCGTGGTCAGATGAGTCCCGATTTCAGTTGTTACGAGCTGATGGTAGTTCGAGTGTGGCGCAGACCCCACGAAAACATGGACCCAAACTGTCAGGAAAGCACTGTTCAAGTTGGTGGTGGCTGCATAATGGTGTGGGCTGTTTTCACATGGCATGGACTCGGTCCTCTGGTGCAACTGAACCGATCATTGACTGGAAATGATTATGTTCAGTTGCTTGCAGATCACTTGCAGCCATTCATGGACTTCACTTACCCACACAACGATGGGATTTTTATGGATGACAATGCGCCGTGTTACCGGGCCAGAACTGTTTGCGATTGGTTTGAAGAACATTCCGGACAGTTCCAGTGCATGATCTGGCCACCTAGATTGCCCGATATGAATCCCATCGAGCATTTATGGGGCATCATTGAAAGGTCCGTTCGTGCCCAAACTCCTGCACCATCCATTCTTTCACAATTATGGACGTCTATACAGACAGTATGGCTCAATATTCCTGCAGAGGACTTCCAACGACTTGTGGACTCCATGACACGTCGAGTTGTTGCACTTCGCCGGGAAAAAGGAGGACCGACACGATATAAACAGTCATCCCATGACTTTTGTCACTTTAGTGTATATATATATATATACGATTATAATAAAAGACAGTAGTGGAATATTGATCCATATATGAAAACACAATTTTTTAATTTTACAGTTATAAAAGGTCAATAAATTGAAAGATAAATAATTTCTTTCCTTTTTAGTAGACATGTGATCATATCGATTGAGTAGGCTTCGAATGTAAAAGATTGCATGCTACAAGCTACGACGAATGAAAAAAGGTGCATTTTTAATGCTTTTACAGTTTATTTGAGATCTCTGTTACCAAGGAACATTCTATACAAAATGTAAACATTTTTTCCTCCACCTGCCTGCACCCAATGTTTTCTAACAAGCAAGTAGCACACTCCTGGGATTTTCTCTATTTACAGCTATGCAAACAAACGTATTTGATTTGACCGATTCCATTAAAGTTTATTTTTCCAATGTATTTCATAGGAAGGAAGCGATTTCAAATAAAGAGAATGGTACTAGCTCTAGCTGAAATGTAGCACAGATTGAAATATCCTTCTTGAAAATAAGAGGTAAGTTTGAAACTGGAATAAATCGAAGGGGAATTTCATTCTTTTCTGTTCTTGCTGGTAATCTTCAGTGTGAAACACGGGAATCCTCAATTTGCATTTTCAAAGGAAACGGAATTTTTCTTCCTCTGCTCCGGGGTATGCTTAGTATCAAACATTTAAAATGAGATGCAAGTGAAGCTGAGCAACTTTTTCATACACATCGAGCTTTCTAAGAAAAGAAGTTTTGTCAGAAAGATCATGACACACAATCATTTCATCATCAAGTTATAATTTATGAGTTAAATACATTGCCGTATCTTAATTTGGGTCTGGAAAGAAATATGGAAGAATTTTCAATACGGAATATTTGTTTTATTGAAAATATTTTTTTCCTTTTAAATACAAATAAAAAATGAGATTTTGCAAAATGTTGTTCTTTTTCTGATTGGCAAGAATGAAAAGATTTTTAAAAATAAATAGCAAGAGTTAATTTTTTTATATATATTTTGTTTGGTTTTCAAGAAATTCTTTATTCTTATGGAATGAATGGAAACACAGATAAAACTAAATTTTCAAATGAAAAGAAACATGGAAGCATCATGTTTATGGCTTCCACTATTTTATGATTAGAACATGTATTAATTTTACAATTATGTTTAGTGTAATCATATATTTCTTCAAGAATGTTATAAAACACATTCTTGAAGAAGTATTTCCACCTTCAACTCACAATTAAGTTTCAAAATTACCTTATCCTCCAGTTTATATAAGGAGTTTCAAGAAAATTAAAATGAGTTGAAGGTGGAGTTAATAATCAAGTTTATTTGTTGGAGATAAATAATCAATGTTAATTGTAAATGTATTTGAAATAAAATAGGCTTATGTGAAAGTAATGGCATTTCTATTCATTTTCCATAAATGCTTTGAAAATTTGCCGACTTACGTTTAATGGAAAATAATGGAAATAACATAGTAAATTAGAAACAAAACCAAGATATTAATTGGAAACAAAGGTGATACGATATAAGAAAATATCCCCAAAAAATTTGTGGAAATTAAAAATGTATTTATCTGTACTTTAATCCTTGACATTGCAATTCTGAAACTGTATTTCAAAATACAAAATATTTTTTTTTCTCATTTGAACTAAAAATTATAAATTTTACGCTTTGCCACACATCCACTCTCGGTTGGTTGGTTGATCTGTAGCTTTATGGCGCAAGAGTCAGAATTGGCTATGATGCGCCAAGGCATATGGTATGGATATTACTACACTATTGAACATTGTTTCCACCTGGCGTAAAATTTAGGAAAAGAAAGGTACTCATCAGAAAGGTACGAAAGTTAAATAAGATAAAATATATGGTTAAAACAATTTTTTCTTTAAATAACGATATTTATATAAAATGAATAAAGTTAACAGCTCTTAAAAATTCGGAAACATTGCGCTGAGGTTTTTCTTCCACCAGTTCATGCAAATGCAATGATAATGAATTAAAGAAATGCATTCGATAAAAATTAAATTTGGGTCATTCATTTAAAATCTGTAAAACTCTAAGGTCAATTTTCCAATCTGAACACATAGGTACCATCCTGAAAAACAAAAGATGTTTGTGAGTTAGGAGAGTGTGACCAATTCGCAGTCTAGTTAATTTTATGTCGGTTC
Organism: Argiope trifasciata; assembly: GCA_026543055.1. Classification (NCBI taxonomy): domain Eukaryota; kingdom Metazoa; phylum Arthropoda; class Arachnida; order Araneae; family Araneidae; genus Argiope; species Argiope trifasciata. The sequence goes on from JAPMOQ010056242.1 coordinate 1,158,083, forward strand.
ATCGCACCGACGCAGAAGGCCGCATTCCAATCGTAGGAATGTGGCCTGATTCAGTGAATTTCTTGTTTCCAAGATTCTTGCCAAATTGAAAGTATATAACAACTATGTATATTAATTGTATCAATATGTGGGCTAGGGTGATGTGGAATATTCTTAGCCTCCCTAGTAGCAATGCCAGTCGCTAAATTACCGATTATGTGAACATGACTAGGAATTCATCTAAACATGATGTCATACATGTTAGTCGGAAGATCTCTCATACAGCAAATAATAACAAGTGCAATATTGAAAATTTACATAGTATCTCTAAAGCACTCCTACTGAACATACGAATAAATGCAGCAATAAGTCTCTTTAGAAATACAGAGTCTTTCGAGATCTAACAAAATTTAAAATAGTTCAGCAGTAAAAACAAAGCACGAATGTACAGGCGGTAACTGTTTATAACCTCTGGGTAGACAAAACCACATTCAACAGATTGAGCAGATTTTGATTCATCAGTGTATATCGGTGTATAAGTTGAAAGTTGATGAAAATGAAAATTAAATAACTATTGATAAACTACAGAAGATGTAAAGAAGATTTATTAAAACTCAAAAAGAGGTCTAAAATATTTAAAAATAATTAGATAATCCCATGGGAGAATAATTAAAAAGTTAGCTGGATGACTTTCGACATTTCCAAGACCAAATCCTGAATATCAACTTTTTTGTTTCAGGAAAAGGGAGGGTATTATAAGAAAGGTCATTGTAAATCCACAAAGACTAAAAAGTACCATCACATTCTGGACTGGCTGTTTGGGAGGGTGTTTGGCTACATTCTCGAAGCTATTGTTTAGCTACATTCTATGCTGCTACATTCTCGGAGCAGCATATGTCGCTCTAGATCAGTTATGGATCGGTGTATATGAAAAAAGAAAATAAAATGATGTATTTTATGATTTTTTATGTAATTTAGGAGTCCAAAAGGAAATAAGAATTTAGAATGAAAGTTTGGAGTTTGTTTTTAAAACCTGCAAGTTACTTAAATTTCAAAACGCAAGTTTCAGAACTAGTATTTTTCATCATTTCTTTTCTTTTGATGAATTGTTGTTTCGTAAACGTAAAATTTCGTTTAAAAATAATCAACAAACTTTTAAGTTGAGATCTTATCACAAATTATTAAATAAAAAATATAGGGTGAAAATCCATATTTACATAAATGTAAACAAATACAATTTTTCCCTCACTGGCTCAACATATTTCTAAAATAGCGTGATATATAAAATGGAAAGCACACTTGAAACATTCCTATTCACCTAAAAGCATAATGTCAAATATGATAATCAGAATGTAGCAACAACATTAGTCGAAAACTGCGGTTGAGTTCTTAGAGTCAGGATATAGTTCATCTTGTCTGTCTTTGGAACAAGTGTTTGGATTCCACACATTTACATATCCTTAATTTGGACAGAACCAAAAACCATACTCAATCAATATCTGAAGAACCCCTGGGTAAAATATATAAAAGGAAAAATTCAAATTCAAAATCCAAGTAAGAAAAAGAAATGGAAGTTATAAAATAATGCTATAAAAAGATGTTTGGCCAAATAATTTGACAAGTCCTCTCTAATAAAACATGATTTTTACTTAAAGACAATCACGCATCTGTTACAATTTCTATACGCACAGAAAGTTTTAAAAGACAAGATAAATTAATGTAACCTGTTTTTTTTTCAATTTGCTCATGAAATTGAATACAATTTGAGTTGAGAATGTACCTCATACTCATATAGTTTTAATGTGAGACATACTGTGAGATTGGGCCAGTTTTCCTTACAGATAAATATTTACCATATATTTGCAAAAGTAAGAATAGCAGACTCAATATGCCAATCAGACTATTATTGTTTTAATGAAGGATTTTCAGATCAGCAATAGCATGCTTTAAATCAGAATTAGAATATTTCACATTTTCATATCTTCTGATTTTGAGATAGATTGACTCAGGATGCTAGCTCAAGATTAAATGAGAATTAGAAAAATTCAAGAAAAGCTTTCTAAAAAAATCACGTTTCCACGAACAAAAATAAATAGGGAAAGCTTTGCACAGTAATAACAACTGTAAGAACTTATTTCACATTATTCTTTTCAATAACACATAATATCTGCCTTAGAAAGTTTTTTTTCTATTCACTTGAATGGGATTCCCGTGAAATTCATGAATATCGGGAATTTATTGTTGTTGTTGTGAATAATGCTAATTTCATCTACTCTACTCTTAAATGGAAATATATTTCTAGGCTGATTAATGAAATATGACAATGAGTAGATTATTTAACTATTTTTTTTCATTTATATTTGCCAGCTATAATAAACAAAATTCGACGATTTATGATTTTATTTTTAGATAATTATAAGTATTATATAAAGAAAGTATACAAAAATATTTTTGAAACATTAAAAAGACTTTAAATTATTATATTCACTGCTAACTACTGTTATATTAAATAACATAATAATGATTGTATTTCTTATGAAACATTTATTAGCTCTCAGTAACTTATAACAGTGTAAAATAAATACGACTACCTTTTAAGATGCTAATTCCCATATAAATTAAGGCACTTTAATCTTTTAAGTACATAAATAAGAAAATATATGTTTTTTTGTTTTTGTTTTTAAATAGTTACTTTTTTAAAATTGAATCTCCAATATAATAATAAAAATATTTCAAAATTAAATAAAGGAATTATTTAAATTTAATAAACTGGGAAAAAATATATTGCTTTGCTTGTTAATTTTTGTTATTTATCAGTAACTCATATAAATTTCAATATTTTAATAAGACTGAAAATTCCTATGATGATTTTTTTCCATAATAAGTATGTGCTGTATATAATATTTTTGTTTACATTGAAAATGAGTGTGATTAAAATGTTTTAATCTCAATAGCTTCTTAAACTACCAAAAAACATTTATTTAATCAGTTACTTTCAAATCATTTCATTTACTTTTGATATCCACATTCAATATCAGGAAATCAGGAATGAGGTTAAACCCTAAATTTCCTAATTAGCGTAAATCGATTATTAAGGCAAGTTAAGAGCTCAAAATAGTAATTTTCAAAATCAATACCAAATATGCTGTTTAGCTTGACTGAAACTACTTTTACAGCTTTATTGATATGAAATTTAATTGAACTGAGAAAAATGGATTCAATTTCCTTTAATTATTGAATTTTAATTAAGAGCAGAAATTTGTAAAGCTAACAGTCTTTTTGAACACTTTAAACACTCTTGGAGTTTATATGTTTCATTATGTAGGCTTTCAGCTCCTTTCGAGGCTCAATAATATATTCTAAGCCATTAAAAATAGACATATAGTTTCACTTTAAAAATTGCTTTAATTTATATTTAATTAATAACAACTCGTTAAATCTATTTTATGTTATTTTAATCAAAAAATTTATTTTAATAAAGACTGTGAAGTCTTTTATAATTTCGTTTTCCATAAACTCTTCTCTTATTTTAACCATATTTATTAAATATTGTTGATAACGTAAAATTAAAAAAAAAAATCCTTCATCTTTGATTAAAACTAGTCGAGTTATAAAACTCTGAAAACTGTCATTTCAGAATCATTTTATCAATTTCTTGAAGACATCAATACATATCTGATTAACAACGGGAACACTTACAAACTGAAATTATACATTGTTGAATTTTTAAGCATATAATTTCGCGTTGAAAATAGGACTATTATTTAAATGAAAGCGTCCCAGCCTTATCTTATATTTTTTGAAACGGGAATAATTGGTTTAATTTAACATTTATTAACTGCCAATAAAATATATTCATATACTTTATCTAAGAGGTTTTTAATAATCTGATAAAGTATATAAATAAATCTCATAAATGTTTATAATAATTTTGGTCATGCTGTAAAATCTAGGAATCTTTGAACTAATAAGGATTGAAAACCTCTAAACTGCGCTTGCCGTCTACATATAAAAATCACATTTCATTATAATATATGCAAATGCAAAAAATAAGTAGTTGTAAAAGCATTTTAAAATTGTGCATCCGTCTTATCATAAATCCATATGTATGTTAAGTTATATCTTTGTAAATGCCAAGTTATATTTGGAAATGTAAAGTTACATCTTCAAGTCATAAAAAAAGACAAGTATGCAGCTCTGTCAAACTAGTCAAGCATTCTTTATCTATATTCCCTGCTCAAGCACCTCCTAGGCGTCGCTGTTGTAATGAACAACTATATTACTGAAGGTCATCAGCCCTACTTTCATCGTTGGAAATCGGGGGAATTTATCGGGAAGTTGATAATATTTTTTAAACAATATCAAGAAATATGAATGTAAAGAATAATAAGAGTAACATCATTGGAAAACCGATAGCAGACTTTCAAACTGTATTTGGAAGAAAACGGTAGTATTTAAAACTTCATTTGATGACTGACGACAGTCTTTGAAGAAACATCCGGTAACCAACAACACACTTTACAGAATTTAAAACAAAATCTGAAAGTCGAGGAGAGAGACTTTAATAGCATTGGGCAGATGACAGTTTTAAAGTAAAAAGTATTCTACCACTGTCCAAGATCAAATCAGATAAAATTGCTAGACTCTTTGTGACTCCACAAGCTGAAGCTGGTTGTACTAACAAATTTTTAAGCAGAAACCAGCTCAACGGGCAGTTCAAATCCTTATAAACTTCACATCACTCTATCGTAGCATTTGTACAGGCGAAAAAAATCGTGAGACTTCTTCAAGGATCAGAAACAAGATATCCGAGAGAAAATTAGGAATAAAAAATATTAAGGAAATACTAACTAATTTCAAAATTTTTATTAAGACTATGAATGCAATGAAGGCCTAAATCTCATTGAAATGTTCAAAAAGACCCTACGTATTACTTAGAAAAAAGGTTCTGAGTACAGAATAATAAATATATTTTAATAGAAATTACGGAAAGTACAGATTTATTTCTCTTTTCTGTTATACGGATTATTTTTCATATTTATTGAACAACTATTAACAGTTGTGTAGTTGTTGAAACCATCATTAGTGTGACTGATGGAATACTTTCTGTTAAAAATAGTTGAAATATGACGGATAATTATTACCAACATAACAATTAAAAAATTCCAATGATGATGTAAAAGGAATTTGGTAGGGTTACAAAGGAGAGTTATTATCTGAATGAATTATATAGTTATAAATGTTTGTTGAAAATGTGGTTAGTGATTATAATTTCTATGGATAATTCATATTGAAATAACACAAAGGAAACAAACTAAATACAACGAAATGAAGAAGCGCATTATTCTTGAGAACCCTATATTTTTCCATTTTGCTTTATTTGGGGGGAGGAATAAGTATCGGTCTTCTAACCTTAGGATAATCACGAATAAATACTATTAATATTTGTCGCACAACACTAAAAATAAATATTTATCTTATAAATGCTGGTTTAAATATTTGCCTCATGAAGTTATAAATGCACTTAAATATGAACATAAATCATAAATGCATATTGATGTGAGGGTTCCCGTTCTAGATTAACTATTTGTTGTTGCTTTTCAAAGAATGTTAATTACACTAAGCATTGTAATGTTATATATTCATTGAAAAATAAAAGCATTCAAAAGTATTTTGAAGATTCACTAGGAAGAAACCAACTAAATATATAACAAGGAGATTATTTATATAATATTGATATATATCTTATCCCAAAAAGATGATATATTTCAGATGAATGAATATTCCACCGTTTTTAATTTCAATTTCTGATACTATCATGTCGAAATTATGTTCTTAAAATAAAGAATATGATTTTAAGATTTTATAATTTATTAATGAATTTTTTTCTTAATTGAAATAAAAATATACAGTAGTTTTATACTATATTTTTTGTGTATTTTAATAATTTAAAATCTTTGATTTACTATTTAACTGTCCCCTTTCACTAATCACATTTTCAGAACATATTTTTCATAGGGACTAGAAATCAAATTTATAATAATTTTTAATGGGCATTGAGAACAATTTTTAGCAACAGTTGAGTTTTGGGGATTGATAATTATATTTTCTAAATGCATAAATTCTTCTAATATATATTATTAATAATTAAAAATATTCTGTTAATTTTTTATCACCATGAAATAAATGTTTGAATCATATTTTTCAAATATTTTTATCATGAAGATAAATATTGGAATTTGGAAGAAATATTTTCTTTACATATAAAAGTTGTTTCTTTCTTTAAAAGTTCGTTAAAATGAATTTAATTTAAAAAAACAGTATTTAATAGTGGAATAATAAACAATAAATTATTTTTGCAATAAATCTGTAATTGTTTTTTCCAAATTTCACAAAGAAATATCATTTTGAATATTTAATTAAAAATAGATACATTAATTTGAAATCATTTTACTGATAGAAATACACAAAAAAATGAAATTAGAGGATAGTGAAATATTAGAATGGATAATTTGTGTAGCATTTTTAATAATAAAAATGTAGTGTGAAGGGGAAAAAAAAATGTGCCATAAACTTCACACAAAGAAATAAATTAATTTACAGCATTAATTAGTTGAAAGTTTTTTTATTAAAACTTTTGGATCAAGTAAAAATTTATCAAGGCAGATTATGATTGAATATTTGGGAAGATAAATTGGGCGTTGATATAAAAAGAAAAAAGAATAAATATGCCCGATTGATTAACATTTTTTTAAAGTTTGTCCCGTTTCAAATCTAAAAACAGCATTTTCAACTTTATCAGAAAGTTAAATTTTAATAATTAAAAGTTCAATTTTAATAGTAAAATTGCTTAGTAGTTCCTGGATTTAGTGAGTACAATTTACAAAAAGGGAGAAACAATTTTTTATTCTAATTTTTTAAGTATACTATTCGATAGAAATTGAAGGTAAACAAAATAGAATGCATTTTCATATTCTTTTAACAAAATAAAAATTAAACTATGCGATTAGTTCTTTCCCACTGAATAAATTTCAATAACACGATATAATTTTAAATGTTTTGGAATAAATCATTTGTTCAAACATAATATTCTTTGTTACTTAAATTCTATTTTCTCATAATGTATTGAAACAGAAAATAGGAATTAAAATTATTCTATTGTTTGTTAGA